>JAFIDM010009631.1:155733652-155775294 GCA_023159025.1 Thereuonema tuberculata
GGTACAACATCAGTCGAACTTACGTTTCACGCCATGCTACAATTTTTAGGTTAATCCAGTAATATTAAAAGTCCTAACAATGAATGTATAGGCATAGATGTATTACTCATTCTTGTTAAAATAATAATCAAAAGAAAACAAACAATGTTATTAAAGAAACATTCACTTGCAAAATACTTAGTTTTCGGTGATGGAATTATAAAAACATTTTTCATTCCTTGCAAGTCAAAGATCTAACTGCTACTGAAGGTTTAAAGGCGCAAATAGTGGGAGTATTCCACATTAAACTGAAAAGCTTTTAAAGTATGCTCATAGATGACATCACAATCAAGGGTGGTCAAAGGTACAATCGGTCAAAGGTAAAACACCTTCCCCTACGCTTCAAAAAGTTCTAGCTTTTGTAATACGCATTTGTTTTATTGTCAAAGTGTATCTGTTAGTCCATGTATCATTACAAGTATCTAAGAATAATTTAAGACAGCTAGGCTGTAAGTTATTCAACACAACTAAGATCAGATAAACGAAATGTGGAATAAAGCTTTCAAAAAATTTGCACAGGAGATTTAGAAAATGAAGACAATAAACAATAAAGACATAGTAAGAAATAGTATGAAAAGACAATAGTAAAAAATGAGTTACTGTTTGTTTGTTTTGTTTTCGATTTTAGTATTCTGATAAAAAATTAGAGTTTAAGTGAACTTTCTCTTAAAACATTTTAATGATACTGAGTGATAATCCATTTATTTGGTAAAGTACAACAATTGCTCGTAATTTATTAGCCTGATCATCAGCTATTGTTTATCAATTGAAAATATTTGTTATACTAACTTCTATGCTTAATTTCTCTAAAATTAAGAAAAATTCCACTAATTTTAGTAAGAATTCCACATTATTAATTAATTTTAGTTTCTCCTGACTTAAAATACTTATCATCGGTGATCTCAAACTCTTTGTTTCATGGCTCACACTATATTCTTTATTTGATCAGACAACGAAAACAATGAAGGGGGAAAAAAGAGAATTTTTTTCCTGACTTTTAAAGTAAGATGTTAAAAGTTTAGCAATTTATTGTGTCCTGGAGTTAAATCTGTATATAGAATTGTGGCCTTCCAAAAACCTGCAACGTATTATTTTTGATCAAAAAACTAAAAGAAGTTTGAGACCACGGCTCTAAATTACTATACAATCTTGTTACAAAGATAATAATTGGAAAGCTTTTTAAATTTAACGTACAATTATAACGTATAATTAGACATTAATCTTGTAATTAACTGAAGTTGTAAAACTTAATTCAGGATTTGTTCAAGTACTTTACCTTTTTAACTTAAGACTATTAAGAAAAAATCTATGCATAAAAATATTGTAGTAATAGTTTTACTAGGCAGTAACAATTTACCTACAACTTCTGATGAGTTTTTTTATCTTCTTTTCTTCGTTAGAAGGTGCTTATCAGAGGAAAGAAGCTTACTAGGACAAACTCCGTATAACCACTGTTTGGAGACACAGGATTAGTTGGGTTCTTAGAATTTAAATGGATTTAAATTTACATTAAATTTCGAAACTGACTTTAACAACGTTAGCGATTTTCAAAAAAAGTCATTGTTCCAGTCGTTCATCACGTGTCAATGATTAGTACTTCATATGGCGCCTGAAATGGCCATCTGTAATGAGTCATTCATTGAAAGAGAAAGAATGGCAAGGGAAAAAAATGCTATCCAAACACCAATAAATTTTATTAACTTTAATCGTTTTTCTTTGGAATGATGAGAACTCCATCATTCCTTTCGCGGAATATCCAAACTGCTGCTATGAATAATTCAAATTCAAAAAAAAAAAAAAAAAAAACCAGATCGACGCCATTTTCTTTCCATTTGGTTTCTGCAAGACATTCAAAGAAATGAACTTCAGTCAGTTAATTGAGAGCTCCGTTTCATTGCATTCCCCCTTCGTTCGATTGAGGGGAAGGAGAGGCCGGAGATGGCAATTAGAGCGTTCCATCCATCACACAAAGACGGAAATGAGCCAAATACACGCTTCTTGTCGTTCTATTCGGAGTTCATTTCCGACGTACACTTCCGGTGAAGACAACGATGGGCACTGAAAGATACAGTCCGCCCACATACCTGGACACCATAACACTAATTCAAAGAATAGAAAAAAAAAGTTTCTTAAAAATTTAATTAGTAAAAGATTAAATTAGTAATTTAAGCCAGTACTGAGTTTTATGTAAACATGAATTTCTGTCACAGCAGTTTCGAATTTAAATATTAATATTTTTTCTTTAACAGGAGAAAAAAAAAACTTTTAAATTGGAAGCACTGTCTCCTTTTGTAATTAATTTTAATTAATCAACTGAAATTTTAAGATGTAGTTCAATATGTTTTCCTTTCAAATTCTTTGCTGTCATACTTCTGCTACAATGTCACCATATAATTTAGCTGATTTTTTTCTTATAATCCTTTTTAAATTCCTGAGATCATGATTAGATGGTTAACAGGACATTTAAGTATGTTTTTTTTTTCTTTAGGATCACTATAATAATGAATACTATTATTCAAATCCATTAATAACGGTTACAAGAAATTAAACTGTACTACAGTTTTTCAGTATTACATTTGTTTGGAAAGTTTAAAAAAAATTACTTGAGATTTATCCTATAATGTAAAATTTTTATATTTTATCATCTTTATTAAAAAATTACTTTGATGTACCTAATGTTTAACAGATTCTTCTTTCTCATTCTTGCAAAATTTCTTTCTACGAATTTCTTGCACCTTAGAAAACTTCAAGATGCTTCAAGCTAAATTCGTTTTCAAATTTGTCTAAATAAGGATCAACAAAAGAACGACCAATGGTGAAATCACCCGCTATCATTGCCTTCAAAATTAGCACAAGACTATAGTTAGTCATCAGTATATGAAATGTAGTCATCAGTGTATGAAATTTACAACCAATTCAATGAAGATACGACTTGAAAGTCCTATTTATCCAGTTAACCAATTCAATATTCTTCAATTTAAACTTCAGACCAAAGTTTCAGGAGTTTTGGAGTTTTTCTTAAATGCCATCGATTTTTATGAGGTGAAAAGAACGTTTTTAGTAAAAAAACTGAATAAGAATGGAGTTGTAATTATTATCTTCATTTTTCCGTGATTATTGTATAGAGAGAAATAGGAAATCCTATAGAACTTTAATTTTTTTTTGTTACTTTCAAAAGAAAGAGAATTTTTTTTAAGAAAGAGATATTTTTCACATTTTTTAGATGATATTAAAATTAAATATCTACAAAAATCCTGTTCAATTACAAAAATAAAATAAAAAATAATTAAATTTTTGTAATTTTATTTAAATTTCTATTTCTTTTTCTCTATTTTAAGACTTTAAACTTACCATATTTATCAGTGATCATAAAAATAATCATTTTATTTCTTTTTTTATTTCTAATATTTTGAGCCTAGAAAATAAATAGGAAAATATTTGTGATTTCAGTTCGATATTGGAAAGGTAGATTATTTCTATGGTCTCCAACAAGCACCCCCATTGAGCGAGCTTCACTGCACAACACATCACCAATTGTTCCATTCAAAATGACATCTCACTCAAAAGTCAATACTTATTTCACTGTAAAGCATATCCAAATTGCATTCAACACAGCATTGTACTCAAATTCAGCAGATCCGGATTTGGAAATATGGATTCTGAATGAATCTAAGATGCCACCGCTTTGCAAGAAAAGAAAAATCAATAAAGAGATTTCTTTTCAGAATCCACAATTCCCAAATCCAGTTTGCAAGTCGCAATTCCGACTTAAAGAAAAGCAAAGGTGTACCACTAAGGGACAAACGCTGATTGATGGATTGATATTTAATTGATGGATCGAAATGCATTTGCTGTTGGCCGAGAGACATGACCACGTGACGTGTTCTGTCCAATGAGAACGACAGTTTTATTCAGGTTTTTTTTTTATCAGTCTTTTTTTTTTAATCTTATTTTTTCTTTCGTTTATATCTTTTCGAAAAAGAAATGTTCTAAAAAGAAAACAAAATATATTGAATCCTGAAACTTCAGAAGAAAATATATTGAAAAATTCTATTCGCAATAATCCAATTTGTTGGCTGTTAGTTTTCTCTTTCCTTTTCTTCCTTTTAATTCAAATCGTATTTTTGTTCTCTAAAAGGAAAAAAAATATGAAAAACCAGAACATCCGAAATAGAAACAGTAATTGACAATTTTTTGTTTGTTTTCAATATCACTACATTTATTTAAGAAGACTTTATTTTTAAATCTTCATAGTTCAATTACAAATATATAATTTCCTTTTTATACAATGATAAATATTTCCTACATTGATAAATACTATAAAAGAAAACAAATTACATTCAAATCTATTATTGAGTCTAAAACATGTAATCAATTATGAAGACAAATCATTATTTTTAAAACTGCTTATTATATGTAATTGTTTATATTATTTTAAGTGGTTTTCATCCTTAATTAAGATACAGTTTAAAATGTGATAACAAATTACTGTAAACCATCAAATATATTTAGCATTTTGAAAATTATTTAAGTAATTATTAACCAGTATTTAATTTAGATAAAATTCAAAGACTGGTCTCAACTCAGTAAATTCAACTAAATAGTGTAGGTTTCTTTTTTTCCTAATTTTAATTAGATAATTAGAATTAGATAATAGATAATAGAAATTAAATAATAATTATTGTAAAAATGTATAGTGTACTTACCGAATACAATTTTCCACCAAATTTTAATACTCTGAAATCAAAAAAGACTTTTTTTAAGGATAGTGAACGTTATGATTACCTGGAAGTTTCCCTTCAAATCTCAATTTGCTAAAGTAACTTCTTTTCAATCATTTCTTCTTCTACAGTTAATAAATACAATATTATATCTATGGCTAACAGGTTTTTCTTCAATTATCTTAATCTACTAAATTCGTTTAGTTTGAAACTGAAATAATTACTTAGATAACATCACATGCTTGTAACAATACATTACATCATCTTCCCAATCATTTACAATTCTTTCAACTTGTTAGGCATCTAAACAATCAAATTTTTGAAGACATCCAAAAGTTTAAATTATACAAGATATTCAATTTCATAAAAAAAAATTTGTCAGATCCTTTAACTTTCGTTTAAATAAGCAAACTGAATTTATCTCTCTATCCTTATTAATACACTGGGAACTATTGATAATCATCTCCTTAACAATGAACATTTCTCTCTCATCCTTAATTTTATACCACATTTCAACGACGGGATCAGGATCATATTCCTTGTCCTTACAATGGTCAACCCATTCTGAAAGACTTTTTTACTGTTTCTATAAGCTTGGGTATGTTCTTTTACTCTTTCAATTAAAGCTCTTCCTGTGTTCTCATAATATACTGATTTAAAAAAGTTATTTTGATGGAGTGATTTACTTTAAAAGAAAAAAGTAGATAATGATAGTGAACGTTATGATTACCTGGAAGTTTCCCTTCAAATCTCAATTTGCTAAAAAGTTGAATAGGAAATAGATGCTGATGGCGAATATTATAATTATTAACATTTATATATGAAAAAGTAAATATAAACTCCCTGCAATTTTCATTTTGAAAAAAAAAAAAAACAACCTTGATTTTAATTATTCTTGCGTTAAAATTGTTTACTTCAAATTAATTAATTTTAAATAAATTGAAAACAATATGCCAAATAAATCACAAGCCATGAACAAATTCATTGTGGGTTTTTTGTTTATTTGCTTTTTGTATTTTTTTTCAATTTAATGGGTTTTCTATGGAAACCCACTTTCGCATCACTTTCATATGAAGATCTCTGCAGACACACAACAGTTTTTTATCCCTATTCAGTTTTTACACATCTCCACATTTCCACCACTTGAAAAGTAATATATGCCTCTTCGCTGCCTCCTTTAGTAAAGCTACATCATTTTCGGTTATATTTGTAGATGTTGCAATTTAAACAGCCTTCTTAATCTCTTGTATTCCTAGAAAGCTAGTAATATTTCAGAGATGTCGGAAATAGATTACAAAATAAAAGAAACTGAAAAAAAAAATATTTTTTTTTAATTAAAATTAAATTGAAATTAAATTGAATAGAAAAAAAAATAACAAAGTTAGCGTCAGTTAAATCTTGAGAAATTGAAATTTTAAATTTCAATACATTCAATATAACTTATTGTGAAATATTAAGGGAAATCAGTAGGTCCCACTCAGCAAGTAAATATCATTCTTCATTGATACTGTTCAGACAAAATGAAATAAAATTTTCATTCAAAACTATTCAGCAGCTAAAGTAAGACTTAGGAAATGTTGTGATGCACTGAAACTTGTCGGGATGTATATATAGCAAAAATATGGTAATATGTAAATATTATATCTATTACTGGATCTCAGGAAATCATAGGTGAATTATTTAGACATATTGACAAAAATTTAAAATGGGTTTATTTTGGAAAAAATGTTATAACAAAAAAATTATCAATTTATTTACTTATTTGCATAATATAACCCCCCCCCCCCCATTCGTTTGTGTAAATTTCAGCCCATTTGACTCATCCGGACGAGAAAAGCTTCTTATAGCTATAAACTTTAAAAGTAGTTTCCTTGAACAAAATAGGCGCAAAATCTTGTTAAATCCTGTTATTTAATATTTGAAACATAAGAAAATGAAAAATATTTTTAAGTCGATTTTAAAAATTTCTTTAAAAAAAGCACAAACAGTGAATTTCCTTATTGATCTAAATTATAGGTTGAAGCTGGGGATTACGAAGCTGGGGATTTTTATATAAAAATAAATAGAAATTATGGATTTGAATTTAAGAGCAAAATCTTGTTTAAGAGTTGGTGAAGATTCAGGAATGGTGAAATCGGCAAAACTATAATGAAACAAATATGTATGTAATTTAACAAGCATTATTCTTCGCAAATATGCATTTCAGACTACAGCTATGCAATTAGAAGAAAGTGAGAATGTAAACCTTTGAAAAATACCATTAAATAACTTTATACTTAAAATTATACTTAATTGAAATAATTATCTGGTTTGGTTTTTTTTTGTTTTTGTTTTTTTTGCTTATTAGTTATTCTAAAATTCAAATGAATAGAATATCTGATTGCAGAGATAAAAACTTGTAATTTTCTGAAAGTTTTTTTTTTATTTATTTATATATTTATTTTACGTTCTTCATAATAATACTGAAATTTTTGGACGAGATTTTTAATGTAATGTTTTGCTATCTTTTAATATTAAAATGAATGCAATAATAATAGCCAAGATTAAATACATACGTACTACATATTTTATTAGTTAAAATAAGCAAGCGCATTGTAAAACTTATATATATTGTAAATCTTGTATATATATATATATGCAAGCTTTACATTGTGCTTGCTTACATTGTAAACTAATAAAATTTTGTAATAAATGGAGTTTAATTCCGCCCTATATTGTAGAAATGGGCAGTACTGTATCCCACGTCTTCCCTGAACTCTACATCGACCTCTGACTCTCAAATCATCGCTGCTGGATATCTTTTTAGTCTTTAGTTAATTGCACGGCTGCTGTGATGAAACAGACTGAAAAGGCAGATGAACTAGGTGTTAGGAAGACTCTGATGCAGCTGCTGCCCGTGTTTATACAGCTACAACGCAGTAAGGGTTATTAATTGCTTTCATAGTTGCAACTAATCTAGTAAATGGTTGTCTAACAGTGGTCATGACGAAGCGAAACTGGCCCTCTGGTGATTGACGTCAGAATCACAGCAAAGTATCAAGGGTCATTTGAGTTTCATTAAAGCAAAATTACGCCATTAAATGTTCACGCTTTTTCATAAGTAAACGATTTTCATAAACTTAGCAAACATCTTTCCATTAAAGTTTTGTTTCTGTTCTATTTATCTTTATTAAAAATGTTTTATTGTAGAGCATGAACCATTTAATAGAACTTTAAAATAAGAAAATAAAAGTATGTAAATCTAGTTTATTCTCTAAAATTTTAATTTATATTCATTTTACTCTTGGGTTGTTTGCAGTGTTAAGTGAGAGAAATTCTTAATCATACCTTCAGATGTAATGTACATAATGTATTAATGTGATTGATATGTGTCTTATTCTATTCGGAATATTAGGAACTTTTTCACTTTCCCGTTAACTCTCAATGTTATAATGATGTGAATCTGAACTCAATCCTATTCAATAGATATGTTAATTTTACTGAATCTTACTACAAAATTAGTGCTGTGATTATGTAGTCTGATCAAAATGAACTTTTTGAAGCTTTATTACTGTAAATCACAAAAATTACGCATTGACAGCAGTAAATAAATAAATAAATAAATAAAAAAACTATATAAATTTTCCTTAAGACATCAAATCAAGAATAATATCTTTTTGAAGTGTTCTCTGTAACTCTACATACATATAAAAGTAATTAATGAAATTAATGAAGTTTGATTTACAATAGAAAGAAATGCACAATAACAGTATACATTTTAATACTATTCATATTTTTTTTCTTAAAAAAATCACTGTCAATGGATGATTTTCATTTCTTGATTTTTTCAAACAATGAAATTTATATTGAAACTTTCCATTCTGTAAGAACATTACTATATTTCTTAGGTTCATTGAAGATTTTGTCCTAATTAGATTACTTAGCAATGTCATTTTGAAGGAAATATAGATTTTAATTTGAAATGCAAAACATTAATTGGAGGTACTTATTTGCACATTTTCAGAACCTGATTATACGTCTTAAATAAAAAATTTATGAATTTCTTTACTATGAAATTAGATTTTAAATATTTGATACATTTAATGGTTTTTCTTTTTACATAACTCAGTTGGGCAACTACCTTTTATCCAGAGGAAAGAATAAAATAAAGAATCAACCCATTTTGGACGTTGAACGATCATCTAACAGTTTTCCCGCTTCTCTTCTATATTCTGTCGATGTTCCAGTAGGGAAGAAAGGGAGGTGTGCAAACGTTCCGTCAACAGATGAAACACCCACCCTCCCTCCCTTGCCTAAAATGCTCTCCTCCCTTGATCTAGGCGATAGAGATATTCATCATAGCTACTGAGCTAGGTTCCATCATCCCTTCCATGTTAAGTGACCTACGACAACCTCCCTCTCGGCTAAACCCAGGCTTTCACCAACGACATCCGAATGCCAAACTATTAAGATAAGAAAATACAAGGTCTTAACTCACCATTGACATACTACCATCTTAGAAATAAAGGAAATTGTTTATAAATAAAAAGAAATATTAAATAAAGATAAAAAAAAGGTTTAATGTATTTCAAGCAAAGCTACAAAAAAAATGCACAACGATAAATTACGAGTTTATTTCTAAGATGACTTTTTTTTAAGAGCTATTAAAAAAAATGAAGCACTATTTTTTTTTCTTAAAACTTCAAAACTAGAAAATAAATTATGATTTTGATTTTTTAGTCAAATTATATATATATATATATTTTTTAAGTTTCTTTTGTTTTAATGATTATTTTTTTTATTTAAAGTTCGATTTAGTAAATCAGTCTGTCTCCTTTTAGTTCATTCCATAATATATTCGAATTCTGAAAAATACTTTTAGAAATAAATTTCGAAAGGAGAAAAACTTCAGTCAATTAATTATATTATCTAAAACTATAATTGTATTAATGAATTATTTGATTAATTAATTAATTAATTATAATTAGTATAATTAATTATAATTAAATTTCTCATAACACTTCATAATAGTTTTAGGGAAACAATTAGTAATTTTTTCTTGGAGTCTTGTCCTTCTCTCGACAGAAGATGAAATAAAATTAAATGAAATTGTAGAAAATAATATTAAATGTTAGCATAACAGGACAGTTTCCTTTTCTTTGGTAAACACCATATTAATCTATTTCTTGATTTTTCTTCTTATAGTTTATTTTTCTAACAGCTATTCCCTTGCGATTCTACTTCTTTTCTAAATCTCGTGCAGAAGGGGAAGGGGGGGGGGGGGGCTCTTTTTCCTTCTTGTTATTCTCTATCTTTCCTTGCCTTCACAGATTGTTCTTCCACTTCCTTTCTTTTTTTCTTTTAATAAAAGTTCTGGGGTCAGAGGCAGTGACGAGCAAAGCTTGTAGTTGACCGAAGCCCTATCGCTCCAGTTCGTAGATGATATTTCGGTAATTTCATATGTCTTGAATCCACTGTGGTCCAAATCCCGGTTGATAAATGGCAACGTTTTCTCCATTTAGGTCTCGACCATTATCTCAAAGGGGGGAGGCCACAAATCACCACCGAATATCTTCGCTTTGTCACAAGATTGGGTTTTCCGTCCAAAATAAATTATCCGTAATGACATCAGTGTTTAAGCCCGGCCAGTTGCGCACAGATTAACTTGAAGAAGCGCAGCCGTTATTACATTTTTTTTTTCCTCTTCGTCTTCTTTCTATATCGCTTATTTCTTCCTCTTTTTTTCCTTTCTTTTTTTCATCTTTTTTTCTTAAAGTAAAACCCAGAAGAAAGAGTGCTTTATACGATTCGGCTTAATTACAAAGTTGTAATAAAAGAAAACACAGGATTCTTGTTCTAAAAACATTTTTTGGATAACAACCCCTTTAATTCAATGATAAAATTTCTTTTGAATGACTGTCTAAAGTCAGTATTTGTTGCTTATTACATTCTCTATCGTCTTTCTTGAAAAACCAACAACAATTTATTCTTTTTAAATGTACTTATTTCTGAGGTGATTAATCCTATTTCATTGAATTACAGCATAGAATTCAGTACCACGTAAACAAAGGAAACAACTGTTCATCATAAGAACCACTCCTTATTAACAATATGGCCTAGTTAAACAAAAACCTACATGATAATTAACTTCACATATTGATTTATAAGTAAAAGATTTCTTATGATTATTTAATAGATTCTAATCTTTTGATTTCCAATAATAATAGAAGCCTGTTACTCGAACTTTGTAAATCAAATAGAAGGCGTCTTTGTAATAAACTGATCCTCATTCTCATCTTAAAAGACTTCAAAATGCGCGAATAGATCCTTGAACTCTACTAATATTTTATTTAATTTCTTTTTTGTCCCTGTACATCCTCATCAATTGTAATAAATAAGCCCCTAATGTACTAATGACTATGTAAATAATTTACATTTCCATTATCATCCATTTAACCAGTTAAGGGTTTATTCAATTTAGCATCCCAATAAAGAATCCATTCATGATAGAATTCCTTCATTGAGAGAGATAAAATCTGATACGAATGCACTAGTAATTCTTCAAAGCGTTGGCAATATTTATTGCAACCGCTTTGATACTTTAGGATTCTTACATAAATCTTCTTTTGAGGACCGAAGAATGAAAAAAATAAAATCTATTTTATATCAGTGTTGGCCCATCTAGAATCGAATTCATGTTTCTTAAATTCCTACTTAATCGATTTTGGCGAATACAATTAGAAAGTTCAAACTTAAAATTGAAAAAAAAAAAAATTGTAATGGGGAGGGCGATATAGATAATGTATTCGAAGGACTGGAAGTAAGTTGAATGTTCACATTCCAGTATTTTGGATAATACATTTCAATTTCTCATATTATTCGAAATCTTTGTTATAATTTCTCTTTGCATCACTACAGTATAAGCAAAAGAGCAATGTTATTTTAGCTAATATTAACTTATGTAATCAAGATCTCATGTTATAATAATCCTAATTTACAAACTTGAGATTTGACTACTTTTAGAGAACATAAAGTAAGATAATCTTGGCAGAAAAAAAAAAAGTCTCTCCCAAAAAATTAAGTTAAAGTAGCTTATAAAAATCAATCAATATTCAAATAAAAATTAGCTTATTTTATTAAATTTAGCATATGTTATTTATCTGCAATTTTAAATCAAGGTTAAAAATCCTTTTTCATTTCTTTTTTTAATTAGATATTTTTCTAATATTAAATGAAATGAATTTAGGTACACAGAAAAATATAAAGTAATGTAGTATTTTAAAAATATATATTCGTTTAAAAAATTAAATAAAATAAAAGCTTTAATAAAAAAGAAAAGCAAATTGGATTTTTTTTATTAAAGGATTTTTTTTTTCCTTTATTAATTTCAAAATCTAATGTTTATTTGTAGAATTAATCAAGTGAGCAGTTACAATGGTACATTTATATACTTACTTCAAGGTATCTTTTTTTTTTTATTTGTAATTACTTTTTTGTCCAAATGCCTAAAGCGTTTCACAACACAACAAAGCAACCAAGTCTTCTCGGTTAATTGATTTTGAAATTGATTAATGGTTAAATAATGATTATATTCAAAATGGTAATGATTTAATGCTGATTAAAGGGAATCTACAAAAGTAATTTTAATAAGGGCTTATCTTGGAAATCTTGCGTTGATTTTTCCCTGTCTTCTGCTCTTTTGTTCTCGTGAATTTATTTGAACACAATAAAGGTTAAATTTTATTTGAGGAATTAAATAAATGGGATTTAATTGCAGTAGATAGCATCAAATTAATGAATAGTTACTCAAATAAATTCCTTTCACCAATGGTGGCAGCATCGAGTCACATGACATTCGATCAATTCCCCAGGGCTGGCGGGGTATTGGGGATTTGACTGCGGTCGCTGGGGGTGGAGACTTAATTTTAATAATCTCGGCGCTTTAATCGAAGCGACCTCGTTCGCAGGTCAGGACGGCAGCCATGTTGGGGACCAGTGGTAAATGACGTCTAATGAATCCAATCCATTAGTTGATCATTGACTGTTAACCAATTGTCAAGGAGAAGCCCGCCTTCCCCCCCGGGTCAAGAGCCATTGCCGTCTCTCCATCACCGTTTTCTTCAACGAAAGCTTAATTTCGCTGATGGCTTTGGGTCCAAATGAGGATTGATCACGATCTCCCTGCGAACGGCAATGGCAACTGAGTCGACAAAGCAATCATGCTACCGACGACATTTTATTACCAATCATGGCGCATCTTTATTAACTCGTCCGTTGAACGTAATAAAGAAAGCTTAAGCCTCGCTCCAACACTAACGGATTATTGCATCACACGCTACTGGGGTCCGATTGAGTCTCGCGCGGAATATTTATTGCCGCTTTCGCTCAGAATTTATGAAATCTCCGTCCCAGACGACAAGACTAATAAGACGTCGGCGTCGCAATATAGGAGGCGCTCTCGTCGTCTGTAATATAAAGAGCTTCAAATATATACTGATAAAATAATACGATGTTCGTAATGACGGAGAGGTTGGAATAAGAAAGAGCTCTTCTTGAGGGTGTCTTCATCTTACAATATTTCTTTATGCTTATCACTGAGTTAAAATACAATGAATCCTACAAAGATACAGAGGGAGAAAAAAGAAAAGGAAAAAAAAGGGCTGGGAAATGACAAGAGATATAGACAGATTTATCTTTTACGGAAATATGTCGCTGCAGTTTATTGCGATAAAACAAAAACAACGAATTGAAATTGAACAATAAAATAAAATTAAATTCTATCTTTTGAAACGAGTATTTAATTCGTATTGTCAACATCCCAAAAAACATAGAACACAGAAAAAAAATATTTCATACAGAAATCTTTTAATACAAGCAATATTCATTAATTTTCAAAAATATGTCTACTGCATTAAAGACTTATAAATATAAAATTCGCAGTTAAGTCGGTTTACTAATTATTTAAATTACTAAATGCTGTCTTAAGTAATCCGTAAACCCTGATAAAACATTTTAATTTTTTTTCTGCATTTTTGAATTTTTTTGAATTTTTCCTCGCAAAAAACATGCTGATATGAAATTATTAAATTATTAAAAATTAAATATTATTGCTCTCAAAATGTTTTATTAATTGTCCAGCAAGTTAAAATTGTTTTTTTATTAAAACCTACCATGTTACTCAGAATATGGAGTTAAACTTATTCAGAGTTAAACTCTTATGAGTTAAACGTATTCATAAACACATTGCAATAAGTTGATGGAAATCGAACACATTTTCTGTGTAAGCTGGGCATTAACTCATAACTGAAGGTGTCAACTCTAATTTACGGCAGCAAGATCCTACACTAGTTATTTATTTACTTATTTATTTACACTTATTAATTATTACATAGAAGTGCTACTTATTTTAACGACTTATTTATTTTCCAAAACCTTTTGATACATTTAAGTAAATACTTTTAAAGCAAAATAATATAAATAAATTTGTTGTTATTGTAATTTTACTTGATATTTCTTTTATGTCTAATGTTCATCTTTTTTCATTCAGTTTTATTTTGTTTGTCTCAGTTTTACTTTTTTTTTTTTCTTTTTTTAACGACTATTCCAGAAAAAATACACACATTTTGAAATATCCCATTCATTAGTATGTATTATAAGTTTTAAACTAGACACTACTTTCAGATAAATTTTATAACTTTGAATCAAAGTTTTTGAAAGCAATTATAGTAAAAAAAAAAAGAATTCAATGCTTTACAAGCTGTAGCTTAAGTATCTGCAACAGTATTGATTAAACCAGAATTAGATCGCTATTTAGACTACTGTATAGGATTTTCAATGGAACAATAAATGCACTTTTTTTATTAACTTGTAAGCTTGTTAAATCCGAATTTCATTTTCTGAATTAATAAATACTGCAGTTATAGAAAAAAAGGGACGTGAAATTTCAAATACAATTCATTATTAGAAAATAAACTTAAGTTTATTTAAATAAGTTTTCTACTCTTTAATATGTCACTAAAACTAGTTGAATGAATGATAAATACATGGGAAAAAAATTGCCATGTTTAGATTGCAACTTCTGTTATATTGTTTTAGAATTTTAAATTCATTGAGAAACTAAAAATGTAAGTTGAAAATAAAAATATTGATTAATTGATAATCTAAAGAAAAATGTTATTTTCTTTATTAAATTTGCCTCTGAATTTGAATCAAATTCTTTTAAAGTAAACTATCAAACCTGTAATCACTTGAAATCTTGGATTCTGAGATATTTTCTCACCACCAGTGATCGCGACCGCTTTCTCACAACCCGCGAGCGCTTCTCGGGACCGTCTCAGAGACCTCATATTTGATCGTAAGTCACGTGAGTTCCGATTGACCCACATAGATAACAATGAAAATGATCATCCTAACATTTTATACTTTATTTGTATTTCTGTGTCTTATGGTTTCGGAGGAGATACAGCCAGAAAAAAATCAACTTTTCTTTTATATAGGCTAGGTAGATAAATAATAAGGTAGATTTACCTAGGTAAATAAATAGGTAGATAAATAAAATTATTCATTCTCTCTCTCTCTTTTTCTCTCCGTCACTCTTTTGTTTAATTATTATCTGATTATTGTATTTAATTAACCTTATCTGAAATAATTAAATATCACGATATTCGATTAAATATTAAATGCTTGACTTTACAAAAGCATTGAGAAACTAAGCATTTGATTGAATACTTTTTCATAATGCAATTCAAGTGAATAAAAAGAAACTCAAACTCGCTTTCTCAATTTTGAACCAATTTCCTGAAATATAATAGAAAAAACAAAGTAAAAAACAAATATTAGAATAATTTAAAAAATGTAAAGCTAAGCCACAATTATTATTTAATTTATTCTGTTCTAAGTCAATAGATATTTACTTCAAATCAGCTAGCTCGAAATAGTGATAAATATACTTTTTTTAAAAAATTAATAGTAAATGAGTTTTGGAGTCAATATTTTTTTAACTTAAAAATGGTTAATTTATTTGGGGGAATTTTGATGAAGAAATAAATTTTCATCCAAATTCACCCAAATAGAGAACTGAATCTGTAATTAATCTAACTAATAAAACCAGTGGTAGTTGTAAATTCTGAGAGATCCTAGGCAAACATAAAACGCTATTTTACGTTTTCTACATTGGCAGCAATTCTGGGTTTACGAAAAGTAAATACAAATTGGCATCCATCTATAAAAATGTTTTCTGAAAAGAATTCAGATGATTCATGAAAAAAAAGAAAAGTGTTCGTTTGATTTACGCTATCTTTTCTTTGGAAAATGGTTTGCCTTTGTTTTGATTATTTTTCTTTATTCCAGTCTTATACACGGTGTGTATGTATTCGTTACTTTGTTTTAACATTTAAAAAAGGAATCATATCATATGTTATGTAAATAGAGGACAAATCAGAGCAGGAAATAGTAGCTTCTGGAAGTGGCGCACCCAGGATTATGTTTTTTTTCTATTTGAAACTATACTTTAGGGAGGAGTTATTGAATACATATAAAATGTTACAGGGCAGCATTAACAGTTGTATCCTCAGGCACATATTTTTAAACGTCAGTGCTTTAATAAAGGTTTTCTTCTCGTTCTTTCTTTCTTACTTTCTTTTTATTTCTTTATTTTTTGGGTTTTGGGGGGCTTCAGTCCCCTTAATCTCTCCCTCCCCCCCAATGAGTACGCCACTGTCTTCTAGGTTCCGTTGTTTATAAAACTGTTCAAATTGTTAAGGAGTCTAAATAAATCATAAACTACTAACAATGCAAATCTTAATTCCTATGGAACGGTACTACAAATACTATATTTTTTTTTTAATTTTCAGGAATGATTCATTTTTTTAAAATATAATTAAAATGTACAATATTATTATTCATGGATTGTTAAAATAAAAAGTTTTGAATTTATTTTTTAATATTACAATATAAATGACAAGCTTTATTTTATTTTATCTTATTTTTATCTTTTTCATTAAAATAAAACTTCATTCAGCATTTCACTTGCTTTTCTTAAAATGACATATATAAAATAAAATAAGATATGAATATTATGAAATTTAAGTAGAAAATGCAAGATCTATTATCGCATTTTCAAGTCCTCACTGACATTTCAACATACTAACAGTTTATTCAATAGTTGTTCATTATCCGCAATTTAATTTAATCATAATTAATAATTACAATAGAAATATGGAAGGTTGAAGATAGATAAAATTGAACAAGTTTTGGACCTCATATTACGGAGATAAGCCCTTCCTCCCCAAACGATGCTGCTCCACGTGAAGACCTCGGTTATGGATAATCGCCCGGCATCGTAGTTTCCATTTCAGGAGACTTATGGACAGGTATTCCTGGAGACTTATGGACAGATTCCTGGAGGATTGTGTTCCAGAAACATCTAAACAGACTTCCAATAGACCAACCAGGATACGAGATGAGCGTCGTGCAATCCCAGATTTGAGAAGCCCGAATGCTCAGAATTTCATTGGGGAGACATCAGATGACTTAACGGTTGTGCACATAAAGGGAATATTATGAATCCCGGTCTCACGCGCCTTTAGCTCGTAGTACTGGACCGAGGAAATGCAATATGGCTGGATGCCTTGTCCATATAGATAATCAATGGATAGTCATTGCCATAAAGCTGTGAGATACGGATGCCATAAATTGGCTCCATTACAGTCTCTTGGAAGTAGGCAGCATTTACCTTGGTATTAGTGGCACTTTGATCAGTGGAATATGGTCACGAGCACAGTATCCTGTGACAATCATGAATCTCTGGAGAACTTCTCTTTGCTTTCCCGCACGAAGTCTGCTCGTCCTTTCTCTCCGATGTACCGGCAGTAAATCGCCCTGGGTTGGTTAGCATTGTCCAGGTACACCCGTGCTTCATCCAATGTCACGACCTACTACTGCCTGCATTCACGTGTGATGTATGTTCGTACAGTTTTCTTGCATTGGTGAAGAGTTCCTGGATGCACTGTTCGATAAGTTTGTGACCACGTGCTTTGTCAACATTGTGCTTGCCAATGTTGTTTCGGTCCGTTGTAATGTAACCAATCTGTCGGTTAGGCAACATTGGATGGGTGGGTTCTCTCGTGTGACCATCGTCCTAATCTGTCGTATGGTATCAGGAGGTCGGCTGAATTCTGTGTCGTTGGGTTCCTGTTTTGGCAGTTCCTTTGGCCTAGGGATCGAGTTGACGGTTTCAGCAGATATAACTAATGGTACCCTTACTAACCACCAAACCTTTATCCCGACACTGTTTTGCAAACACACTGTAGGACATTTTGACGTCCGAAAAGGTACAGATGTATCCTTCTCAGAATGGCGTTATTTTCGCAGACATTATTCAGTATTCAACAATTGACATCACCGTTATAGAATATAGAGTAGAATAGCACAGGTACACATTATAACACGCGGGTAATAGGCCGATTCGAAATCGTTCAATTTGATCTGCCTCAATCCTCCGTAATTGGCTGTTATTTTTTCGGGAAAAAACAACACGTTTAATATTAATTCAGAACGTTGAATTTTATAGATAAGTGAATGGGAAAGACATTATGTCGACTTAAGTTGTATAGGATAGAACAACTGTGTAGAATATAAATAAAGCGTTAAAAATATTAAGTTATCTATCAATGGAATGTTAAACTAAAACTACTGTGATTATTTCAAAAACGAATAACGTCCAATTTTACTGGCTTCAAGGCGAACACAAACAGGCCCTTATTTCAGGCTTCATCATCAATTTTAAAAACATCTTTATGTTTATTTTACTCTTATTTACTCTTACTTTATTTATTTATTTATTTATTTATTTATTTATTTATTTATTTTTCACTATCTTTTTTTTTTTCCTTGGCGGCATCACTGAATATAATGATCAAGAAATAAGTGAAATTCCTGAATGTAAGTCGTTTTCTAACTGCATTGCTTAAATATTTAATTTATTATTTTACTGACTATCTTTCTATGTTCTTTATTTTTTATTTAATCCCTCCTGAGCAGTTAGAGAATAGATTTTTTTATTGACTTAAAACAGTGTTTCGGATATTTTATTTAGCCGAATGGAGCGAGGAGTTTACTTTATTTAATAGTGAAAATTATTTAGCGGAATAAATGAGGTTAAAAAAGGATAAATAACAGGCATTACATCTATCTTTCTTTCCATGAGATTTGGAGACAGATAAAGCCAAACAGAGCAAGAGGGGAGAAGTTGCCTCCTGCGGCGTCTCATTGTGATCGGAAGTTACATTTGCGCATGCGCGATCACTGCGCCATTCAATCTCCCCCTTGGAGACGCCAATATTGTGGAGGCAGCGCGTGCTTGTCATTTTCCGCCCGAGAGGGCGCTTCCGGCAACAATGAAGAAGAAAAGCAGCAAAAAAACGTCGCCAAATTAAATGCGCATCGGGTGAATGTGACCCTCTCATTCAGTGAGACTATCTGTCCATCCGCTATCTTGCGAGGAAATTGCTTCTTCTTTTCACCGGCAGAGGGAGTTCTGGAAATGGCGTTTCATTTTGTGCATCTTCTTCCCATTAAAGGACACCACGGAGGGTCCTGATTTCACAGCGGCATCGCGGGGGTTCTTTCCTCTCACCTGGAGGAAAGCAGCGGCCTCTTACGTCGACACGAGGCACAGTTTGGTTTGGCTCTATAAATAAATAAATAAATTTCTAAAAGAAAAATTCTTTTCTTCTGTTGCATCGCCGTCCACTTCGATCTTCATATACGAGTTTTATTTTCTTAGAATGAATTTTGAATGTTTACATAAAAGTTCTTTGCTGTTGTAAACAATCAAGTTACAGCACAGCAATTCTTGTTACACTCAATCTTTCAAAAAGATCAGCGAAAGGTTGAAGTATAAGACTTTACAACCATTAAATCAAAATCCTCGAATTATAGACAAAACAATTATAATTGGTGTGCCAATATTCGAATGCTGTCATGAATAAGACCCAAAAATAATTGTCCAAAGAGACAACGGTTAATCTAAACTTTTTTTTTTTAAGAGTTTTTATTTGTCATAATAAAATTGCTTAGATAAGAGTCGGCAACTACGAGAACAATGAAGATCCCCAAATAATGTGAACTAATCTTATTAGGAGCTCAAATTAGTAAAATCCACCTATCACTGAAATATCAGTTTTTCTAAGACATATCTTAATTTTGACAATGTAATAAGGGTTTCTTAGCCTTGGTACTTTACCCATAGATCCAGTAAGTATTAAATTCAGTAAGATCCTTGAGTCTGGTAGGCCAAATATACTGTTAAAATGTCAGCTTAGTACAATACGCAGACATTGTCTTGGTGCAGTAAGACGACGTACATCGAAGGTTTGATCCTTTTCCTATTGGTCCCATTTGTATCGAAATCAGTAAGAACTTTCTTTTACTAACCTCAAACTACTACCAAAGTTTCAGCTTTCGTAGGATAAGTTATTGTGATAACAGACGACAGGACGAACAGATATATCTAACTTGATTAAAATGATTTTTTCTTTTCTTGCACTTAAGAGTGGTACAGGCCAAGCAAACCTGTAACACCAGTGGTTATTAAGCATATCAGAGTGGGTATATTTATATACATCAATAATTCAGTAATTGTGTTTTGTGTTCTTAATTTTTCGTAACAAAAAATTTTCCTTAATTTACTATTTTTAAATAATTTATTAAACCAATAGAGAGCAATAGCAATAATAATAATATAATAATAATTGTCGTTCTATCAAGTTACCAGCACAAATCAATTGAACTTTTTTTATTATTATTTGTTGTTGTTTTTTATGTTGGGTGAGTGCAAAAGTTCTACCCGTTTTTGGATATGAAAATTTGCAATGAAATTGCCCTCACACATGACATTGTAATGACGCAAATCGTCTGCCAATCAAACGTGTGGATGCCTCACATATAAATGCATCGTGTCTCACAAAGTTAATCATCTCAAAAAAAATATCAGAGGATAATATGGAACGCGAGAAGGAGCATATAAGACATTGTTTGTTATACGAGTTCGACAGAAAGAGTACGGCAGCCGCAGCATGTCGCAATGTTTGTCAAGTTTATGGAGAGGATGCAATAGACGAAAGCACATGTCGTCGATGGTTTCGTAAATTTAGGGAAGGAGACAGAAGCTGCCAAGATCAGGCTAGGAGTGAACGGCCATCACACGTTGGAGAGGACGATATTGACCAAGCCATAAGGAACAGCCCGAACCCAACCGTGCAAGAATTAGCGGAGACCTTCAACGTACACCGGACAACGGTCGAGAGACGGCTGGGTAAGTTGGGTTTTACGAGAAAGTTGGATCGTTGGATTCCACATATCCTGACAGCTAAGCAACGGGATGACCGAATCGCCACCTGTGTTTCCTTGCTTTCCCGGTACAAAAATGACCCATTCTTGACACGAATTGTGACAGGAGATGAGAAGTGGGTTATGTACCGTAACGTAAAGCGTCGTAGGACTGTGTGTCGTCCTTCTGATCCGCCTGCATCGACTTCAAAAGCCGAACTTCATCCCAAGAAGGTGTTATTGAGTGTGTGGTGGGATGTGCACGTATCACTGGGAGGTCCTGCCACTCAACCAAACCATCAATGCTGCCTTCTACTGTCTACAGTTAGACAGGCTGTATTCAAATTTGGTAGCAAATGGCCAAATATTTTCTACATTAGATATTTTTATATTTCTATATTAGATATTTTTACATCTGACTAGATTTTTCGTCTATATTAAGGGCCATTTTGTTTGTTGTTTGTTATTTTTGTAGCTGTAATGCAGTAATTTACCTAAAATTTCAGTATAGTTGTTGTGGGGAAGTGATTCGATTTTGGAATAGGTAATTTTACTTGAAGGTCTACTTGTTCAGGACCAAAACTTACTGACTGATTGAAATGATTGAAAAATGAAGTGTAGCAATGATTGCATCGCTATTGTTATAATGCTATCATGAAAATAAACAAATAAAATTTGTTATTTATTTAATTTTCTTTATATTTGTATTTAAGATAGTTAAATAAATTAGTGGCTAAAAAACGTTTGGGCTATCGTATCTCCGGAAAAACAGAAACAGGTAATTGAAATAATTGGTTCAAGCAAGTCTTTTGTTCAAATTACAGAAATAGTGCAATATAAAGCAATTATCATTAACTCATTTCCAAAAATCAAAATGGAGGGTTAGAATTATTGTTAGTCATAATTAAAATATAAGACTAACAATATTAAGCGTTAATTAAAAATAATATTTCAGGCTGCCCGCAATATTTCTGGCCCAAACTTTTTATTTATGTTTAACTCGAATGTTAATTAATGGCTATGACTCATGTTTAATGTTTAACTCGATATTTTGTTGCAGTTTTACTATTATAAAATGTTGGTTAACAATAAGAGCCAACTGTTGTCAAAAGATGTAAACTAATAAAAATTATAAATCTATTTAAAAACATTATTCATTAAATCTTTTTGTGAAATAAAAACTAATATAATTTCATATTATTTTCAAGTTTCTATTCTTTACTGTTTCTATTAAAATTCACAGCATTTTTTCTGATTATGAGATGGAAATACATAACGAAGTAGGTTTACTTATAACTACTTGTAAAAGTTTTATTTCACTTAATATTTAGGTGTTCAACAGTTATTTGAGTCGTTTCGTTTGAACCCTCCTTTGTTTTCTGAATTTCAATTGAAAAATAGAGATCTAACAGGACTCCGAAATTTAAGTTTTTGAAGCTCGGAAAGTATAATAACGATTTCTCAAGTTATTTTACTTTCTCAAGTGATTTGCCTCTCGAATATTTCAAATTTCCTATATGCAAAGTTTGTTAATTTTCTGAAATTAATTAAAAAACGTTAAATATAAATAAAAAATCCTAGGCAAGTTACTAAAATATAAAGCGGAATTGTAGTTAAGTCATAGCCAAGCAGTTTAGGCGATGGATCTAAATTAATGTGATGTGATTAACTCTGGGTTCCTATCAGGGACTGGCAGGGATATTTCCTTTCTTTCGTTTTTTTTCTTTTAAATGTGTTAAGAAAAGAAAATGGTTCTTTTATATTCTAATATCTTGTTATGATGTTAAAATTCTATTATTAACTAATTTGAAGCAAATTAATAACTTCTGGAAATTTAAAACTAAATAGAATTTGAATTTAATATTAATTGAGAATTAATTATAAAAATTGTGACCTTTTTATTATCATAAGGTTCTTTTAATTTTCTTTAAATTTAATCATATTTGAGGCTATGAACAAGTAATTAACTCTACGTAATGGGAACTACATTTCGATCTTCTTTTCCCAAATAGTTTCAGATGTTTTGAATACTTTTTTGTCTTTCAGCTTCCTTTTGTTCCTTATTTTCTTAGGCTGATCATCTTTTAAGAAGCGTTGCAAGAAATCATTTCAGAATTGTTTGCGCACAGTTTTTCTTTCAGTTAATTCGAAGTATCCGATAAGTTCCAGGCTAGAAATAATCCATTTAAAGTAGATTCTTGGTTTTATATTTCAATGTTAATTTGAAGTAGTAACCATTGTCATTACTTGTGAAAGTATGAAGCCATTGCACGATCTCTGTTGAACGAAAATGTTGTCCGAAATCCACAAATGGCTGAAGGTTAAAGAGTTAGAGCCAAATGAGCCGAATATTTCTTGGAAATGCTCGCAGTCTTACCCTTATAAATTGTAAGTTGAAAGATCTCAACAAATGTCGTAAGGCCTAAAGGAGCACGAGGAGTACAGCTTCGCAGACATTTACGACCAAAGAGACAAACGGAAGATAAGTCCAAAGCTCGGTCGCCTTTAAAGCAATTCGGACCCCACTTAATTGAGGGTTGAATGAATCCTCTATGTCCAAAAGAATCATCCTTACTCCCCTTGGGAATCGAACCCGTTTCCTCCAGCCAGTAGACAAACGCCTAGTTGTAAGATTACAAGTTAAAATATGGTATTGAAAAACATCTTTAGATTACATTTGAACCAAAGTTTTTAGATCGAATAAAAAAAATCTTAAAAAATTATATAATTTTAAGCTCTTAAAAATTTAATTGAAATATTTGTGTTAAATAGATATTTTAGAAAATGTTCATTGCAAGTCAACATTTTCTTAACTTCAATGCAATAATATATATTTGTATCAATAATAAATGGATAAATAAATAAATAAATTTTTTAAAAGCCTATTACATTTGTTTGATTTATCGATAGCTTATCTATCTATCATCGTTTTCTGCCATTAAAAACTGACTGTATACAATTGTATTGTTTTGATATTCCAATCATAACATTGCTTACGACTATTAAGTAAAGAAATATATAAATATGGTACTTTTTACTATTCTACTATTTTTAGTTTTGTTTTCTTTATTTTTAAAAAATAAAATCTAACGTTTATTGTTTGCTAAATATATCTTTTTCTTACATGTTATATTATAAAGCCTGAATATCTCAGGAGAATTGAAATTCAACACATTTCTGGAGAGTAAATTTTCACATTTACTTTATCCTTTTGAAAAACCTAAAATTTATTTTATAGAGTTCAAACAACATAAAAACTAATACAGAAGTCATTTTCTTTAACATTCCATAATGGTTTGTTTTCATTTTTATAGTATTATTTCCAGAGAAGAATAAAGTATTTTGATTTTTACAATTTAGAGAACTAGACAAAACTACTCCTGATCTTTCTTCCTTGAATTTACTTTTATAATCAACAATCCTAGTAATATTAAACAAATTCGGAAAAACTGTACAATCTACAGGAAAATGATCAAACATTTATTTCCGACAGCAAATCTGCCTGGTGATGTTGGACCAATTTACCGACACTTAAATCATGATAAGATATAAATGTAGCTATAATATAACCTTTTACTAAATCAGAAGGTAGTGCAGCGAAATCTGTCGATTCTTCCATTGCGAGATTTAAGGGGAGGGAAGGGTTGGCGACCCCACTCAGCAGAGGGGGAGAGTGGCAGGTCTCTAGAGGACATCCCCTAATGGTCATTTCATTCGTTCCATTTGCTGACATCTAAGCGTCACTATCAATAGCAAAACCTAATGTGGTTAAAACAAAGACTCGAACATCTTCAGACCAAATAAAAGCTTTTACTTCTTTTTTATTTTCCTTCTATTAAATTGTCTGTCTATTTTCATTAAGGAGTTTCTAGGAATAACGTAAACACATCTTAAAAGGAAAACAGAAAGATCGAACATAACTTCGTCAAAGACAAAGACGATCAATATTTGAAAGTAGAGAAGAGAATAATCTCAATTGGAAAACCTCAGTTGAAGATTATTTATAAGTAAAGAATAAGAAAACAACAACATAATATTGAATTGAGATGTTAGTGTTGATATGAGAATGATTTGTGCATCTAAATTATTTACTTTTCCTTACAAATAGTTTCATAATAGTTTTATCCTTTATCCCTTACTTTAATAAAAGTAATATCGGTTTTTTTTTTTCCCGAAGTGATTGATAGTATGATATAATTTCAAAAACTGATTTTGTTATTTTCAAATATTGAGGGATAGAAAATAAAATCATTTCACTCTGAAGATCAATTAATTAAATAGCTGAAATATAATTTGACAGAAAGTTAATTCTGTCAAACTTTCATTAAAAATAATGTAAGGTATTCTTAAAGTACAAACTCAAACTTTCGATATCCGCAGACAACTACATGGACGATCGCCACATACGGATCATCAATTTTAGGTGTAAACTATTAAAACAAAAATCGTAACAATTTTCTTTTAATAATAATAATTTTTTAATGTTAGGAATGAAATCGTTTGCAAAACATTATATCAAACTGGATAATAGATCATAGTCACATATCCTTATCTACGAGTTCTTCATACTTTATTTCTATTAAATTAGATAATCTTGACTCTCATGTTTATCAATTCAGCAAATGGTTGATTGCAAGTGAAATCAATCATGGTGATCTATTGTTATGAATTGATTAATAATGAAATACAATAATAAAAATAAATATCGTCTATTTAATAAACATAACATTAGTATTTAAATGACTTAAAAATGTTTAACCAAGATGAAGTTAAAGGAGTCCTTGCAGCATTTGCACAATCTTGAGAGCTTAAGAATGTAACGTGATTTTTATGATGATTATAATTAAACTTCTTTTTCAATTTTGTGAAATATATCCAAACAAAACTGCTTCATCGCTTATTCTTCTGAAAACGCAATTATCCTTTGAGAACCATACTTTGAGAATCACAGTTTGTAAAAGTAGGATTTTTCATATCTATCAATAATAATTCTGATATTTATTTTTATTCCTAAACTTGAATAAAGCTTCCAACATTACTTTTCAGAAGATAATTTATTAAAATCGATTTAATAATGATTGAAATTAATAACTAACTTTAAATTGGCAAGATATGATTAATACAGAAAAGACATAGGATGTGAAGTTAAGTGAACATCAACATAGTGATATTACTGTCAAAAGGAAAAGAAAATAGGAAGAAAAATATACACAGTAGGAAGAAATTATTGAAGAAAATGTATACTTTAGATTTTATAAGTAATTTCTAAACATAAAGGATTTTGTGTCCATTTCTCTTTGCCATAAGAATGACTACAATAAAACCAAAATAAGAATAATTACAATTGATAATTTTTTCATTCTTCCACTACTTCATTGATCAAGGAGATATAATTTTCAAGATTCTGTGATGAGTTGTCTGCTGTGATGTCGTTTTTATAATTATTTACAAAGTTACAATGCTTTAACTAAACTTACAAAAGGAAGACACTACGAAAAAACTTTCTGTATTAAATTAAAAGCTCTCTCACGGTTTGAAAAACTTTTTCCTTCGTGATTCAGTTTGCTTCAAAACCGAAAACATATAAACTTAATTGAGTGTATTTGTTTCCGATTTTTTTTTTCTTAATAAAATGTAATGTTCATTCAAATGTTGTAACAAGATATAACAAAAACTTTCAAACAATCTTAAAAAAAAAAGTACCAAGCACAAAAAATAAAAAAATTTAAGTTTTTAGTAAATCTTAAAAAACAGAATCTTAATTAAATATCAAACTAAAATAAGTAACTTTGATAACTCGAAAACTTTAGGAAGTTGAGAGGAATAAATTGCAATGTATGAAATTGTTACTCAAGCATACCTTTAAAAAAAAAAACGAGATAAATCTTCGCATCCTAAAAATAAAATTTATTTTAAAGAAATATATGTAGTCTTTACCAGTAAGTTGTAAATATCTATCCAATCGCTTACAACCAATTCCACATTTAAATATTTTACAAATTAAGTATTGGATATTTATATTAAACAAAATATTTTCTGTACAATGGAAGAATAAAGTTGTATAGAGAATAAAACAAATATCAATGAAGTTTTTGATATATAAACAAATGAGGTGCAGAGGAAACAACATCTATTAAAAGAATGGGGTTATTCTTTTCCCTCATCCATACACACACGCATACAAAATATAAATGATATTTTAAAGTCTTTTCGCTTAAAGTTAAAAAATTACCAAACATGCTAATTCTAATTGGTTTCTAGATTTTGTGACATGACATGTGACATCACTGCAATGAAATAATTACGAAGTTTTTGTTTGTTTGTTTGTTGTTGTTTTGTTTTTGTTTTGTGTGTGTTCGTGTGTATGTTTTTTTTTAAAACCTTATTTTTAAATATTTCAATTAATAAAATGTATTGATTCTAATAATCAATATAGTTAATTTAATCGATACACCCGTTCAATTAAAAATTATCGATTACAAAATAAAGTGTAAAAAATAATATTTGAAATATCGAACATTTGAGAAAAAAAATATTTATTCTGTATTTTCCAGCTTCCAAAAAAGCAATTTCCACAAATGACAATTCATGATTTGTTATTCAAATCTGCATGGGGTTTTTATGTATTAGAGATTTTACAGATTTGGTCTAACGTTTGTGGTTTTCCAAACATCAGTGAGATAAAGAAAAAACACATACACAAAAAAAAAAAAAAAAAAAAAAACACACATAGGTTAGAATAATAAAAAGAAAAAGAGTAAAAGGTTTTACAGGGGAATTTTAAATCAAAATAAGCATGTCGTTTGATTAAGACTAGTCAAAATCTTTTTATCTTAGAAATTGAAAATTTTAATAGAAAAAAAAGAAAAAAGAAAAAGAAAAAAAACCTTCTACGTTGCCGATAAAGCTTAATACTCATATAAATGAAAAGCTGTTTGGAAAGCTTCATCGGAATTCATAGAAGTAAATTGTCTGTTGATTTTGTACTTATTTGGATTTACACACATACAAACACACACACAAAAATCCACATTAGGACCAAAATCCACTACGGTATTAGTTGTTATCTGGGACGTATTTGTGAAATGCAAAAGCAATCATATTTATAAGTTTAAATAATAATAATAATCATTGTTTCTTCCCTCTTTCATAAAAAATTCAAAATTACGAACTTTTGCTAATACCTTTTTATTATTTATCTACTCCACGTTGTCATGCCAATAAATTAAACCAAACTCTTTAAATTTCTATAGATCATTGTTAGTGACGTTGATGTTAGATGGCCGCAGTAATTATTGTTATGTTGCTTTAACAGAAAGAAAGTAGATAGCAGTGTATTGTTGATCATTTAACAATGGTCTAAAGAAATCTCAAATGAAGTGTACCTTCGCAAATTTCTAGATTTGATCATTGTTGTTGCCGTTAAATCACGATACATCAAAAATTATATGAGGAAAAAAATACTGCTTCGTTTTAGACAATTGTAACGGTCTTTTATTTCTGGGTATGCGAAAATTGGCATTCAACTATAATTTTCTTATTTTCCTAATGACTTTCAAAGCGTGTTTACAATGTTTAATATCGACGTTGAGTTCTTATGAAATAGAAGAAAATGGTTCCGTTAACTCAGTGGTTTAACGGCTGGATTTAGAACTGGAGGAACCGGATTCAATTCCAGGCGGTGTTCGGGATTTTTCCACCGTTGCTCTTAAAAACCCTTTTAAATTTTTAATTTTTGTTTGTATACGAGTAGTATATTTTAAACTAACATTAAGTTTGAACTTTCCTTCAATATTCCTATTCACTCAAATTTAAGAAGTAAAAAAAAAAAAAAAAAGAAAACTAATAATATCTTCAAAGACAGCTTTTCTTTGATTTCAGCAAAAAAATGTGAATGAGTTTTAACTCAAGGGATATCTCTAAGGGATCAGATAAGAGTAGCAGATCATCTTCAAATATCGTAACAATGGACAGATAGCGGAAGAGTAGCACATCGATGACTAAGAGAAAGTGATCATTTGATGAAGGAGATACAGTGAATGGAACAATCCTGTAGCCGAGATAGGAAGGAGACAAAGAAAAGAAAAAAAAAAAGAAAGAAAGAAAGAAAGAAGGAAAGGAGAAAAAAATAAGAAAGAAATCATTGTGTAAAAATAGTGGTGACTTTTCTTTTGGCTGATTGATGTGAGCAGCTAATTTTTTGTTTTTGTTTTCTTTCTTTTTTTGGTTTTTGGATGGTCCAAAGTAATGTCTCTCGCCCTTCTACCCACCCATTCAAATTTCGAGGGAATGCCAATGTGAGAGCTAATCAGAGCTCTGTGCGATGTGTTCCGGGATGCGAAAACAAACGTTCTTGTCTTCATATTTTTAGCCATGTGTTCATCGCTCTTTATCACGAGAATGATTTTTTTTCAGTGTAAACAACCCAACTGATTTCTATAAGTTTGCTTTTCGAATTTTATCCTTAGCGATGTGTTCATCGATCTGTCTGATATATAGACTACATGAATATACGAGGGCGAGTCAAAAAGTAACCTTAATGATTTTTTATTGACAAAATATACACACATACAAACAAAAACACTTCATCACTTTTTAATATAGTCCCTATTACAATTCAATAAAGGTGCACCAGCATTTCAGCAGAATCTGGATTCAGCGAGAAAAAAAATCTTTCGGTTGACTGAAGCCGAGTTTGCACCGCCTCTTTTATCTCATCATCCGTGCGAAACTTCGTGCGAAACTTAGTGCTCCTTGAAGGATCCAAACACAAGGTAATTACTCGGTGCAAGGTCTGGTGAATATGGAGGATGTGGAAGACACTCTAAATGCAGATCTGTTAGTTTTTCTACCATCGCACGAGCGATATATCGCTGAGCATTATCCTACTGCAACAGCACACCAAAACGGAGAAAACCGCGACATTTTGTTGATTGTGGGTTTCAAATGGCTCTGAAGCAGATCACAATACGATTCACTGTTCACAGTAAATCCCTTGGTCATGTAATGTTCAAGGATTGGACCTTTACAGTCCAAGAAGAGCGTGAGCATCACTTTGTCAGCCGACGGCGTTGTGTAGAATGTGCATCAAACGTACTTGACACCGAACTTTTAAACTTCCTGTGCCGTTCGTAAACTGAAGCATCAAACAACTAACCCCGCATCCTGTGATGAATGTCTGCCAGTTTTTCACCCTTACTGCCCAAAAACCAGATAACTGCTTGCTGTTCCTCTTTGGAGCATTTTCTAACTGCGCGGCTATCTTGGATTTGATTTGCTGACGTCACAGTCGGCGCGTAGGCAAAGTATATGCTCCCGCAAGTTCCTCAAGTGACAAGACATAACATATCTGTATTACAATCCTCTACTTCGAGATTTTGAATTTTTATGGCCATATTAAGGTTACTTTTTGACTCACCCTCGTAACTACAAAGGAAACACTCAATGACTCTTTGAATACAACAAAATATTATGATTTTTTTTTTTTTTCTGATTGACTTAAAAATTTTAAATATGAGCAGTTGTCGAAATAAATATGAGAAAAGCATAATCTTCCTTAGCATTATAATGTAAGATTTATTTCGAAGCTTCATCAAAATATAATATGGTTGCTTTTAAATGAGAGATGCCTGTAAAATAGTGAATCAAACGAACTATTCTTAATAATACAATATTACCTCTAACAGCTGTAGATGGAGGCTGACACAATGTAGTGATCAATATTCAATGATCTCACTAACAAATGAGTGATTGTATTTGTTTGCAATTCAACAAAAAGGATTTCAATAAACTGGGAGTATTTTCTGTAAATGATTCAAAATTAAGGTTAAACATGTTAAATATTGTATTAATTGCTTAATTGTGTTTTTATGATAATTAATAATAATTCGCTTGAACTCAAACTTATTTTTAATAAAAGTTTTATTTTGTTTATAAGTTGAAATAAAACGAAAATAAACTTTCCATTGTTCAATACACAATAAAATCGAATACAAGATTAAAAAAAAAAATTAAGATCGGAAATTGTTGCAAATGTTGTTCGTTCTGCCGCTAAGATATCGATCGTTATTGCAGAGCTTCTCAACCGATGTGTCGTAAGAAAATTCTGAGAATGCACCTGTAATCTTTACACATAGCCAAATGTTCTAATCTTGATTATATTCTAGGCACCAAATAATCCTGGCAACTATAAATTTAAATTCTGTTTCATTCTAAATAAACTAAATTTACTTTCAAATCATCTTAAAAAATATATTAGGGTATTTTTAAATGTTTAAAGTAGATTCTGAAGTTTATTTTGCAAATCATAAGTGTTTTCAAAGGTTTCTACTATAGCAACATAATACAAGCAATACAATACAAGCAAGGAAAACGTTTGGTGTGCCATAAGATTTTATGAACTTTTGGTGTGCCATAAGATTTTATGAACGTTTGGTTTTTCTGCAAATGCAAAAGTGAAGCGAAATAGGTTGAGAATTATTGCATAGTCTACACTGACAAACTTAATTACTGATATGATGAGTAATCAGTTCAAAGCCATCATTGCTGCTTCTTTCCTCTGAATTAAGACCTGGAAAACTGCAAATACTGAAACGTTTTAAAAAAGAAATAATTGAGGATGTTTCTAGGCCTATAGGGAAGTTTCGGAAGACCCGCATATTAAGCCAACATCGGAAGAGCTTATTTTTCCAAACTTAATATTAACGTTTCAAAACGATAATATTAGATAAGCAGTGACTTTCTAGTGTTCACTCGCATCAGTTGGTGTCTATAATGTTTTAAAGCTTATAATATCATACGAATTTATGTAGTAAAATGATAAGTTGTCTCTTCTGGAACCTTCGAAGAGAAAATTAGAAGCAATAAACAGAATGAACCATTAAAAAATTAAAAGTGATTGAGTAAAATATAGAAATGACTGTTGAGGACTAAAAAAGGAAACAAGACGTTCTTGAAAGAATTTAATGTCTACTTACTTTTATTTTAAAGTCGTGGAAACAACACAAACGAAACTTCAACGTTTACTTTTAAATTTATTATAACTAGACAGTTGCTCCGGAAGCCTCGGAAATATGTAATGGAAAACAACATTTTATTTATTCAAAACAAAGAACAAAACAAATTACATCAAGTAAATTGAAAACTAAAACAAAAATAAATGAAATTCTAAAGAATAAATGCAATACAATACTGAAATCCATTTGTAACAGTCAGAAATTTGAGCAGTTGAGTTGACCATGACACAATATTCCTGTTGCCTGGTAAAGAGCGTGCGAACTGCTGCGGAATTCCATTGTTGTCCAAATGTACGCACGCACATACAAACACAGTTTTTTTATTAATACAGCTATCTGCTGAACACAAGTTTTCTGAAAAAAATAATAATAATTCAATCCTTTTACTTAAGTTGTTTCAATCGGATTAATTTGAATCATATTCAGGTGCGCGCAAATTAGCTAAAAGGACTAAAGCATTTTGTTAGACATAGTTTCGTATTCTAAAGGTACTCTACTGGAAGTTTTATCATTTTCTAGCACAATATCTTGACAACAACCATCCAGAAAAAAATTTAAATAAAAAAAAAAGAATTCAGATCGTCGTTTGTCATTAAATATGCACGTCTAGTTTGAAGATCCATCCATTGATTTATTGGAGGAATAACCATACACGGATTTATTTGATTAGACTCAATTTCCCCGGAATAAAGCAAATGAACACGTAGTTGCAATACTTTTCAAAAATTACATAATTATCCTCTTTAATAGTTTTTAGGGATCGTCCATTAATCACGTAAAGGGGGGGGGGTCAGAAAAAATCATGAACTATCACCAGGGGGGAGGGGGGGTGTAGTGAGATATCACGTGTATTTATTTTTTTACACCTTTCCTTTATTATTTTTATGCCTGTCAGAAACAACCTGCAACCTTGTCTGGACATTTTTATCACGGTGCTTAATTTTCCAGAATTAAATTAGATTATACCTATATGTAAAGATAATATTCTGAAAATTTTTAAGATACTGATTTTGGGTAGGTGGAGTGGGGGTGGGGGATAGTCTAAAACCTCACCACGAATCACGAGGGGGGGGGGGGGGGTTAAAAAGTTGCTGAAAAACATCACATGATTAATGGACGACCCTGTAAGGGAAAAAGCTTAATTTTAAATCATTTTAAACTTAAAAAAGGTTTAAAAAAAGTTTTAAAAAAAAAATAAAAAAATGAAAACAAAAAAGGTTTTAAAAAATATTTTGGCTTTTTATTATGGAAACCTTTAGTACCAAAGTCAATATTTGATGATTGATTCATTAGACAATAAAACAGGTGTTTTGTTTGTTTGTTTGTTTTTCCTCAAAAAAATCTCTATTATCCGAATTGTCAATGTGATCGTGATTTCAATTAGTTTGGATAATGGAGGTTCTGCTGTAATAAAATTTTTGATTGATAGCATATAAAAATATCTGCTATCATATTTAAATTAATAAAAGTAAATCGATGATAAAAACATAAAGTTTGATTTGATTGTTAATTATAATTTTCATCGATTATCTATCTAATTATTAAATAGTTATTATTATCTACTTAATAATGACCAATCCTTTATGGCCAATAAAATTTAGCTTTCATTGGCTTCAAATTATATAAACATATTTATTAAGTACAACGAAAAATAAGACAATGAAGTCATAACTTCGATGTAACTTATGACTTTTTTTTATGATTTTTATTATAACGAAATTTCTCCAATGCTGATATTACATTATGTTTTAATTATTAATGACAAAACTTGATCTATCAATTTCAGGATCACTTTATGTTAGGTAACGGCAGTTTATTTTACGTAAAAATAAAAAATAAAAAAAACTGAATGAAAAGATTGATTAGAAGAGGTGCAAACGAAGACTCAATCGTTTAAATTGAAAGAAATATATGATTACAGTTTTTTTTTTTTTTTTCCTTATGATGGAGTTCTTTCTTGTGTCTTTCTTTGTTTGAATCCCACCTTGGTTCCATTTAGTTCCAGTAAAACGTGCATTAACTTTCTTTCATTTTTTTCGTTCTACCCTTCCTTTTTTTTTTTATGTGAATGTTGTTTTCGCAGAAAGGCGCCACCATCTAAAGTTTGCAGGATGTCGTCGTGAGTGCATCATCTTTTCAACGATAATCAATCCTGGCAATTCAGAAGGGACCCCCGCAAATGACAGTAGCAGCCTGAGCAACCGGAGCGGTTATGCAAGTTTTATGAAACCCAATCACAGCAGCCGTGATAAATGCGAGCGAGGATGCAATGAATAAATTATGCACGACACAAGAGACCGTCACGAGCCAAAAGCTACAACGGTCCAACAATTGATAACCTAGAGCCACGGCGCGCGCTCTTGTACCCCCACTACCCCACTATGACGAATGACACCCTCCCTAACAACGGGAAAGAATCAAGAACATCCCGACCCAAGGCCAGCCACCAGATGCTTCCAATTAAACGGCTCGTTCACGCGAATTCTTATTAGCTTTGCGTTCACGGTTGCTTAATGCAATTTCTTATGATTAATATTCAACGGGAGGTCGCGTTAGGGTGTGAATTGTGCATGAATCGCCACGTGACTACATTTTGTTATCGCTTTTATTCGAGGTCAGAGGTTAACAAAGAGGATGAATCATCCAGGGATAATAACAGTCTTCGATGGAAATATGGAATTTTGTGTGTAGATGCTACAAAAATGCAAAAGGATTATTTCAGCACCATTTATTCATCGTTCCTCTTTCCGATCCATTTCCGTCATTGATATTAAAATGAAACAGGAATATTGTTGATTCTTCTGAATAATTTGATAACAAGATAGATATCTCTGTAGATTAGTTGATATTGAATATAATAAGTGATATAATACAATGGAGGCAAAGTAACAGACTTCGGTTGATGATAAACCATTTACATTCAGATCACATTCCTGACATTACCATAACATTTTGCAATCCAAAACTGGAACATTTATTGTTATTAGTAGTAGTAGTAGTAGTAGTAGTGGTAGTAGTAGTAGTTAAGTTAAAGTTGCGATCAGGCCCAGAGGACCGCGCAATGCTGCTGGAGGGTAGGCTCCAGAGATCAGAACCTACGGGACAAAGTTGAGGACGGGGGGTCGGCCCGTCGCTCGCCCGCCTTTAACTCCCGGGAAAGAAACCCGGTACCCATTCTATAGAGGGCTGGGTAGACCCTAGGGCCCGTTTGGAGGAGAAAGAAGCGTGGAAAAATTCCCGTCCTCCGCCGAGGCCGGGAATCGAACCACCTCCAACCCGCAGCCAAGCGCCCTTACCCACTCGCTACCGGGCCCACAGTAGTAGTAGTATTAATATTATTATGATTTGAAAGGGATGCGGTTAAGCCGTTAGGACTACGGTCTCTAAGTCTAGTAAATAAAGATCATTGACAGCAGGAAGGAGAGAAAGAGAAGAAGACAAATGTTGGACAGAATGAAACATCCATGCCAATCCGGGATTCGAATCTGGATTCAGACATATCAGCCACATGTCTGATATACCTAGACGTTCGCTCTGACTGAACTGCAAACTAGAAAACTAAAAATTACTCAAAATAAAATTATAAAAAAGGATTTTGAGTATTTTCTAATGTGCTGTGTAATCTTAATATAGACCTTTACACCATTTCTAAATAAATTATAAATGATATGTTTCAATATGGTATATACTTAAATACTTGTATATGAAGAATGAAATTGAACCTGGAATCGCCCTTCTTTCTGGTCAGAAAAACAACATGTATTCCCACTAATTGGGTTTATGCTTGATTCAATAAAGTGATGCCAGAAGCTCTATTTGCTTCTATAATAGTATTATTAATAATATTCATAAGAAGCCTCATTCAAAATTAACCTACAATTAAACCCTAGCATAGATTGAGAAAATGCGAGTTTAAATAAAGTTCATTTTCTTGATATAAAAAAAAAAATTATATTAGTTCATTTAAGTCAGCATCGATGGGAATCCAGGACAGCCATTTCATTCTTAGCTCATCAGCCGGATTTATCCACGATGATAGGCTCAGACTGAGCGAAACGTTAAGGTTACCCACACCGCTCCGGTAGTGGCATCAAACACAAAACAACAACAATAAAAAATAAAACTGTGAAATTCACAGCTTAAATTCCTTGTCCTTTTCCCAGAAAATATCAAAGGAATTTAATTATAAAGCAAACAACGGAAAAGGTCAAAAGTGCAATTGAAAAAAAGCAAATTTAGCGTAGCACGGTTATTACCAACAAAAGATTAAATTTAGTGCACATAAGAATTTGCTTCTTTTTTTTTCATTTTCTTACTATGAAAACTTCATATAATCTGGCATTTTCAATTCTGAATGATTTGCCCATATAATCAAGTATATATATATATATATATATATGATAAGCATCTAAGAAAAATCTTCTTGAACTTCATCAAGTCATCGTTCTTTGCTCCTTCTAGCTGCTAAGTGATTAACAATTTCTCTACCATGGAAACTGTCCCTTAACTCTTATATTTAACCTTCTTAATTTGGTTTTTCAGAGGGTGTTAGATCACAATTATAGAAACCTAGAACTACTATAAACCAGGATCTAATTTATAATGTTCATATCCAAAGTTGCTTTCGTCCAGATCAAACGAATTTTATTGATAAAATTAGGTCATCTTTGAACAATTTTTAATATTTCATCAATTTAGTGGATTTCTGAAGAATCGTATTAAATAAGGAGAGCGAAAAGATCATCCTTAAAGTCCTAATTGGATTAATGGCAATGAACGTATAGTACAGAAGGGCTTATTTTCTTGCTTTTCATTTGGAAGTTGATCTTTATTTTATTATATCTGCATTACCATAATAAGTTGAACAAAACTTTGATATTCTATACAGAGTTTTATACCCTCTGTAGAAAAGAGGAATTGTAATATAAACTTACATTTAAAATAAGAAGCTTAGACGAGTAGAAATATAGTCAACCAAAAACACCAAATAAGCTTGTTAATGAAGAAGCGAGATGAATCCTAATCAAATTGTCCTGATAGGAAAGAAATAAAGGAGTAAGATAAATATTCACACCTTTCCTTAACAGAAGCTTTTGTATAAAGCAGTTTAATTTTTAAAAAAATATAACTGATATCAACCTCAAACAGGATTACTTAATGTAATACTCTATTTGCTTTTATAAAACAGAAAAAAATGACCACAGCGCAAATTATTTAGAGTTGATTTTTGTTATATTATGAAAAATCTTTATATTTTTATTACGAAAAAGATGATAATTAATTAAGCTCCTTAAATTTAAATGTATGATACTAATAATTAGGGCAAGGCATTTAATGACCTATAATTTGCTAATAAATATCGAATTAGGAACTGCCACTCGCTCAAGGTATCGTCAGTTTAACACAATTATCAAAACTGACTGTAAGAAGTCCTTATTCAAATACTTCTCCATTAAAGCATTTGTTATTTAATGAGTAATTTTCTGAAATTTTTCTTAGGATTTCGGAAGGAAATAATTAAAGTTTAAAAAGAAAAAAAAAAGTTCTAAAAATTGCAGTAAATTGCAATGTGTTTCTTCAAAGAAAATGAAAAATCTTTTGTGAAAAAGAAAAAAATGTCAATCTTGAGGTCTTAATAATTAAACAGATATGTATCAAATACATAATTCCTAAAGAAGTCACTAAAATTAAAGTTTCATAACACAGTTGGCATTATGTAGCATCACTTAATTAAATTAAAGTGAATTTATTATTCAAAATTCTGGGATTTCAATCAAAGCCTCATCTCCAAGTTTCGTAGTTTTAGATCTAAATAAGTTAGCAGTGAATACACAGAAAATAAAGAAGCTCATTTCATTTAGACAAATTTTTGATAAGAAGAACCATTCTTTTAGATAAGAAGTGCTGACAGCATCAGGTCTCCCATTAGGTAAACAAATAAACAAACAAATAAATAAATAAAAACATATTACTTCAACAAAAAGAAGTACTAACGAGATCACATCTACTAATCGTAGAAATTAATGTTGGGGTTCAGGTCGGTCGGAAAAAAAATGAAGGTATCTTTCATTCCTTATACAGATTTCTTAACACTGTAGAAAAAGACTTTCTTTGTCATGAAAGTTCGAGTTATTAAAATGATGATTGTGGAAGGAAGCATTTTCAGACGAAGTTAGCTTGGAATTAAAAATGCTCAACTCTTGTAAGATTTCTTGTCGTGACAAAAAACAGGAAAAATTTACAGTTGAATCGAACTTGCGATTACGAGGCTATGTCCATCCCATTGATGCTCCGAAATTTTTAGCGCCGCTGCCATATGATCAAAATGTAGCCCAAAAGCCTGAGAGTCTCATTATCTAACCAAAATAAAGATACAGCCGGAACCAAATTGCTGCCCTGTCGAACGTAACTCAAGTTTCTGCTATCCAACTATTTGTAACTTACATACATAAGTCGCAGGGAAATGATGAAAACGGAGATTTGATCAAATCCCTAAGGGAGATGATCAATTCACGGAAGATGTTAAAATTACAACTCTGTGGGTCATTTCCCTAATGAAAGTGATTTGATCAAATCCCTGAACTGGTTTAGTGAAAAGATGAAATAAACAACTGAATTCCATTATTGAACAATGATTTCCAAATATGTATTTTCCACTTGCTATAAGGGCGTTCCTTTATTGACCCAGACCACGTTAATGGTGCCAATCAGATGCACATCCAACAAGTTTTCAAAAGTGTATTCTGGAATTGCAGTGTTCATGCATGTTTGGCAGATAAAAAATAGTTGCCATGACTTCCATAATGGCCCACATATATGTGAATATACACTGCCTGGTCATTTTATTAGGCCCACCGAACTTTTAATATGTAAACAATATTATTTCATCTTTTCACTAAACCAGTTCAGGGATTTGATCAAATCACTTACTTTCTTTAGGGAAATGACCCCACAGAGTTGTAATTTTAACATCTTCCGTGAATTGATCATCTCCCTTAGGGATTTGATATCTATATGTACACGGAAAAAGGTGTATTTAAATTTGTTGGCATGAACCACGACCCCATTTAGGGAGTGTCCCGGTACCATGGTACTGGAGCCCGGACTGATTGTACATTTTTAAAAAGAAATTATATAAAAGAGTGATTAGGTTGAATAAAATTATTAACATTAAATGGCCTGTATAATTCTATGTTCATTTGTAAAAATTGTTTTATAAATATAGTGACAATGGCTATTTATTCAGTTACGTTAGACTAGTGCATTAAAGTCCTCCCAAAAATACATATATAAATAGGAGCAAGGTTCAACACCGATACATGTATGTATCAAAACTCTAGGACTGTTAAAGTTATCCACACTGATATTAGGGTCAATCATCTAATTTTGGTTCTAGGCTGTCGCTCTGATACTCGGGAGGGGCCCAGACTGCACATACAGGTGACGTTCACGAACCAAACATGATATCGAACTTGCTGTTCTTGGCGGGAAATAGGAGCGATGGAAATGAAGATGGAAAACTTTCCTCAATCCTATCCAAGTTAGGACCATATATTTGATGAATAAATCTGACATTTACGTTATTGAAACGGACTTAAAGTCATTGTATTTAACCTGTTCCATGTGTCTGCTAGAACTTTAACATCTTGATCGATAAATGACTTAGAAGTTTATCATATATTGAATGTTCTGTTTGTCACCAATTAACAGATTACAAATTTGTTTACTTAAAAAATATCAGCTTAGAGGTTTAAATTTACAATAAAATGATATTTAAAAAAAAAAATGCTTAACAGAGCACCTATGATTGCACAATTAGAAAGATTTGTAGGAAAAGGGTATAAAATTCAAAGTTAGCGCTAAAAAAATTGTCACACTTTGCATGTAGGCCTACTTTTGAAGGAAAATGAGAATGATGGTTCTTTTATCAGCTTCAATTCTGTTGATGCTACGCATGCACTAAGAATATTAATAATTAGAAAAAAAGAAATTAATGATTGAAGGAATAATATTCAGTCATTGCAGGAACAACTAGAAATGAATGAATGAAGGTTGCTATTAAAGAGTGTTCCTGTATTGCTTTCGACAATATACTGTGCAGTGAAAAAACATAATTTCATAACAGAGAAGTCCTAATAATTCAGTAGTAAACAATAATTCTTAAATTAGGATTAGGATATCTACAAAATCCGTTGCTTCAAATTACCCAAGTTGAGATCAGAAATTGGAGATATCTCGATATAGAAGCCAACTTGAAGAGGTTTCAAGGTGTCTTGTAAATCCCTAATCCATGTAAATACAAAGAAGACGGCATCGAATTCTAAGAACTGAATAAATTAATGGACAGTTTCCTTCAGTGAGCGAATCAATTAACTGACGTTGAAAAAAGATTGAGAAATTATGAAAGTCACTTACTATCATCTCAATTCCACGGAAACATTTGAATGCCCTAATTAAAACAATTGTTTTCAGTTTAATTTTTCCTATTTTTTTTCATATAATTACTATATAAATTACAATTACTAATGAACTGTCTTTTTGCATTTATTATTTAATTCCATATACAAAATGATATACAATCGATTTAATTTTGTAACGATATACTTTTTTAATTCGTTTAAATTAACTGTTACGGTCGGCTTCTCCAAATGATATTGGTGTTAGCTCCCATTCCAACTTAATTGGATTCAACTGGAGGATAGTTGAATCCAGATGGTAGTTTAAGGCTATTTAGAGAAATCCGCCATATTATAATTATAAATACATAATACAATCATATACGCACTCCTTCATTTACACTCCTTCATTTTTTTTTCATAATAACTAAACAGGGGCCTATTAGTGAAAATCTTCGGATGCCTTATCAAAGTTGCATTCTAAGAAATAGTATAGCAATTGTGTAATGTTTTAATCATAGTAAAATAATCTTAGTATAATAATAAATGAAACAGTGGAGGAGGGAAAAGTGTTTCAGAACAAATAACAAAAAACCAGGAAAAGTTTAAGTCAGATGTAGAAGAATTTTAGGGGTTAGGTCATAAGAGTTCTGTGAACAAGAGATTATGTCAAAAAAACACATACACACACAAACAACTCGAATAACCCCATTGACCCCAAATTTAAAATTTCGAGCGACAACAACCAAGACTTTTATTTGACACTTGAAAGTAAGTTCACTATTCAGATATATTATAAATAAAATAAATTTCAATCACTTTTTTAGCAATAAAATTAACAAGTTCTAGTCCTCGATGCGCAAAATATAATTACATATTTATTTAATGGATATGTGAATCCAGCATAGGATCTTGCGCTGTATTGATTGTGAATCATCCCTATCTAGATAATGAACTATTGTTCAGTCTATTAGGCATCTTTATATCAGCTGTTGCAGTTAAGGTGTTGTTATTAAAACAAGAGTAAAGAAAAGAGATGGTTTCCAAATGAAACTGACTTGCATTTTACAAGGTTATTTTATTTAAGACAAAATTAAAAATTACCTCTTGCTATTGAACAAAAAAGGTTTCCCAAAAGAATTGGAATTAAGAATGAAACTTAT
>JAFIDM010009631.1:155783966-155863803 GCA_023159025.1 Thereuonema tuberculata
TTTGGGTTTGATAGCAAGTTAAAAGAAACTTTTCCTCCTTCCCTTTCCCCGAAATTTTAAAAACGACGGTTTTTTTTTTTTTTTTTTTTTTGATGATGTTTGTAAGTTTCCTAATATGCACCACTCGATAATAAAATTCAATATATGCCCCTTTTTGGAATGGATATTTCCAAGTAAATTGCTCTTGTAGTGGAATTTACAGTTGCCTGATTTTCGTGTACCACAGTAATATACCAAATTTTACCTTTCTAGTTCGCCTGGAAGTAATTTTTTAGATCAACGTGTCCCATTACAGTTTTGTATAGTGTAATTACTTATAGATTACAGTAGCAACACTTCTCAGTATGACGCGATAAAGTTTCGTCTGAATGTGGTTTGAGTTTATTTATTTATTAGACAGCAAGATAAATGTGAATTCACATGGTTGAAATAATACAAGGCAATTGTTTTTTTTAACATTTTGGAATCTTTATTGATAGAATCAAAGTATTCAATTGGAAATCATTTTAGAGAGAAAATTTAGTTTCAAATCATGTCACTACGAAAATCTGATTTCGTTGTAAACCTGAAAACTAAAAATTTTAAATTGTTATATTATTTAAAGCCATATACTGTAATGCAAGCATTTGTTACAAATTGTCCGACCAAAAAAAAAGAAAGAAAGCTGAAAAAAAAAGAAGGTAATAAATACATACAATTTTCTACCTGTCAGCTTACGGTTCTTTGTATCATATTTGAAGGCCTATTGAAATTTGTTCCTTAAAAATTAACTGAGTAAATAGATTGAAATTATAATATTACCACAAATTATTATCACTTTAAGTTTAATAAACATATTTTTCATAATTAAGTAAAAAATAAAAAAGTGTAAAAAACTCTTAAAAAAAGATACTTTAAAATTTAACTTTGTAGATTTTAAAATTTCGTTACATTTAAAATTTAAAGTATTCATCCCGAGAAGCTTAAAAATGTCAAAGTAACTTGTAAAAGCTGTGGCGTTGAGCTCTGTAGCTCATTTCTACTCATATTATGCAAGTGAATCCTTAAATATAGAGCCAAAAAGAAAAAAAAAAGATCATTAGTATAACTCTTCCCATACAGATTGGCAGACCAACTATAATTTTGTTCCTGGGCAGTCCTATTGCGTGTCTGCAATCGCCATGAACTCGAATTAAAGATTGAAACGCAAAATCCAGGGAATGAACTGGCCAATATATTAGTCATTATTCCAAACTAATATTCTGGGTAAATTCGTCCAATATTTCTGTTACAATACATAGGGCAACCACCATTCTGGTATTAAATGATCTGTCTAATATTTAACGACGCATTCTCCAATAAAGTTGGTAACTTTTCCGACAAATAACTGACAAATTCTGGTCCACTGAGTGGTTCATCAACGAAATACAGAGCAATAATGTGATCGTTTATTACAGCACCACATACAAATATGCTGTTGATGTAAAATCTCAAGCGCTTACAATAGTGCTTTTGAAGAAGGCTGCCTCTAGTTTAGTTTTCATCGAAACCAACTTTATAAAACGATAAAATCTTGTGATTGCTTTATCAAAAATCCACTTTATTAGAAATTGTGAATTATGTCTCCTTTTGCAATAAAAGTACATAAGCAAATGTATTTAAAAACAACTACAGTAAAACCCCGTTATTACGCTCCCGCTTATAGCACTATCCCGTTCTTTACGCTCCTTTTATACGGTCCCTGGAATTTTCTATGTAACTATGTATACTTTTACCCTCTTACAACGCTTCAAATCCCGCTTGTAGCGCTTTTTTTAAATCGGAAATTTTGTATCGAAAAGAAATGTAACACTGTAAAGATTCTTTTCTTTCCCTGGTAGGAGGGAATCTTTGAACTCTTTGAAGTGTGGGTCTGTGATACAGTAAGTTAGTGCAAAATATCGAAGCGGAAATCCCTTTCTATAAGTGAAAAATTGCAAATTCTCCGTAAGTACGACGAGAATTCTACACTAAGTCAGAAGGATTTCGCAGAATCTCTGGGAATTCCCTCATCCAGTCTGAGAACAATAATAAAAAATAACAATGGAATTACCAATGCAGCGAAGAATGGTTGCAAACGTAAAAAAGTAAAGTGTGGAAAATATGAAGATGCCGTGGAAATTCTAATTGAATAGATTCATCAGTCCCGTGATGCATCAGTGCCATTAAGTGGCCCAATCATTCAAGAAAAGGCGCGTGAAATAACGGGCAGTGCACTAAATCTGCTCAGAAAATATATCAGTGTTGCTCCTAGTGGTGTATCAATTGATGTTAATAGTTACTTGAACCGCATTGAAAATGTCATAATTCATAACAGTAGCACACACACACATACGGCAAACCACAATCAAAGATTTTTTTAATAGGAAATAAGCTTATATTTGCACTATATCTATTGCAGAATCAAGTATCTTTCCTGTAAAATGGTGTCTAAATGTTTCCCCATCTCATAAATCATTTCCCGTCTATAGCGCTATCCCGCTTATTACGCTTGTAGGTCATGGTCCCTTGACGAGCGTAATAACGGGGTTTTACTGTATTTGAAAAGAAAAAGATGAAACTTTTTCATTCCTATCATATTATTTGTAACATAATCTAATGATTATCACCTTAAAAGACGGTTCTAAAGCACAATGCTAATATTTTAATTTAAAAGAAAAGAAATGCAATTAGAAAATAGTATGATTTCGAGAAAAATATCATTAAATTTACTAAGTCTCCATATACTGTAACGAAATTGTCAATAAAAAATTGTTAGTAAGGAGAATTATATTTATTTCAATTACTTTTTTTTATTTTTGTTAACACGAAGCAGAGAACTTCTATATTTATGTATAAATATACTTACATTTATATTTTAGTTTTTAATTATCTCCTTTTTTTTTTTTTTTATCAAAACGATCATTTACCTTTGATCATTTAACCCTCTCAATATAGATAATAGCAGACAATCATGTTAAGTTCCCTTCATGTTTTTTCGACATTTCCCGTTACGATTGGTAGATGCAATTAATACCAATTTTTGACAAACGAATAAGCTTATTTTAATTCTGAGCTACAGGGATTTTTTATTTACACTCATTAACAAAAAAAAAGACGCACCTAGAAGGAGTTGTCCGATGGAGACAAAAATTGGTGGAGAGAAAGATTATGTACAGAATAGAAAATGATTAAAATTTCAGACAAATTGAATGATTTATTTCAGAGTTACAGAGTTACAAAGTAACGAGCTCAATAAGGTGTTGACCCACCTCTACCCTGAATGCAAGCTGCCACACGACGTGGCATAGAGTGTTAAAGCTCCCTGATGGTCTCCTGCGGTATTTCTTGCCAAATTTGCTCCAATTGTCGGGCTAGGTCATCCACATTTCCTGGTGGATGCAGTCGCCTTCCCATCATATCCCAGACAGTCTCGATTGGAGAGAGATCTGGGGATCTGGCTGGCCAAGGAAGTGTTTCACAAGCTGCAAGACAGGTCATAGCAACACGTGCCGTATGTGGTCTGGCATTATCTTGCTGAAAAATAAGGCCAGGGTACTGCAAAAGGAAGATTAGCAAAACAGGTCTCAGAATGTCGTCGACGTACCGCTGTGCTGTAAGTGTGCCACTAATGACGACCAAAGGGGTCCGGCTATCAAGGAAATGGCACCCCAGACCATTACTCCTGGTTGAGAGCCTGTGTGGCGTGCAATAGTGAAAGCAGGATCGGCACGCTGCCCTGGGCGTCTCCAGACACGTCTGCGACGATCGTCAGGACACAGTTGGAAGCGGGATTCGTCGCTAAACACTATACGTCCCCAGTCAGCATCATTCCAACCGGATCGAGCCAAGCACCACTGTAATCTGGCCCAACGGTGTGCAGACGTAAGTGGCAGGTGGCGTAGCGGGTGGTACGAGCGTAGATGTCGCTCTCTCAGCCGTCTGTGAATGGTCATGGTGGACACTCGTGTGCGGGTCGCACGTCTGATGGTTGATAACGATGATTCAGGCGCTGTGACAGCTGATCTGACAATCACTCTATCCTCCCGCTCTGCTGTGGCTCTAGGTCGACCGCTACCTTCATGACGCTGAAATCTGCCATTGTCCACCCATTCCTGCCAGCATCTTCTAATCGCCGCATCACTTCGACCCATATGACGAGCGATTCTCCCATTTTCCCAGCCTGCCTCTTTCAATCCAAGGATACGACCTCTTTCAAACTCTGACAGTTGCACATAATGAGCTCGAATCCTGCGGAGAGGCATGTTTTCAGTCGTTGAAAGGTATCCTAACTCGCAATGCAACAGAAATTTTGACCATCAGATTGAGAATCGCTTCTTATATACACCTGCTGAGTGCGCAGTTCCGATCTCTGTAGCTCTCGCTATTCAGTCATTGGACACCAAAGTTTAATCATTTGCATGAGCGGTCCCAATGTCTTTGCATACGAAATTTCATTACAATCGGACAACTCCTTCTAGGTGCGTCGTTTTTTTTTTTTTGGTAATGAGTGTATTTATTTATTTATTTATTTATTTATTTATTTATTTATTTATTTCTAAAGGGATTGTATTTGAACGAATCATGTTATGCTAGTAACCTAATCAGTACCTATTGTTTCTATTAAAAAGATGCATAAAGTAGTTTTAAAAAAAGTAAGAATCTATATTACTTATCTTTTATTTCTCTGTCTGTCTGTCTGGCGCAATGAACATTTGAGGATAGGCGGAGCTTCGTAGTTACAAAATACCCCACCAGGCTACTGTTTGGCTTGTGGGATAAACTTCGTTTTAACCCATGCAGTTATAGAGGGTGAACTAAAAGATTTGATTTGGATGAAACGATTGGAAGCCTTCCAAAATTTTCATATCGGATGTAGAGTTGATTATAGCCTATTGAAGAACACGACAGCAATATATAATCAAAGAAGGATATAATTTTATTATTTTTAAATATTACAAATACGTCTGGACGGCTTCGACAAAGCCGTCACATAGTTATCCCGTCATTGTTGACGGGGCGTATATATTATCACTAGTTAAAATTAAATACTTAAATACTTACTTAAATACTTAAAATTAGATTGTCTGCTGTTTTTCTCCATTTGAATAAGTTGAAAAAAAAACTTGTTTTTTTTTTTCAAGATATATTGTTTTCTAAAAGCCGACCATAAAAGCACATATACAAAGATTTTTATCTTTGTATTATGTGCTTTTATGGTCGGCTTTTAGCTAATTTTAAACTGCACGTAAAAACTGCACGTATAATATATTGTTTTCTTTCAAGTTACTATAAGCAACTTCTTCTTTGGCGATTTATACAATTACCATAAGTCAATTTATTGAATTCAATTCAAAGGTTTTTTGTTTTCAGTTTTCTATTTTAAATACGAAAGGAAAGCAAATATCTGTTTATGTAACTATATAATTGTGAATATGTAAGTGTGAATGAAATTTAAAAAAATGAAGAAGGGCTTAAGTTTAATTCCCATTTCCAGTTTATTTTGATAATTCGGAATCAGACTAAAAACCATTTACTTGAAACCAAAGTCTCATTTATCCAAATAAAGGGAGGTATAGAATGTGTTAAAAAACAAAGATTCCTGAGATATATATACAGCCCCTTGTAAGTCTCAACTGCCGGGATGAAGTTGGGGTATGGTGGTCAGTCCGACGCTCTCCCGCTTTAATCTCGGGAAATAAATTAGGTCCTCATTTTACAAGAGGCTGGGCAAGTCTTAGAATAAGTTTCGAAATACCTTTCGAAAAATCCTCAACCTCCGGCGGAATTTGAACCGAGCTCCTCCAGTGCGTGTATTGCTTTACAGTATTTACTATAGAATATTTTCTATTAATAAAATTATTAATTAAATTAATTAAATTATTTTTTTATTAAATAGGATATTTTTCTATCACTTATACCACTAAATTACAAATAAACAAACAGATAAATAAATAAACGAATAAATAAGTCGATGACGCCAAGGATTTTTTTTTTCACTTCCATCCCCTCATTCTCGGCCTGTCCTGCAGGGAAGTAGGCCTACCAATAAAGCATTCTATTGTCTTCATTAAAATGCATTCGGTGAACAGATTATAATTTCATTCTGTCTATTAAAGGACGTGGTGTACTCCATTAGTACTGAGGCCTCAAGAACCTATTCTACAAGCCCTAGAATTAATTTATGGCCATACACAGCCTGAAGGAGAGAAAGAGAAGAAGAATATGACAAATATAGGAAAGAAAGGAAATATCCATACTGGCCCTGGGATTCGTACCCAAACAGTAGGCCATTGTCTAAAGCGCTAGCTATACGTAAACGACAAAAGACTATATTTCCATTCCTTATAAAGATATAATCCATTCCTTATAAAGAGCCAGGAGAAAAAACAAAAAACAAACTGCAATTTTGAAAGAGTATTTTTTTTTTTTTTGTAATTACTTTCAATTCTATTTCAAATTTTGTTTCTAGTCAGTTACTTAATGATGTTAAGTATTCTTATGTATCTCTTGATTAAATTAATTTTTTTTTAATGACTGACAGAGAACAATTCTTATTTGTTTGGGATTCATTTCAAAAGTTATTCTTAAACTTTAAACCTATTCTGTCATTATGTCAGCCACAGATTTTGTCTGGTTTAATCCGCTACTGGTTGCTTTTAAGTGTCTCATCAAAAGTTAATATGTGATCATTCAGTGATAGAGATAAATAAAAGATGGAAATTCATCATATTTTGTTTCTAGAATGTTCTACTATGAAAAATCAAATCCCTATATTTGCAATTCTGGCCTTAGTACCAGGAGAGATTACAGGGCCTTTTGAAAGGGTTCTGATAAGAAAACACTATATTATAGTTATTGTATTATATTTACTCCAATGTGTGAACAAAATCAAACCATTCGATAAAAATTCAAAGAGAACTAGCAAACAGTCAAATTAAAAAGTGCAAAACGTAAAAGAGGAACGACATTACTTAGAGTGACAGTGGAAGTTAAAATGGCGAAGAATATATTGATAAATATTTCATTGAATATATTGATAAATATTGGAATAATCAGTTGATAGAAAGTTTTAACTTGAAGAATTGATTGTTATAAATGTTTCCAGTGAAATTAATAAGTGATATCAACCTCTGGTATCGTTGTAAGTTTAGTAAATTGCAATTACTCATACAAGAAATTTCTATAAGTTACTTATCTTCAAAAATCTTAGATCTATTTTCTACAAGTCTGGATATTTGAATTTTTAGCTTGACTCCTTCACGACAGCAACCGAATATTTCTTTGATCTTGCCAAAATCAATGTCAACAACTAGTTGTAAATGTGTTATAGCCACTTTGATTTACGTTACAACGAATCAGCGCAATGGGGAGCCGACTGAACCTCGGTCTTACTCTACTTCAGATTAACTGTACGCATGATGCTTAAAGGCACTGGGCCCAGTGATTAAATGCGCTGATCTGTGGGCTAGAGAAGTCGGGTTCAATTCTCGGCAGAGGTCAGGGATTTTTCTCTGAATGTTAATCCTTCATACGGGTCCTAGGGTCCACCCAGCCCTTTATGAAATGGGGACGGGGTTTCTTTTTAGGTGGTTAATGGCGGAAGGCGTCGGATTGACAACGACCTCAACTTATTTCATGATCGCGGAACTGCTGAGGCCTTAAGTTAAAGTTAGTTAAAGTACCCCAGCTGCAGGCCTATACAGACCTATCGGGGCGCAGGAGGTTAGGCTCCAACGATAAGAACCACGGGACAAAGTTGGGGTGGGTGGTCAACCCGACGCCCGCCCGCCTTTAACTCCCGGGAAAGAAACCCGGTACCCAATCTAGAGAGGGCTGGGTAGACCCTAGGACCCGTTTGGAGATGAAAGGAGCGTGGAAAAATTCCCGAACTCCGCCGAGGCCGGGAACCGAACCCGCCATCTCCAACCCGCAGCCAAGCGCCCTTACCCACTCGGCTACCGGGCCCACTCTGAGGCCTTACCTCTGGCATATTAATAACTAAATTAATTTAAGCTTAAATACATTTTGTACAGCTTTCCTCCATTGAATCATTAAACATAGAATGACAAAATTATAATGTTGAAAGAAACAAGAAGTTCCTGGAAGAAAATAAAAACCTATTTCCCAAAAAAATGTATTTCTTAGCGTTTCTTTCTTTCATTTTTTCCTTGTTGTTTTTTTTTTGTGTGTTTTTTTTTTTTTTTTTAAAGTCGTGAAAGCAATACAAACGAAAAGCCAGCGTCTATTTTTAAATTGTAATGTAACTTAATTTTAATATAAACAAACAGTAATTTTTTTCATTTTCTTAAAAAAAATTAATAATAAATCCGGGTCATTTATTGAAGAAAGTAATTGTATTTACATAACAATTCAGTTAATTTCAGTCATATCAACGCATAATTAAATCCATTTAAAATAAAAGAATTAATAATCGCTATTAAACATCATTGTTTCTTTTGTAGTTTTTTTTTGGGAATTTTTGTCATCTTCTCGAGCTAGCTTTTCGACAAGAATTCATTTAAAAAAAATTTCAAATATAAAATATAAATCGTCTCTAACCTTAAAAATGCAAACCAAGTTTCAAGAACATCCAGCCAGCGGTTCAAACGTTATTGAAACACACACACACACACAGACTGCATGATTTGATAACCCTCACTTTCCTATGAATATAGGATAAAAATTCATAACTCACAAACAAATTTTACAGAGAAAAAAGTTGGGTTCTAATATGAGAATTAGGATCGGTCCAAGTAACGCGAGGCCCGATTGGAATCCTTCTGGCGGGGCCTCACAGTGGTAAGCAAAACCAGATATACTGTCATTTTCGGATTCGAGAGAGTGAGACTGCGAAAACGCTTAAAAACTCTACAGGTAAATGTTGATCAATTACCACATAGTCTTTCTTTAAGATAGAAATATGAAAAGGACTAAATGTAACTTATAAAACATATATTGAATGAAGTGTGGGCACTAAGAAGTAATTTAAAATTCATAATTTCTCAATCAATGAATTCATTCAAGTCATTCAAACAACTTAGACCTTACATTTTTGTGTAAGTAAAGAATGACATTTTTTATTACTTTTCTTAATTTTAATCGACCCGAGAAGGGTGGGTTCGATTGGGAGAAATCGGTCTAATGACCAGCCCTGATGAGAAGAATTAGAAAATTTTAGAAAGTAATAAAATACAGTTTAACGTAATCACTTTTTCTATTATTCTTATAAAATGTTAATCGTTTCCACAGCCTTCAATATGTGCAGTGATAACATTTAAGACAACTCCATGTTTGTCGTGCAGTACAGACAATCACTTACCATCATTATCATCGTCATCCTCTGAATTGTCACATACGGAAAGTGTTTCTTATTCAGTCTTCAAAATCGTCTGGAATGGACTTTTTTACATTTCTGTTCAAATCTCTTATCTCAACGGCCATTTGGTCTTGTAGCGTTCCCAGTAGGAGACATGTTGGAAACCTCTCAACATGTGGCGAACCCTGTCCAGTACAAAAGGCAAGAACTTAAATGTCAGTAAGTATCTTATAATATGAATAGAAAAATGTTTTCACTTACTTTAATATCGATATTCTGAACAAGATAAGTTAGCTGCCTAAAACGAGTACTCAGTTTTCCTTTAGATCTATATAACAATAAAAATGCAGCTTCAATCTTGGTCATCATTGGTTCCAAACGTTTCTGGCAGTTGCTAACAATTTCCTCTTGAGGTAAAATGGGGGCCACATAAGTATTGGGACACCCCTTATAATCGGTTCCTTACTCTGTTTATCAAAGAAAGATCAAAGAAAGAAATGACTGTCTCTGAGCTCTAACGATGGAAAGGAAATTAGCATTAACAGCAATTATCTTAATTAAATTACAATTAATTAAGATCATTAATAAAAATAAATAGCCAAATTTGAAGGATGTGTTTATAAAGAAAGAAATAATTTTGTCGATGATAGTGATAATAATGATATCAAATACCTAATGTAATTAATCAATATGTTATGAGATTTTAATAATATGAAGTTAAGCTATCTTATTCTTATTCTTATTGAGGGAGAGTGAAAATTATCCACAAGTTTCTGGAAGAATCGGAAACTGGCGTAACTGTTTCTCTGTTATTAATCCAAGGTTGCTATAAGTTAGTATTTTTGTAAATTAATTCATTAATTTTTTATTATTATAATTTTTTTAAATGAAAGAAAAAGACAAAAACTTAAAACCCCAAGTTCTTTGGAGAACTTCCCTTTATACATAATAAAGAAACCTAATTAACTGAAGACAATTGTTTATAATTGTTTTTAATTAAGCCAAAGAAAGCTTCACATTTGCATTTGCTTATTTTGTTGAAACTCAAAGCAAGATATGCGAAAACGTAAAATGCAATTCAGAGCACTCCAAACAAACCACCATTTAAAATGGCTTAGTTAAAACTCTCATTTGGTCAGGTTTTAGTTGACTAAAGTACATCTCCCAATGCCTCAGGATAATCAGAAGTTCTAATCTGAAAGAACATACTTTCCTTAAAATCTTACTTTTTATTTTTATTTCTTTTCTTTTGTTCTTTTTTTAAAACTAGTAAAAATAATAGAAACTAAATTGCTGGCTTTTGTTTTTAATTATGACCTAATATCTGCTGAATATTTAAACAGCAGAAACTGTTTTATTTGCTAAAAAAAAACTAATTAAATTAGAATTGCTTCTTCCTTGTCTGAATCTAATTAATCATATTAAAGCTCTCGCAGACATAAAATAAAAGAATAAGAGGGTTGAGATTCATCACTTGTAACCCATTGTTACGTTTCTAATGCTTTTGTCGCGCTAATTTCTTGATAAAGATCCACGTGGAAAAAACTGCAAATATCAAAGTTAGATCGTCTCTTGTCCTTCAATTTGCACGCCAAACTTTAATAAGATTCATCCAGGGGTCCAAAACTTATTAGGAGGAACATCCACACATTTCATTAATATGAAAACTATTCTTTGAATTTCATTCGTGATCAACCCATATAATCAACTACACTAACTTCATAATTGCTAATGTACTATATGTTATTTGTCTTAGATTCTACAACTTACAACTTCTTATCTCCCAGCATTAGACTCAAAAATACTAAGAATCACGGAAATAAAAGATTAACTTAGTTTTTCCGTTCGTACACTATTCAAATTAATTCTATCATGGCTAATGTCATTTTGCAAATCAAGGAATTGGTTTAAATGAAAATAAAATTTATTAATCATTTTATTAATTTAATTTGAAAAGTTCTAAGTTTTTAATTATTAATATAAATGTAAGGCATTTAAAAAAAAGAAAAAAAAAAACTGACAGAAAAAGTTTAGTGTCACTTTTTCAGAAGTTAAGAAGTTTATTTATATTCTCTTGTCTTTTTTAAATAATTTCTGAAAAGTTTGCTGTTTTATAATGAAATCTTTAGTTTATTTTCATTAAGAGTTAATTGTATTACAAAAGCCGCAATCATTTATTAGTTTTATGTCTTTTAAGTGTAAAAGGGTAATCAATGTGTCATTGCTCATCTGGTAGCCAGCTTCTGTTTGTGGGTTGCAAATCCATCTGCTTATCTTTCGTTTTCCTTTGTGTTATCTTAATCACATGTGTCGGATCTTTGAGACTAGATTATGAGGGGTGAAGTGGGCGAACAATGGTAAAACCACTTAAGTTATTTCTGCAATGCGGTTTTTAAATATTGCTTCCGACGGTTTTTAAACGAAAGGGTTACGGGTGGGGTAAGAGGTGGTTGTACTCGGGCTACCTCTATCTCTTCAACAAATCAAGGCAACCGTAATTGGAGAAGATGAAAATGTCCTTTAATATTTGATGTTACCATTTCTGAGTCTGCAGTGATTGTGTGGTCACACGGGTAGCCGGCATTACACATTCAAATGAGCCACTCATCGTGATTGGTTGCCGGGTCGCGGCTGGAGCAGGGGCGGTCCATGAAAGCCGCGTGCAGTGTCGACACTTCCCACGATCGGAGCCGGCAAACGAGGCCTTTCCAACCGATCCCCGATGTTTCTGACGGCCCCGAAGGGTGCCAGCACCACAATGCTCCTTCCCCTGCCGCTAGGTAAGGCTTCTGCGCTCAGGTAATTAATAGACTCTTTCATTAGGAACTTCTCTTTTGATAGGTTCGGTTCAGTGATTTAATTTGCGAATTCGGGATTAACCATTTTAGCGGGAGCCTATTCTATGCCTCGCAGCTAAATGAAATGGTTGCGTTCCGCTTCGGCAACCTAAACCGGTCAGTGATCGGCGAGCGAGCACGTGCGGAACAGCCGAGAAAAAGCGGCCGCCCTTGGTTTCCATCGGAGACTGGTGATTTTTCGAAGTATTCACGAAATGTTTTTGGGGGGTGGAGTGAAGACGCCGCTTTATTCGGAGAAGCGTTTTGTGTGTTGTGTGATTGATGCCATCGAGACACATGCAGTAGTGTCGTGTGAGCGAAGGAGCGGTCCTCTTTTTTCTGTGGTGTGTGTGTAGATGTCTCATGTGAGTGACTACCACGCCCCCCAGCAACCCTCTGTTCCAATGAACACGTCCTACGTGAAGCGAGGGAGGAGTGCTTGCCGTGGCGTTCCATTCGCCCAAGCACCTCTCACCCGTGGAGTAGCGTTTGGACCTCCGAATGGACACCATCTACTCGCCTTATCTGTTCACCACAGCGAAGCCGTGTATGTATTTCACAAACACCTTTCTTTAACATTATTTACATCAAAGCCTAATAATTAGATTGCTTTTAATCTTAGCGGATTAATGCCAACGATAGCAATAGATCGCGTCAATCACGCTTGTTTCCCGTCGTTCGCATTATTTATTCTTTCTTAATGAAGTATTACAATCTAATCAAAGATAAAATTGAGGAAATTTACTTAATTACTTAACTTCATCACTGCTTCACCAAAGCAAATTGACTGTTTTCCGGAAATTTCCAATATTTGGAAATCAATAGAGACAATACATTAACACAAACGCTTTTGTAACGTTAATTTGTAATTTCATTAGTAGCAATTACTTATAATTTGATGGCAATTCTACTTAAATTAAGTCTTTGCATTTATTAGAGATTTTGTCTACTTGTATATATTGACAAGATAAGGCAATTTTTCTATAGAAAGGAGACTTTCCTTAAACAACTTTCTAATTTTCGGCTATTCCTCAGTTTTATTTTGATTTACTTTCATTCGATGTCAGTAGATTAGACATTCTTCAAATAATTGTTATTTTTTTAATACAATCCTTATTTGGATATAAGATTGTTTTCTTATTAATTTACTATTACAAAACGAATTGTTTGTTTATTCCGGAGGCTACTTCGAAATTCATCTAAGATAAAATAAGTGTTATTGACTGCTTTGCTGGCTGAAATAACTTTGAATTTATTTTGTATTTCGTTTGAGACAAGTTTGTCCTGTTGTGATAAGAGATCAAGTTAAAACGATCGCTAACAATTTCATTCCTGTTTATAGATTTAAAATGGGTTTTCATATTGACATTTTCATCAATTTTCTTCGTACACAGTCCGACTTTTTCAATTGTGCTTTAAAATTTTGTTATCATTTTACCGAGATGATTGATTTAAGTTCCTTGCCATTTTCTTGGTTTTCTGATTTCTTTCAGTGAAAGATGAGCACAGTGAGAAAGCGACGGAGCTCAGCAAGAACGGCGGCCTGGACGGTCCTCCCCCTCAAGGCACGGGCCTTCTGGACGGCAGCGGTGGAGGCGGAGGCGGTGCGGGGCCCGGCGGAGGCAGTGGAGCGGGCAGCGGCACGGCAGACGGAGACAAGCCCGTCAAACAAAAACGCCACCGGACCCGGTTCACCCCCGCCCAGCTCAACGAGCTAGAGCGAAGTTTCAGTAAAACTCACTATCCGGATATCTTTATGAGGGAGGAATTGGCAATGCGAATCGGCCTCACCGAGTCCCGCGTGCAGGTACGACTATTTAATTCTTATTATTTATAACTATAGTTCAAAGCCATCTTATTTACTTAGTTTCACTTTACAACTAAAGAAACAGTGTTCAATACATTTAGTGATAATTTAGCTCCATTCTTCAAATTTTAAATAGCATCTAACAAAATCTCACCACCACTTGTTTTTCGACTTTTCAAAAACTAAATGCCCCTTTAGGTATCTCTGATATCTGAAAAATTTAAGAGATCCGAATGGGGATAGATTAGATCTTCCACATTATTGGAACAACAAGAATGCCCGATTGATGTAGATATTTTTACCTCATTTGAGGTATTCCAATTCAATTTTCTTTTTCAGTATCTTGAATTATTAAGTTATAGATTTGATACCACAGACTCTTAATCAATTGTTTATTTTTATTATTTCGCTGACAATGCAAGGTGTTTCAATTCAAATGATTTCATACTTAAATAATTATATTCTTTTATTAGTGTAGATAGCTTCTAAAATAAAGCAACATTTAACTACTTCATATACTATTAGCATTTTATATGCTATATAAAGTTCATTATATCAATCAAACCTCACACGAAAATGAATTTAAATGTATAGTTAATATTTTTTATTTTTTATAAATTTATTGATTTTAAATAAATCAATATATACAAAATACTTTTCATTTGTAACTTCAAAATTGAAATTCTTGGAATTTCACAAAAAATTAATTCCCATATTCTTTACGGTTTGATTGTCACTTAACCTTGGTTTGTAATCCAAATGGTGTAATTGAATTTTATATTTCTAACTTACTTCATTTTAAAATAATCTGATATGCATAGCAAAGTCAATGATTATTATAAAAATCTCTAAGAAAAATGTTGGTAAGTATTAATTGCAATGTATTCACATTGTGCTTCATTTTGTATTTTTTTCAACTGAATTAAACAAAATAAATATCTGGAAATGTTAAATATTAAAAAATAAAAAAAATATTCCCATGCTTCACCAAAAATGCCTTCAAATCCCGAGAAATTCGGGCTAAGGTCATTTACAGGGAACATTTTCAAAATGCAAATATTTTTAGCATTCGATTGATGAGCATAGAGAACCATAAACATTTGTCGAAATATTTGCAAATGTTTTATTAAAAATGTTGAAAAATGAGGAGAACAAAATACAAGTAGTTACTTGTTGCAGAATGGATTGAAGATTAAATTTGGGAATGTACATGACACAATGGTTCCAACTCAAACAGATCTTTTTCTTTGATCAAATTATTTGAACAATTCAAACATGCTTTATAAGTATGTTTTATAAAATATGAACTATTTTGGATTCAAATTAATAAATAAATGAAGATGTACCTTATTTATAGGTTTATTTACATATAATTTGCATCCTAGTTTGTAACTTATTCATATCTGTTAGGAATGCAAAAGACCTTATTTCCGTAGATAGTGTTCATGAATAGGCTTAAATATGACTTTAAAAGCAAAAAATTACACTTACTTTATTTAAGTTGTCAAGTTGAATACTGAAATAAGCCAAATGAACAAATATAAATGTAAATAAATTGAAAAAGCTACCATCAAATAGAAGATACTGTAATATAGAGAATATTTCTAACATTGCTCCGAGTGTGGGAAGCATTCGCGTTGGGAGAGGACAGTGCGGGCGGGGGATTCACCACTGCAACCAATGAATTCTTCATGGTTTATCCACTCCCTTCCAGCAGTGCGACCTAAACACAAAGGCATGAAGGTCCTCTTCTCCTGAAACCGACTGTCTTGTGGTTTTGCAGAAGAATTTTTCATTTCTAGGAACTGGTCGTTAGTCAACATGTTAGTCTGTTCTAGTTCCATTAATGTTTAATTACTCCTGAGCTTATATAATTTCTCTCTGCCATTCACTGTCTCGGCGGGAGTAGACGCTTTTAGCCACTTGTGTCTATTTCGCTGTTATTGTAAGGGTGGATGCGATCTCTTCCCCAGGAGGCAACATGATGCGATCAGAAACAGCCCCTCCTTCCGACGCTATTTCCCGCGAGATGAATTCTCCACTCTGCTACCTACCCTTTTTTTGTGTATATTCGTAGGCAAATAAATTACCAGATTCTGTAGAACCCATGATGCCTTAAATAACCATTAGTAGCAAATGTTTACTACATTTTACATTTGCAACAAAAATGTTACAAATGCCTTAAAAATATTTTTTTAATATGATTTTTTATACTGATAATAAATAGATAGTTGGTACTAATCGAGATATGACGTTTAACTGAAAATATTTCAAATTGATACTGAAAACTACAATAATCGAAGACCTTAGTATATAAGTTCACTATTTACTATATGAATTCGTATTACGATAGTAATTTAAATATTATAATAAAAAATTTGTCTATTTTAACAGTTTTTCTTGAAAGAGCATCAATGCAAAATAAAATTGGAATATTTTACTTACTAATATGTTGAAATTCATAAAACATAATAAATAAGACATATTTACAAAATTATTCACCCTTTTTGTTAATATTATACAAGAATTCTGATTAGAATTGCGCTGCACTTTCTTCGATGTGAAATTCCCAACTATTTGAATACGTGGATTAAACAAGGGGCTCTTTGATGCTTTTATTCTTACAATAATTTACAGCAATTGGAGTTAGTTAATATTTAATCAATGGGAAAATTATTTCTTTTTACGTAAAAGTAATTGGCCAAAATTAAAGACCATTTACAAAAGTCAAGATTCGCGAGGGAAATTCTTTCTATGAATATTAAATAATCGCTCCCTTCTTTAGCATAAGAGGATGGGAAGGAAAAAATGAAAAGAAAAAAAGCTAATTTAGAGCACGGAGCGAGAAGCGGAAGAATTATGGAAATAGGAAGGAATTTCGCGAAGCCTAAATATAAATTTATTCTACGTCCAACCTCCTTACCAGCAAATTTGGAAAATAAAGTAGCAAAAATTGATTAAAATACAACAGATTATTTTTTAAATTAATTCATGAAATTATTATTTTTTTTAAATAACTTAATGACTTCTTAATTCTTAATTTGTAATTAACATATGATAAGTGGAAATTAAAGTAGATTTATACGAATTATGTGATAGGTTTTATTAATTACTTGAAATCGAGAACTTTTGAAGTATCTGTATTAATATAGTTTTGAAAAATGCAACGTACATATAGAGACATAAACTAATTTATATGTAGACTGTTTACAAGTGTTTAAGGATTTAAATAAAAAAAATATCTATTTATCAATTTGTGCAATTCAGTATCATTCAAATAATACATCTTAATTGTATGAAACCTTTGCTTTGCATTTAACTCGTTCAGATCATTTTATCGTGAAACGTTTTTGTTTCGTAAAGTGAATTTTATTTTATAAATTACTTCGGTATTAATTAAACAATCGCTGAAATATTACTTCTAATAGTGTCTTCTAAAAGGAATTTACCAACATTGACCAAATCATGTCTTTTTCTTCATTTACTTCAATTTTTACGGATTTTCATGGAGTACCGGTAACTAAAGTGATTGTACAATCAACTGAATTTTAATGTAACAATAATACATTAAGGCTTGTAATTTTAACAAGGCGCTTATCGTATTCTAAAAACATCAGTTAAATTAACATTCTATTTCCACAATTTTTAAAACCAATTTCCTATATTGTTAAATGATTCGTAAACAACGAAGTAACCGTTTACGTATTTTATTGTTTTATTTTAGAAACAAAACGATAACTCATTATAAACTTAATTCCCGAAAGTTTAATATCGAAGCTCATATTAGTGATATTTATTAAAAAAAGAGAATATGTAAAAATAACAGGAATTACACAATATTTATTAAAGAGAGGACTTTAATAAACAATCAAAAAATGAGTCAAGCCCCCCCCCCCCATTATAGAAGAGAAATGATTCTTAAGTGAATTCAGATCAAAATTTCTATGAGAAGAAATCCCATTCAATATATATGAAAATAAAAGTTAGAAATAGTTAAGAAAAAAAAATAATTTAATGAATTATTTTTGTTAAGTATTGAGATAAAACAGAGATGATTTCATAAATTGTCACAAATAACGAATCAGATAACGGCAGATAAATCACAGCTAACATTTTTGCAACGCGATTGTTTATCTTTTTAAAACGATTGGAGAATTAGCTGATTACAGTATTATAGACAATGGTCTAAATAATCAATCACACTTAAGTGTTCTTTAGAAGATTTAGATTTCGCAAATTCAAACCTACGTTGAATGTGGATCCATGTGGTTGGAAAAATACTTCTATGGATGAGTCTGAAGGAAAAAGCAATCATAGATCCATTTAAAGCCATCTTTAAAGTTACCTATTAAAAATTATGAAGTAGAAAAATAGTGAAGTTTAAAAAAGAAGAAGAACAACAAAGAAGCGTATTGGGTAATTTTAGTATTGAACTACGAATCTAAATTCGCATAAGATTATTTTGAGATAAAGATCTTGTGTGAACAAGTGATACAAGTTAATCATCAGATAGGATCACGATCAATGTACATGTGACACCGAGACACTTAATCAGTTCCGGACAACAAAATATATTTCTAAAAATTAAATCAGTCGAACAAATTCACTCTAAATGCGTTAAAATATTCCATTTGTCATTTCTGTCTGGCATCAAATGATTTTATTAGACCAGTAATGTTCACTTGAAAAAGAGTGTAAAAAAACCGGCACATAAATTATTTCTATCATATTTATTGTTATTCGTTTTTGTTTTATTTTTTATCTAGTTCTGGAGGTATCAGTTTATTATCTATTTGATTTTTATACAATGTTTAACAGGAAATTTCGCAATCTATAGTCACTCAATTTGAATACGGTTGCCTTTAGTAACTTTTCCGTCAAATGAGAATAACTTTATTTCTTTCCATACTGCAATTAAAAAAAACTACGGTTTTAAAAACCGATAAATACTTAATGCAAATTAAATATAAGCCAATGCCAGAATTACCATTGGTTAGATTTCAGTATGGCTCAATCTGTTTAAGAATGTCTTCTGTAATGTTATCTTAAACAAATCTCCAATTTCCTTCTCTTTGCAACTACTGTAGCAATTTTTTTCAGCAGTCTTTGTATCTTCCTGTGCCTGTATTAGCTACTCTTTTTTTTTCCCCTACCTCAATTCCAATTCCACCCACATCGTGTTCGAGTGATCTTTGCTTCGGTTTCATGAACTTCCACCAAAAGGTAAACGCACATTGAATCTTTTCTCTGCAACGCGGTCATTGAAGGAATTTTCATTTCCCCTCTTGGTTTTTTTTTTTTTCTATTTTCATCATAGTCTTGTTCCGTTCCGTAACTGAATTCTAACTTGATTCTCAGAGGAAAATATATTAGAAAAGTAACACTTAAAAATCAACATAATTCGAAGCCTGATTTTTGGTTAGATTTTTCTTTTTTTTTTACCATAAGTGAAATAAAATAATCAAAATATTTTTGATCATGATCTATCTTTGATTTTTTTTTATTTAAGAAATAACATGAAAAATTTAGCATCAGAGTAGCATTTGTCAATTTCAAAAGTTTCTATTAACTCAAGAATAGAAGAAATCCTCAATAATAGTTTTTAAATTGTGTGATTTAATATTTTTGAGTATTTTTATTCTTCAATAAATATTTATATTATTATGACAGTTACATTAATTTACTTAATCAATTCGTTTATTTATATAATTTGTTTCTTTTATTAATAGCCTTAAAACGGTAATGACTTAATCTTCTTTTCTTTTTCAATACTTTTCACACCTTCTCGATTCTCTTCACTTTCCGGCAAATCTGAAACCAATGTTCAAAACCAGTTTTTGATTTTTTTAATCTACCCATCCTAGAATTATATAATCGCATATTTAATATCAATATTCAGTTCTTTCCAAACAAGATTTTTCGGATAAGAGGGCGGGATACTCTTGAAAATAGATGCCAAATGACGTAATATGAATACAACGAAAGCTTCATTATTGTAATATTTTCTTAAAATGATCGTGAATTTAATCATGCACACTACCAGCTTGATCCAATAATAATAGTTAAAAAAAAGTTCCACTGTATATTGGTGCCAATGTAGTAGCTGCTTGTGGCCTACTTTACCAAAACTATTTATACATTTGTTTTGTAATTTTTTTATTTATTCTTATTTATATTTCGTCTTCAAATTCCAGTTCAAATTTCGCTTTTGAACTTAAAAAAATGCATGTATTTTATTAGAAATGAAAAACATAATCAAGAGTGTAAAAATGTTTCATCTGAATTTCAAAAATGAATAGGAAATTGACCATTTTTATTATATTTGTGGTTTTTACATTTTAATTTGTTGTTTGCCTTTGCCTAGTTGCAACCGCGATAAAACTGAGTCTCTTTTTCGTCACGGGAATCAAATTTGACGTCATTATGTCCAAATTCTATGTTTTATTATTACTTTGAATTTGATTAAAATGTATCTTAAGCTTCAGAACTTTGCAAATTCGTCTTTCATTTTTCTTGACTCTATTTAATAAATATTTATCAATATTTACGAATTATAATTAAAACATGTCGTTAGCTAGCCAGTATTTACTAAAACTTAGCAAGTTCTTTAAAACAAATTTGCTCTCTACTATTTAAATATTTTTTTCGAATTTTGTTGTTTATTTTTAATTATTGCTATTTTAATTCGAATATATTGTAATTATTGTTGTTGAAATTCTATCATATCCTTCTTTCTCTTTTCCAACCAAGTTCTTCATTTTCTTCGAAATAATAATAATAATGAGGTTCACTTTGACTGTTTTCTTGTCTCTTTAAACTAGTGATTATACGAAATAAGTAAAAATATTCTGTGGCTACACATTTTTCGTTGTGTTGTTGTGGGAGCGTCTTAGACCTATTGTTAAATTCCTCAACACGAGGCTAAAACCACTATTGGGAGCGTCAACAAACGTTTCAGAAATATCTGAAATTCTTATCTCCTTATTTGACTATTTTCATCTAATAAATCGTCAGTTACTCTTCAACAGATCAACATTTACCACTCTTAAATTAGTATTAATTACTTATCACGGTACATTATTTCAATAGAAAAACTCCTGATTTCGTCTGAAGATCAGAGGAATCTTGATAATAAAACTATTTCTGATGTTTTCCTAACTGAATTGATTTGAGTTTTACTAATTTACTTCTAATTAGTAAATAATAATAAAATTTATTATTGACAGTAAAATTAATATTTATAATTAAGTCTATTGATAAATAGGGTTAAAAAATTATTAAATTTTAGTGCCTTAAATATTGTTAGTAGATCATTATTTGTAAAGAAACTCTTAATGAATATCTATTGGTTGTGTGCTATAAAAAGAGATTATGGAACGGCAAGAAGAACCATAATTTGAGATTTCGTATCTTCATTATATTTTGCAAAACTTGCTTCTCTTTCTGTAGTCAAAGGAGTTTAGTATCGGATCATAAAGATGATATAATAAGATTACTGCAATGTAATTTAAGAATACAGTTAGCCCTAAATCTAAAGATATGGTACAAATATATTAAAAAATAAATATATACATCTGAAAAAATGTGGATTTATCAGAGGGAGGTCTACACTAGGAAATGTCTTTGCCTCAGTGACAAGTAGGCGTCAAAGTCATCACCGGTATGTTTTACGGCGTCCGTGATCGCCCCACATCAAAGGCACCGGCAGCACTCCTCACCTGGGTGGTTCAACAACACCAAGGCACGTGGCCAAGTGTTTCGATTCTCCTGAGAAAGAAGATTACAAAAGTCTTGAAATTCCGAAGAACACTCAGTTTGAAGAAGTGAGAGTTTATTTCTCACCACAAATATAGTAACAAAAATTCAAAGAATGGAGTTAGATTCCACGAAAACGTCGGAATAATAGATTTTCACAAGTAAGTATTTAAATTGACTAAATCGAAAATGTCGATGAAGCTTTTGCAACTTTATCTCCTTACCTCAGATCTATCTAGAAACAGTATCTCATTGAATACAATGATCATGTTTGGAGATTGCAGAAAAATATAGGCCTAACAAAACTCATTCTTAATTACTATGAAAATTCAAACAAGTGATATATTCATGATTTCTTTCTAATAGAATTTAAAAATTAATAAATAAATTTAGTGAAAAATTCAGCGGCTACCGTGTAAAGTCAAAATTATTATTACTATTCTTATTGTCATTATTATTTTTATTATTACTGAAGCATTTGATCGAGATTTCGTAAAAAAAAAGCGATTTTTCTTTCTTTCTTTTTTTGCAATTTGTTTTCCAAAATTTTTCTAGTTGGCTTTTTTGTATTTAAACTACGGTTGTGGTCTTTAATTGAATTCGTTAGTTTTATGATAGCTTTTCGATATCCTTACTAAAAAGTCTTTGATAAACAATTTCCTACCTAAAGATCATTTTGCTTTCATAGTCTATGTAGATACACTGTTCAGTTTTACATAAATCAGAAAATTATGGAAACTCGAAGTAACTGTTCTGATTGAAATGTTTTGGACCTTTTTTCAGAAACATTGGTTCTTTTAGGATGAAAAGCCATAGTTTTTCCAGAACACAAATGGAACATCCTTTTTTTTTTTTTCTGCCGAGAAGGAAGTAAAAGAGTCCTTGGAGAACGCTAGCAATTAAGCAATTATCTCTCCCCGTCTTTTATCAGGGGATCGAATCGGGTCCATTCAACATCTTCACTTTCTCTGCTTTTCTTCGAACCAAATGTGTTGGGTCATCATGACCATATGGTGACCATACTGCCTTTCTTGACCTTAATCTTTTGCGGATTAAACAACCAGTTTCAAGTATTATTTCCTTTAACACCCCTACTTTAACCCCTTCTCGGAAACGGCCCTAAAATCTTTTTTTTTCTTCCCTCATGTATTTGTTTCTAAACGTGATTTCTTGTTGTTTTTGCAAAATTATGAGATTTTTGGTTTTCAAAATAAATTTAGCATTAACAGAATAATTACTAGAAAACATTTACATTTACTTATTTATTACTTATTTTGGTATATTTCTATTAACATTACATTTTCTTGTATGTCAATTTCAATCAATTGACAATGTTTTTTTATTAATTTTAACTTAACTGCAAAATGACTGCGAAGGAGCTATTTTTTCAAATATTCAAAAGCTATTCACAATCAATTTTTTAAAGCAATTTTTGGAAAATACTTTTGTAGCATAGAAATGAGAAAAGTAAAAGCAAGATTATTTGATGATGCTATTAATTTTTTTTTAAATTGTTTGAAATCAAAAATCATGTAGAAACTCATATATAATATACTTGTAATTTGAAAATATAAATTTCTCATAACTTATTTTTTTTCCTATGATAATTGTATCTTTTCAACCGAAATTTATGATAAAAGAAAATAATTTCACTAGTTTTAGAATTACACTAACTTCAGATTCTCATAATTTCTTGGAAAATAGAATGCCTTGAGATATAGAATTCGTACTGGATCTTGTCTGTTCTAAACCCACTAATCCTATTCAGGCAACAGAGGAAAATACAATGAAATACGTGGGATCTCCAAACACAATAAAAAGGAATTCGTTTTGAAAATAAAGCATTTAACTCATGTGTCAGCCACAAATAAATTAAATTTGATTCATTCTAATGAAAGAAGTCTCTGTAATCATCACTTTATTCAGATATTTTTTATAAAGACTTAATAAAAGAATAGTAAGTAATTTTTAATAAAATAAGAATTACAAAATGTTATTCAGAGGCCTAACGTGAGTGTTCAAGTTATAATAGGAAAGTCCCTTAACACTTAAGGATACATAGTTAGAATTGTTATGGTGTTTTGGAATTTACTGATATATCAATATATTCATATTATAATTGACTAATTCATTATAATTTTTAAAACTGTTCTAATTTGAAAAAAACTATATGCCAAAATACAGGAAAAACATCAAAATTCGTATTGGAGTAAAGTTTTCCTGTCGGAATTTCAGTTATTATTATTCGAGAATAAATGCCATTGAAAGGGAATCCCTTTTGGATTTGTGATGAAAAGTGGAATCAAGGTAACGCCCTTCGACATGAACTTAACATTTAATTTCACATAAACTCATTTCATCGATGGAAGGAGTAATGGAAGATCGAAAATTCAGCTGCACGGCCAGCGTCCAACGCCACGAGGTAGGCGATGCTTGCAAATAAATGACTGAGCGAAAATCAACCTTCCTTCCTTTTTTTTTTTATTGTAGTTTAGTGCTTTTTGAAATATTATTTACTAGTGTACAGAAGATATCTGTTGATTTTGACATATACGTAACAGGATATATAGCTTTTTTTTTATTTGAAGAAAAGCTTATAGATTACGTTTTTCAAACATGACGTTTCACTAGCTCAAAAATCACCAGAGTTCTATGTATTTGCATTTAATAAAAAAAACAACTTCCTTTCTTGTTAAATAGATTTGGATTAAAGGTCATTGTTAATTTATGAAATTCATCATTACATTTGACTTCCGCCTCTGTTGTATCTTACAGAAAACTTAAAAATTATGATTTCTAAATTGAAATCATGAACGAATTGCAATGTGTCGTTCTTAATTCAACAGCACTTACAGCTTAGTAACAATGTTTAAAAGGAATTACAGTCGTTTAAATCTTTTGAGACCATAATATTCATTAGATCAGTCATCTAATAAAAGGAAAATCTTGTTAGTCACAATAAACAACTTTTATTTCTTTTCAAAGCAGAGTATTTAAACGATCTTCTCGAATTCATTTGAGAAATGAGTAAGAAAATTAAAGAAAAATTTTAGAAGGTAGAAAAGCGTATCTCGAGAATTTTTTGGAGATAAAACGTATGATAGTAGGTTAGTCAATACCGTCGATGATGAACATCTGGGTTCGAAACTTCAATAAGATAAATCTGTTTCTTTGTTTTGTCCATCGTTTGGGGTTCTCTTGCCATTCCTCAAATTTAACTTTCTTTCCGGTCGTCTTTGTACTTAAGATGCACATAACTTCGAGGGATTCTCTTTGTGTTAAATTTTATAACCAACCTTTTCAAAAGTAGATTCCTCCATAGTAGAATATTTCATTTCTAATTGAACTGTAATCTAAAAGCGTTTGAAAAATGTTGAAGTAAATTAAAGAAAAAAACAAAACGCATAGCAAAGTCAGAGTAATTTTCGAGAGATAATTTTGTTGTTGTTGTCGTTGGTTATTAATATAAGCGATGGAAATTGAAAACCTTATTTTCTATTTTTTTTCTTTTTAATGAGATTTATCCTAAGAAATATGGCGTAGCTTTTGTTGTTATAACCCTCCCTCCTCCTTTCTTTTGTCCCTTATAATTAAAACTGAAATAGACTTTTCTTGTTTCCTTAAAAAGTAAAAAAAAAAAAAAAATGTATTGTGAAAAATTTCTCAAGTGTTTTTAAGAATACTTCTTTACTTTTTTTCTTATAAAAAAGGATCGCATCTCAGCAGGCGAAAGTCCAACTTAGAATTGTAGTCCCATATATAACCTACATCAAAGTATATTTGAGACTTGTACATGTAACTCCAATTCCACAAAGAAGTTTATGTGGATACTTTAAAAACCACTATTGTACTGAATGAAATCGCCCATGTTCGCCTGAATTACCTACAGCACTTAGAAAAATGAAATATCTGGTCCAGATAAGGAAGAAGGTATAGAAGGGCCTTTTCAACATGGATCTAGACATAGACGGCTCCTGAAATCTTTTTTTTTTTTTTATTAAATTTTTATTCAAAACTTTTATAATAAAAATAATTTTTTATTATTTTTAAAGTTTTAAAGATAATTCATACAATTTTATGACTTTTGGAATAGGACGCGTCAATTTCTCGCCTTTCTCAAGGCAAAGTTTGAACAACATGTCTGACTTGTCTAAATTAAATCGCTTACACTAAATAAAAAGAAACCTAATTATTTGAATGCTTGCAGATAATATAGAATTGCAATTATCAGAAATCTTATTCAATAAAGTTTAATTTAAATATTCAAACATAAATATTTGGGATGAAGCAGGAGATACATTTCTGCAATTATAATTAAAAATCGTTTTGGTATTGGAGAATCTTAGAATTTTCGCTAAGATCGGGAATAAAATTTTGGAAAGATATTAAACAGTTGCTTCCAAAATTTCCATTTTTTTTTTAATATAGGTTCAAATTTACTTTTTGTGAAACGACAAATTTTATGAAAAACTATTGAACTATTTTATTCAATTATAAAGAACTGTCGCTATTAGTCAAATTCTATGTTAAAGATGAATCTATACCTAAATTTTATTAAGATAGAAATTTATGCCTTTTTTTTTTAAATTGAATTTTATCATTTTAATAAACAAGATTAAGCCTATTAATGAATTAATTAAAGAGTGAGCCCAAGCACACCAAGTAACGCATAAAATACGAAAACGAAATTTCACTCAAATAACCTTAGTCTGTAAAATTCAAAGGTATTTTTGCTAACAAGGCAAATAAAAATTAAGAACCAAAAAATAAAAACAATTCTATTTTAGACTTAGTAGACGTAGGTAATAAGCGATATATTATAGAAATAGGTTCTTCAATAATCCCAGAAAAAATTGTTTATAGAAAAGTGAAATTGTTTAATTGTAACAAGAATCATTCTGGACTTGTCTTGAAATAGTTTTTATTAATTATCTGATAATAACTTATAACTTAAAAAAACAAATAAAATCATTATTTTCAATCACTTGGTGTTGTAGTGACGAACAATCATATTAGTTGAACATGCTTTTTCTATGTACTTTTTAATATCTAGCATTCATTAAACCGAGACCAGTTGACATCAAATTACATAATTGGATTACTATTTTTTTCTATCAAAAATAAATAAAAACGGTGCTAGGAAAAATGTCATAAAATATATACGTACTTAATATGTATGACATATGTAATATATGTATATATTCGACTTGCATCTATATGTATGAGATGGTTAGGAATTCTTAGGTGTCAGTGAAAACACATTAAAATGGCAAAATTAGCTTTCAATTTCTCTCATTTCTTCTATTTAAATGAAATTAGAGCAACTTAATGTTAGAATTAAGTTCCAATTACATTTAATTAATGAAACAAATTAGAGCAATTAGTCTTAATTTTAATGAAATTAGCCACTGGAAATGTAATTTTATGTACTTAAATGTTTTACAGCCTACTTTCAAGCTTCAAATAAGTAATATTTTCCAAAGATCAAATAAATTCTTTTTTTTATTATTATCTTTTATTTATTATTTTTTTAACTTTCATATCAGAATAATTAACTCGAAGGATTAAATGAAGCTTCTATGTAATTAGATTACCAATGAAGAACTTACTATCAATTTTCCTTCTGTTTTTTTTTTGTTTGTTTTTGTTGTGTTTTTTTTTCATCTGAAAGTATTTTTTTTTTATTTTTTTATTTTCGTAAATGTCTCCGAAGCTTGAATAATTGAAATAATGTAAAGTGCTTTGAAAGAATAATAGAGCAACTGCGAAGAGACCGTGAGAACTATAGAAAACGAATGATCGTAGATTTTCCTACATAAGATAACGCAATCATTTGCTAATAGGTAATAAGTTTATTCGAATTTCCAATGTAAATTACATCAGGCTCTTTTATTTCTGCGGTCAAGTAGAATCTTATAATGTTGAAATAATGTAGAAATCAATTTTTTTTATATCTAAACTGATAATGGCATTTTGTTTGAAATACTTCGGGATCTAAAGGCTTTTGACTTCTAGTTCTTTGTTATCAATGAACCTTAACTTGAATTTTCTTGATGCTAGATATCAAAAACAGAAATCAAATTATTATTGATAAAAAACCGATTTCTCTATTTATGAAGGAAAACTGTGTCTACAGTAATTTTGTAAAAACAGGGTTGGGCAACTGCTTTTCTGTTTGTGCGACCCATGTATTTAGTATTGTGTCTATATACGTTTTCTAGAACTGCTTCAATAATCAACAAACATACAGATATTCACTAACAAAATTTCATTGCATAACTGGATGGAGATATAAGCCTTTGTGCAATGTTATTCAAATAATAATAAATAACTTGTAATACTTTATTATTTACTCACAGGGAGGTCTTGGTTCTCGAGATCATAACTGGTCTTCACTGATATAAAAATTTAGACTACATTGTCATTGTAGATTGTAAAGAACCTTTCATTTGGGACAATAACTTCCAAATCATGCAGCTTAGTTTGTAAGTTGAATTGCTGTAGAAAGATAGAAGAATATAGGACGTTATAATTCACTTGGTGTTAATTATAAATTAATTATAACTTGTTAATAAATTAATTATAAATTGTTGATACTGTATTAATTCATAGCGTTGTTATGGAATATTAAAGTTGGTTATTTAAAGTATTACCTATGTCGATCAAAACATTATTAGACCTATAAGAGGATGCTTAATTAAAATAAGATTGATTTTATATTTATAGTTTAAGGTAGAATTTCCTTCTAATCATATTAATCATATTAATTTTTCTATTACATTTTATATTACTGTTGAGAATTTGAAATGCTTTTATTGTTATGTTAGGTGTAAGTTTACGATTACCACAGGAGAAATACAATCTTAGAAAAAACAAGTTTTCCTTAATCATTCAGCTTATTTTCGCTGAAAAATAATGAAATAATCCAGAGCCCACATCTATATACTGTAGAGAAATATAAGAATTTTTCTTTTTCTTTTTTCGAATATCTCTGCATTATTAATTTGTTCCTTGGCTGACAAATTTTCATAGCAGTAAATGAATCTCATATTCACGAAATAGGTGTCCTGTTGTTAAATCCCATTGAAAACATGCTCGTTTTCTTGATTGAATTACGTGTTTATATTAATTCAGCTTTATGTAATGTTATCATTTTTGTGCGCAAATATTTTCATATTCAAAAGTCGGAAACTAAAGCGGAAACCCATTTCCCTCGCTTTCAATTCCGCCATAGGTTCCATTGGTATCTGCTTAACTGTCATGATAAATCAATATTCCAACGTGAATGGTTTCAGTTCTGAGTTCGAATCAACCCAAATTCCCCTCCACTGTTCTCCTACTTGAACTTTAAAGGAATATTTACTGTAGCTTTTGCTTCTTTCTGTGACGTTGCCTCTTCGTTCCTTTCATTATTCAAAGACCCAAATGCTTTCCCTTTTCATTCAGAAGAAATGTATAGAAACGGATACATCAGTGGGCTTTAATAAATGTTTATACTAACAAACTGGATTGGATCGTTGTTTCATCTTCAAAATCCCTTTCCGTTCTTCTCCCTTTAAATCACCGAATGGAACAATCCACACCTGAGCTGCTCACAACCCAAGATAAGATGCTCCAGCGGATAATGTCTTTTTATAATGAAAATGCAGAAGTCAAGAAAGACAGAGAACTGTACTTTTATATATGTTTTCATTTGTGGAATTAAATAAACATGGAATTGTTGAATTACGTTCTTTTTCGATTCCAGCTTTAGTCTGGAAGTATTTCAATTCATAATAAATTATAAAAAAAAATTTGTTTTCAGATTTTTTTTATTTTGAAATCATTTAACGAAATATAAACTATTCATCGTTACATTCAGATTGTAAAAATAAAAAAAAAAGAAACTTTCATTTTCAAAATGGAAAGGATTTAAATTAACAGTGGAGAAACATCTTTTTTTTGCTTTGATGATTATCACTAAATAGACTAAGCTACTAAAAAATTATAGTGATAGTTCACAAAATATACGGATTTGTTGATGTGTTAACAGCATAAATGAAAGCAGTAAATTAAAAGGGAGAAAATGAACAAATAATTTTCAATGTAGCTGCTAATCATTTCTAAAAAAATAAAAAAAAAAAAATAAAAAAATAAAAAAAAAAAAAGATGAAAGGACTTTTAAGAATTGAATTCTTTTATCAGTTTCCAGGATGTGACTGCCAAATTATTAACATCAGTGCTTTCCACTCTTTGTTTACTAGCAAATCTCTTTTAACTTACATTTTTATTGTAAATTCTGAACAAACAAACAAAGAAAAACTGTTCTTCTGCAAATGAGACTCTGGGTTATTTCCCACATCATAAAAGAGAGATAGATGAGGCCTTTCGCGTCCTATTGTTCAGGAATCGTCTTCAGGTCATCCTTCATTGACTTCTGTATTATAATTATACAAACAATAACTAAGCTATTACAGATTTTTTTCTTCGGATTACATGAACTCTGCAAAGCGATTATCTCATTGTAGTTATCGGAGATAATCCTCGAGCTGCTCCCATACGTGATAGAACAGAAAAGATTGTGGAACAGTTTTCTCCATTAGTTTTAAAATAAACTGACTCGTTATTTTGTAGCTCAAATATTCACATGTTGTTCTGTTCAATTGCAGAGTAACATACATTTGCAACCTTTTAAAGTTAATTGCTCCTAGAATTGATGAGACTCCTGCTAAATGAAGGGAAAATATTGCTAAATCTACAGATGCATCAGCATGAGCTATTTCTCTAGCTAAAGGAGGGTATACTGTTCATCCTGTTCCTTTTAAAAGTAATTACTGAATACCATAAAATTAAGTATATTTATGATCTAATGTCTACATAAAATTATTTTCAAAAAGATTCCGAAAATCAATTTGCCAACCATTAGCCATTAAAATTTATAGACAATTCATCGCTTTATTTTTATTTTTTAAATTAATAATAACAATAGAAAAAAAGGGAAATATTTCAGATATTTCAGAAAATGTTTTTATTATTTTATATTTTATACATTATCCTTTAAAAAGAAGCATAAATATATTCTGAACATTAATAAATGTCTTCCTTTCAGTTAGAACAAATTAACACGGATTACAAGATTATTAGCTTTGAATGAGATTTTAATGATTAAAACACTTTTAAATAATAATAGCCTGATTTGACTAAGCATCTGCCATCTAGTATTACTGTTAAAAATAGATACTCAAGAAAATTAATAAATAGATTATATTACAATATGTAACTTTGTTTCATTTAACCGTACTTAATTCGATTCTCAAAACTTTGACGGATAAGGACCACTAGCCTTCCATTGTACAATGATAATTTGTTTCACAGAAATCAAATAGTCTATATCAGGGGTGGACACCCTTAGGAAGTCTGAGGGCTAATATTTTTATAAAAGTTCTGATGGAGGACCACACTGTCCCATCCTCCAACCCCTCAACCCTTACTATATCTTATTAATTAATGATTTGATAATGTCATTTATAATAATAATTAATAATATGAGTAATTTACATAAATGTCTTACTAATTATTGATTTGAAAGTGCCATTTATAGTAATAATTAATAATAAGTGTAATTTACATAAACTTCAAATTATCAAATAATGCGCTAGTTGTTTTATACCCATATTCCAATAGTAAAGTCTGAGATAGTTGCTGTTGCAAGTTATGGCATTTTTCAATGTAACTGTTGGCAGCAATGTAAAGGATCAAACTTAATTTTAAGTTTGAGACTACAGGGTCGCGGGTTATGCACCCCTTGTCTATATGATCACTAAACGGGATTTTCGGCTAAATAAACAGTAAAATTTGCTTACTGTCAATTTTTGATGTTAAAAAAAGTTTCCAAAGCAATGATAACATCTTAATTTTCAATAAAACTTTTTTTACTGGTTAGCAAAGATTTAATAGTATTAGTCAATGCTAATTTTGCCACTTCTTTACAAATTTAGTTTATTATTTGAGAGTTTCAGTTCTTTAATCCTCTATTTTTCTAGCAACTTATTTTTTATTTGAACTGGTAGTCATTCAATCATTGAATAGGCATTGACTAATTTCAAATAACATTATCCTTTATGATATTAAATTAATATTGTTATATATATATATATATATTCTGTACAATAATTTTTAAACATATAAGATTTACCGTAAGGGATTATCTGAAGGATAATCAATGAATGTGTAGCTAGTGTAGAAGAATTGCTCTTAGTTGCATGGTCTTCCATTCTCTCTGCCTCATTCCGCGAATCATTCAATGATTAACATTCAGTAATGGTTGTTATATTAACCAATGTAGTGCTGTCATCAATGACCTCAATGACCCTCTCCCAACCGTGTTCTTTCAGGCCCAGAGCTAGAGTAGCAGGAATTGAAAATGTGGTAAGCAATATTCCACATTTACATTATCAGGTTGAAGTAAATTCAAAAGTAAAATTTTCAAAACGCAATATTAAATTACAATAAAAAGATTAATTGCAGAAATAGTTACAAAAATCAAATAAAAAAGTAAAACAAAAATTACTAATGTTTAATTAAAAAATAGCAATTGATTTTTTTAAGAAAAATCTCAAAAAAAAAAAAAAAAAAAAAAAAAAACATAACCCAGACCATTAAGCACTGACCGATAATCGCGAGATTATATTTCTCACTAATTGATTTTTCGGAATTTAGCTAGGATAAGATAGGTAATAAACATAGATCATAAACTACACAATAGGCAGTTCTGGTTGGCTGCAGTCACTCCCATCAAGGACGGAACAAGGGAAGACTTAAGACAATTCACATTATCCGTCAACACAGCTGGTCGCAGTCAATTTTTCACTTAATATGTCATTCAGGGACTTTTTGTAAATAAATAAGTTTTTAATCTTTTTGACTTTATTGTATTCATATTGTTTTATGTTAAATAAAAAGCAACTTTTATGAAAATAAATAATTTTCACTTACCTAAAACACCACAATGCCAAATTCCAAAATCCGAAATATTCTCGGTCCCAAGCATTCCGGAATAATGATGCTCAACTATACCAATTAAATTTTTAGCTTTTGAAGTTATTAAAAATAAAATAGAACGAAATTTTTAAGCAAATTCTAAAAAATATTTATTTAATTAACTAGATGCAACTCATTAGTTCCTAAAAAGGAAAAGAAAGCTGACAAATAATAATAAAAATAATATATTTATATCCAAGTCTTATATATAAAAAGAAAATCTCCAGACGTGGACTTCACTTAATCTCTGCATTATTTAACCGACCAAACAATTCTTCCCTCTATCTTTATCCCTTTATTCTTAATCAAAATGCCATCGTCCATTCGATATTTATTAAGATAGCATTCGAAAATCGCGCGAGGCATTTATTGTTGCCATGGGTAACCGATGTAAAATAGAATTTCATTGACGTACAAGAACTTTGCTATAGTCTAGAGATTGCTACGACTAAATATTATTTAAGCTGTCATTTTTTGAAATTTTCTTTTTATTATTCACCCCACTCCCCCTCATATTCATCGAACACTGTAAATAGGAAGACCATTATAAAAACTGTTAAAAGACTGGTTCTTGACTTCTGTCTAAATAACGAATCTTGTTAAGCCTTTCCGTTGAATTTAAATGTTGTCACATAAAACCCGGCATCCTTTTAAATATATTTGATAATAAAAATAATCGCTAAATATTGCTAACAATATTATAAATAAAATCTATAGATAATTTGCCAAAAGAACAATGAATATAATTAGTTTCTAAATTTCATAATATTTATCATGAATGGGTCACTTTTACGTTTTTAAACATACAAAAAAGGAATATATTACTTAAAATTAGTAGAGAAATTATATATTTAAATATACTTCTTAAAGAAATATATATTTTCAATTAGCATCAAATCATTAGATTATTTTTTTTTCTTTTAGTCTACCTTTATAAAGAAAAGTTTTGCTTATAAAATGAGCATTTCGACGTATGTATATGCATCCCCCCCCCTCCATCCCTCTTGAGTTTTTACTCAGTGAAGGACCTTCTTGAAACATGAAATGCATGTTTACAGATAAATGACGATCTGTAATTTGTAATTAAAAACGTCTGTATGGATCCCTTTGGAGAAATTTGTGTTAAAGTAACAAAACTTCCTACAGGAAAATAGTGGAACCAGAACAGTGAACTCTCACCGACGGCAAAAAGTTTCCAATGACTTTCCACAATGTATCGTATTTCATTTTGTAATCCATTTTGTTTGCGTTTGACTTGATTTCACTAAGATTTAGGCGACTTAACCTGGAATTTGAGGATTAATCAATTTTCAGCAATGAAAAATTTTGTATTTTGTCGATGTTGTAATTTACAAATCCTTGATTTTCAATTGAAAAGAAAAACAAAACAAAACAAAAAAAAAAAACTCACCAATTTAAAGAAGAACTCTTTGATTTTTTTTAGAATTTATTTTTTAACATCACATAAGAACTCAAAGTAATAAATGAAGTATTTACATTGCACTATTAAGTTAATTCCACTTAAATTAAATAATACAATAAGATCAGTTTGTAGTTTGTTGTTTTCTTCTTCTTTAATCGACAACGGTCAACTTTGGACCACGATCTAGCTCTACCTGACAACGTCAGAATGAGGCTAGGAATTGAAGAAGTGGGGGGCGAGATTCACATCTCAGCCAGGTAGAACCCTGAGATTGTAAGTCCCAGTGAGAAACGGAACGAAACACAGAAGAAGAAAGAAACAGTCATGCCCAGGCCGGGATTCGAACCCGGGTTCCGACACATCGACCAAGCGGCAGACCGCCGTCTAGACCGCTCGGCCATAGCGGAACGGCTTTGTTTGTTTTATTATACATAAATTTATTTATTTTTATATATTTTCTTCCAGAGGCTAATTTCAAATACTTGCTTCATTTAATTTAAAGGCAAACGCTTTTATTATCAGGCTTCCTATCAATGATTTCAATATTGGCAAAGTGAATTAGGAGCAGACATTAGATCAAGGGAAGCCACATGAGGGCTCTTTCACATGTGTGGCTCGCGGAAATATGTTGGCTGACCTTCTTTTTGCATCATAATAAACACAGAAGGTAAATAAAAAGCTATCAAGCTTTATAATTAATGACTTTGTAATTACATATAATTGTAAGTTAGGGGATTCCTGTACTATGTAACTGATATTTAATTATATTTCCTGCTCCTACTCCTGGTCTTTCAATACAGTTTGTTTTGCCGAATATCATGAAATTTTCACCTTCGTTGTTGATTTATTATGATAACAATGCGTTTACTGATCTTATAATGGTGGACTATTGTTGTGTTTTGAATAAGGCAAAATTTAATAAAAGAATTGGCGAAATTAATCAGGTTTTTTTTTTTCAGCATAATGGAAATTTGAACCTAAGTTGCATCTTACGAAAAAAAAAAAAAAACTACATGAGCAAAGCAATTCTTTTAATTTGCAGAGATTTGAGTGATATAAATTCCATTATTATTATTTTTTGGAAACTTTAAAATCAGAACCAAACAACAGTTTTCTGAAATGTTTCAATTACCGTACTTAACTTTTGCTTATTAGAATCAGTTAAAGTACATGTATCTTAAAGATTCCATTCTCCGAAAATTTCATTGAAAAATCGAATAAGAGCAAGTTTATTTGAAACTTTATCTAAAATGCTGCAATTTCTTAGTTTCAGATAAACGGGTATCTTAAAAAATATAATCCATTATCAAAGTCTTTTTTTAAACCTATTTAAAATTTGCAGGTAGTTTCATGTTGGATGATGTTATTTTTCAATCGTTGTTCTGATGATTCACGAGTTTCTTCAAATTGGCTGTGTAAACTCTAATATCGACATTTAGTTATAACCTTAAAATGCTTTTCAAAAAATCAACACTGTAAATAAAATAAATGCTATCGTCACAAAGTTTCAACTGCTTTTTGTATTTAGACAATAACTGCTTTTTGTAGTTTAGTCCCAGCTTGCACTAGAAATGTGCGAATAATTTATTTATAAAATCATTTGAATCAAAGTTGTTTCATTTCAGGCTAGGTGCTATTTAATAATTTATTTTGATAAGAGAATGCATCTTTCAAAGGAAATAAAGTACAAAACGTTAAATACAGTACTAAAGGTTTTTTGTTTCTGATTTTCCGTCAAACCATGGAAAAGGTTAAAAACTGCTGAGTTAACAGAATTGTAGTTAACATAATTGTAGCAATCACAATCACTATAAAAGAAAAAAAAAAACCATTTAATGCAATTCGCATGTCTTCTTGAGCCGATATTTATGATTTATATGTAGAATTAGAGCCTTCAAGTCGGTTGGAGTGAAAACTAAAAACTGTTAGCGACGAATTGTTCATCTGTCCTAAAATTCTTAATTAAAATAACCACATGATTGATTTATAAACTTGAATTACAAATACAGTAAAACCTCGATATAACGCTCCCGCTTATAGCACTATCCCGTTCTTTACGCTCCTTTTATACGGTCCCTGGAATTCTCTATATATCTCTGTATACTTTTACCCTCTTACAACGCTTCAAATCCCGCTTTTAGCGCTTTTTTATATCGGAAATTTTGTATCGAAAAGAAATGTAACACTGTAAAGATTCTTTTTTTTTTTCCCTGGTAGGAGGGAATCTTTGAACTCTGTGAAATGCGGGTCTGTGATACAGTTGTGCAAAATGTCGAAGCGGAAATCCCTTTCTATAAGTGAAAAATTGCAAATTCTCCATAAGTACGACGAGAATTCTACAGAAGTCAGAAGGATTTCGCAGAATCTCTAGGAATTCCCTCGTCCAGTCTGCGAACAATAATGAAAAACAGGGATGCAATTACCGATGCAGCGAAGGGTTGTTGCAAACGTAAAAAAGTAAAGTGTGCACTAAATCTGCTCCGAAAATATATTAGTATTTCTCCTAGTGGTGTATCAATTGACGTTAATAGTTACCCGAACCGCATTGAAAATGTCATAATTCATAACAGTAGCGCACACACCCGGCAAACCACAATCAAAGATCTTTTTAATAGGAAATAAGCTCATATTTTCAGTATATCTATTGCAGAATCAAGTATGTTTCCTGTAAAATGGTGTCCAAATCTTTCCCCATCTCATAAATCATTTCCCATCTATAGCGCTATCCCGCTTATTACGCTTGTAGGTCATGGTCCCTTGACGAGCGTAATAACGGGGTTTTACTGAATTATAAATTTGAAATATTTTTTCTTTTCCCATTAATCGAAAGTATAGACAGATATGTGAGAGAACTGACATATTTATGACTGACGTATTTATTGTTGAAAATAATTTTGCTAATTGCCTGGAAAAAAATTAAGTGATTTGCATAACTCAAACTAATATATTATTATTGTTATTACATTACGTAATAAGTCTTTGAAACAGTCATTAAGTTTTTTGCCAACTAAAGCAGGTCCAAGCTTGTGAGTTCGATAGAAGTGATTGTAAGGTACTTGTACTCAATATGGTCTAATCACATTATCTCCATTAGTACGCATTGAATCAAAAAGATGGTACCAGTTGTATGTTAGAAACGTGCGTTCGACATGGCTGATGCAATCCCACACCATAGCTAGTGCGCGAATACCTTTTAAAAGAGATGGTTGCGCGCTCACGTTTACATAAAGTAGCCGCATCTAATTTTGTGCGAGTAAGTATCTGTTTTTAATAGTTAGTTAGAGTTGGTGAGAAAAATTGATAGTGCGCCTGTAGCTAGCATGTTTAGCCTGCTTTTTAACGGCTCAAACAGATTATATTAGTGTTAGGGGTCCCCAATATGGACTACTAGGCCAAATTGGGTATACGTGTGATTTGTTTCCTTGTCTTTATAATCGGAATTCAGAGCCACAGGTTTATATATCTACAATCCTAATGCAATTCCTGAAGAAAGCCTTCAAACTAAGTAAATCATCTAACCTACCAGTTCCTGAACAAGCACAACCTCTGGTTACATCGATCAGACAATTTCTTCACGGTGAACTTCTCCGCAACCTGGAACTTTAGGTTTATCAACTAGCACAACAGCAAATGTCATGTCACGGATATGTGAGACATACCGGTATGATATAACACATGTCATATGAGATTCATGTGAGATTGATCCTATTGAAGCTGTCCTGATTAATTCTAATGAAGATGATTCATCTGAAGATGAGAAGCTACATGCTAATATGAGCACATTTTCTGACTTACTCCCAAACCCAACCAAAAACACTCCGCAGATTACTGACAGAAAGAAAGCTATCAATAGTAGGCAATTGTATTGAAAACATCCTTATTTTCCAACGAAGATGGAACCAAAGGCCCAAGGGGTGCCACAAAATCTATTCCGAAGAACCATAAAAGTCTGCAAGCAAAGAAACCCGGTTTTGTAACATCTGCAAGGAAGATGTGATGAAGGATATGCGCAAGCGCATTGCTTGTGCAACCTACGTTCATGAAGAATGTGATGGTTTAACAAAGGACGTTAAAAAAGATTTTCTTTTTTTATGTCCAAAGTGTGACAATTTTTCTTAAATTTTAAGAATTTTATCTGAATGTTTCTTTGACTCAACGTCATAAGCCATATTTATCCAAAATGGCCTAAATGCACTTTTTGTCTGTGAGTTGTATTATCCAATTTCTAATTAAAAATATCTTTCCAAACTTGTATCTTTACTTGCCAATAAGTTGCTCTCTCAGATCCATTCATCGAAAGTTTAAATTTTTTTTGTATTAACATATCTTACTAAAAACTTAAAGCTGAGGTAGGCTATATAGGATACAGCTACCTTATTACAATTAACATATTAAATTGATTTATTACAATTAATAATTAGTTTTGGAAATCTTCTTATTTTGTACTAAACAAAAGAATGCGTCCCGGTATTTTATGAAGTGATATTGTGCGATCGTTCAGTTTTCTCTTGTTTCCCAGCCTTTTTTGTACCGTTAGGTCCTGCCCATCCCTCCCCACTTCATCGTTGTTGGGGTAAATGGAAGCCTGTGATGATTAACGATCATTGGGGGCTGCTACTGTTCGTATGAGGAGAAGAGGGGATGTTATTTTACCAACAAATATACAGCTAATATCCACCCTCTCCATAAAAAGACAGATAGCTTTTTTTTAGTCTTACGAAAGAATTATAAAGTAATAAATATAAAATTTGTAATTAATTTTTAAAAAAGTAATAGATATATGATTAAATCGATTATTAAAAATACAGGAGTTAAGCAATCTCAGTCATATACTGTAAAAAAAAAAAAAAAAAAAAAAAAAGTTTGTGATTAGTTTAATAAATTAAAGTCGTTACTTAGAAAGACCATGGAAATTTGAATTAAGGGAAAATTGGCGGAAAATAAAGCATTTATCCATTGCACCTTTTTACGTAACTAAAACTTACTCTTGAAGGACAGTAAAGTTGAATAGTTTGTATAGGCCCTACTCAGTATATAAAGTAAGTTATCACATTTTGGTTTTCTATATGGTTATATTTAAGGCTTTGATTTTATTTAATTGTAAAGCAAATTGTTATTTAAGATAATTATTGGAAGAATGCATAAGTAAGTCAACCGAAGTACGGTTAACTATAAAAGACATTAATAACAGAAGAAATGAACATGTGTTAGTTCTAAAGCTCTGTTAATAACCCTGTTTTATATGCTAAAGATTATAAGGATTTGTATCTTAGTTCACTAATGACTAATTGAGAAGCTTGGTATGATTTATTCTTGAATATTTGCGCCCTTATTAAGAAAAGGTTACTTTATAATGATGAAAGGAGTAAACAAATCTTGAAATGCATTGTAAAGCAAAATATTTTATATGTTGTACCAGTGCACTCAAATAATACTGCGGTAAATCATGTCCCATAAAAGAAACATTAACAATTCTATCGTTAACTTCCAAAAAAAATAAATAATAATAATCAGCAATTTATATTAACCATTCAGTCATCAGTAACAGTTCTATTAGTGGAGTTAGTCAATCCATTCCTCTTTTTAATTCTTGTTGGATGACAGTTTTTGCAGCGAATTTCCTTTATTTTAAAGAATCGAAATTAAGCTTTCTGACTTCGTCTTAAACTAAGTTGTTAACTTAAATTTTCTAACAAACCTATGTTGATTCTTTTAGGGAGAACTTCTTTGGTTTAAAATTTAACTCGTTTTAAAATAAACAAACAAATTGGTCTAAACATTATCTACCAATAAGTAACTGGTGTCATTTTATTCAATTCGACCGGTATATAGAGAAGTCTCGATGAAAATGATACGTGGAAAGGATAGTTTGTCTCAGTGGGGAAAAGGCGACTCTTTCACAATAGTGTAAGAGAAGTGAATAAAAAAAAAAAGGTTTCACAAGTTCGGGTAAATTATAACAAACGGCCGTTAGTCGAATTTTTATCTTCTTTTATAACTTTTTACTATTTATTTTCCATTTTTGTAAGATAACATATATATTTTTAATGCTAAGATTAAATAGGTACCAACTTGTTAAATTAAATGTTTGAAAAAAAAATTATAAGCGAAGATTTAGAATTATTACTATATCATGTACAAATTACTCATTAAGAGTAAATTTCCTTAACTTTTGCTTAACATCACTATTAATATTTCTTATTAATTTTAGAGATAAAGAAATCCACTTGGAAATTGACTTTCGCAAAAAAAACTATAAGTTAATCTAGATTTTTCTTTGTTGTCTATTTTGAAGACATGCTTCTTAGGAAATGAACTTTCAGAAGATAGATCAGGTCAGACATCAATCATAACTTAAAAGCTGAATTTTTAATGGAACTAAAAATTTTTAGATATCCAAGTTTTTGTTGTTGTTGTTTTTTTTTAATATTATTCCTATTAAAGAAGAACATCTTAAACAAATATCTCACCTATTTAACCCGAAATAAAATTAAGCAAAACTTGAATTGCTCATTTCGAAGAAGCAATGCTCAATTTTTGATTTTTGAAAGATTTAACATTTAAATTTTCTAAAATTCGAAGTTACTAACTACCTTTAAGTTAAAAATGTAATATTTCTAAGAACTAATGTCATACTTAAGAATTACTTTATTTACAAAAACAAAATCAAAGAATTGAGAGTAGTAATTTGTAATTGATTAAAAACTTGGCATTATTTATTAATTCATAGTAAATGATAAAATGGTTAAAACTGTGAATTGCAGTGAATAAACTACTGAACATTAATAATAATCAGTACAATGATCAGTTTTCTGTGGAATTGGTGTTTCGTTAAATCATTTCTCAAGAACTTTTTTATAAGATCCCTTGATAAGAAAATGTTCTTATTTAGTATGTTAACATTATCTGCTCTTTCAGAGGAACAGAAAACTCGGTTCTAGTAGAAAAGAAGCAAACGATATAAAACTGTAGTGCAGTGAAATTCAATAAATTTACAATTGCAGTCAGAAAATCGAATGGAGATTATTCGTTGCGTTTTACTGTTATGTTTCGTGTTTTGATTCCTGAACGATTTCGGTTACAGCTACTGTTTTCCAAGTTTATATAACAATTTTCCGTTACGGTTCACGGTTTTTAAAGTTTCTTCCTTTTTTGTTTTCGTTATGTTACGGTATGTTTACGTTATGTTTTCGAAAATTGTAAAATGGCTGTCTTCCGTTTAAATACAGATTGGTTACATCTTGACTTGTAATAAATGAGAACTTTTTTGCTTTGGTAAATAAAATTTTATTTCTACGTCAACGCAGACCATTAATGCGAAATGCCTTTAAATAATAAATGACTATTTTTTATCTTGATTTGGTGAAACTGAATAGCAGCAAAAAAGGGGAACAAATTAACAGTCAAAAAGACACATCTCACTTACATATTTGTATCTGTTAATTTTATTAATCGACAAATAATAATTTCTAAGCCTATTGATATTATTACATAGGATTCAGTTATACTGAAGATATTATTAGACTGAAACGTTCCTTAAACGCTGTGAAATCAAATAGGTTGAAGTTTTCGTTTTCAATATTATATTATTTGAAGTGTTTGTTTTCTTTTGGTATCTGTATTATCGGCCAGTGGCCTACATAGCTGATAAGTGCTAATGAACTCTATACAGCACTTTAAATCATACATTGCTCCTAATGCAAAAGTGCACTTTTTTCTTTCATCGTGTTCGATGAAACGGGTTTTAAATACTTACAAAACAATTGCTTTTTTATGTTCTTAAACTGTTTTATTTTCTACAACTTTTATATTTAGTTTTTTAGAGAAAAAATTAGTTAATTTACAATTCCAGGATATTTTAGCTAAAAGAAATTTTTATTAAGAATGCTTGATATAATAATATGTAGTGTATTAAGTATTTTACGTTAAGAGTATTTGATGTCTTGACATTGATACTGTGCTGTTGTTTAGCCCGCGGATTACTTGAATTCTTTTAACGTTGTTTTAACAATTGTTCACTTAAGTGCAAGATTTAAGTTGAATCGAATACCACTGTGGCTATTTGTGATCCAAATCCCCATCTGCTGCCATCTGTCCGGGTTTGAAATCGATCTATTTCTTTCCGTCCGCTGTGGTCACTCACTTCGTGGCATCCATTTTTAATTTGATACTTCTAGAGTCCTTTGGGAAACAGAAGGGGCAACGCATGTCATGTTTTCGACTGCCACTAGAGTAGCGGAAGTGCGTCATCGCTTCCACCGACAGATGTCTCTAGTGTACTGTCGGGAGTTGGATACAAAGCAGTGAAACTTATCCATAAAATGTTACATTCAAAGAGTTTCTTGAGAATTTGACGTTCCAAATGTCGTCCGCTAGAATGAAGACCACATTTTCGTTCTTTTTTTACTCTTCTTCAAATGTACTCTACAGAAAGATAGCAGTAGGATAACCAAGAAAATATTGCTTGAATTTGCAATCCTTTACTGTTGAATTTCAAAAAGCTTCGTTCTATTAAAACATTAATAAAAAAATTTAGAAACTTAATTTTTTTATCAAAAAACTGTTTTATTTTTCAGTTAATAAATTTAATATGTTATGTTATGTAGTGAATGTGGGTGGCAGAGAAGCCAAGCACTGCGACCGGAAGTCTATAATAATAAATTTAGTAAGTAGATAGTAGATAATTTGATCAAGACTGCAAAAGGAAGATGGAAATGGATAAATATTATTTGCCTATAGTTCACTTATATATTAATGTAAAATCAATAAAACTTCATATTGTGAATTGAATAGTAAAAGTAATATTCATTTTGTATTCGGGTTGATTTCAGATAACGGTTTAAAAAATGTCCAAAAATGTTTACTTCTTGTTGCTCTTGACATTTTCTAAACCGTTATTAATGAAAATATAAGATAACGTTATAAATATTGCCTTTAAATTTTATTCAGAATTTAAAATTATTAATATTTATTTTTTTACTTACCAAAAAAAAATTAATCGAAATTATTTTAGTCTACCTGCGGAACCATATTAAAAACTAGAAAATAAGCAAGGCAAGTACTTGAAAAATCTGCTGTCCTTCATAGGTGTAAAAATTTAATTGTGACGGATTCTTAGTAAAGAAATATTTAATACTATTTAAATAAATAAAAACAACCACAAAAAAACTTCCGGTCTCAATAGAGTAGTTTTGCTTATACGTCATACGGTTAGTTCGTTATCTCTAGGTGTAAGTAAATGATTAGTAATGTAAACTGATTGACTTTTTGAACAATACTTTTATTTTTGGCAGACAGTTAAAACTGTGGAATTTGTTTTAGTTTAATAGAGTAATATAAACAGCGTAACACTAAGCACAAGAACTGAAGAATTTTTGTGCTAGTCATTAAATAATTGCTTTACTTATTTCATTTAAGCTATTTCCAAAAGTTATCAATGGCATAATGAGTCCAAACAATCTCATATTTAATCTAGTCTTAATAGTCTTCTGGGAAGAATCACTGGATTAGTAGATGTAATAATCACGGTGGAGCTGAGACGCGAATTCTTTGTCATCTGATTAACTTAATAAATAGAAAAAGAAATGATGATCACGATGGAAGCAGATGCAGGAGAAAGAAGAGAATTTCCGAGAAAAATCAGTTTTTCAGTGATTCATCATCGACTGTACATCGCATAAGCATAGTATGTTGCGAACAGGCCCCTAACTTTAACCAAAACCTCTCTGCATAAATTATTTTATAAAAAAATGTAGATTTAGACAAGGGATCCAAAATTCATTATACAAAGTTACATTTATAAACTCCAAAACCATCTAATTTTTCAGTCGGTGGTATAATGATTCAAATGGGCTGCGAGAGCCCAATGATTTACTACATTCATCCTAAATATGTCAAAATTGATAAAGTCACAATCGAATTCGGAAGGGCCCAATGCAGTAGCCAGAAGCAATTTAGAGCATTTGTGCTAACTTTTTTGGAAAGTTACAGGATCGATTTGGGAATCCTCTAAGGTCATTTAGAGCTTCCACACTTTCTAGACTTCAGAAAATAAATAGCATATTTGTATGCTAACATTTAAAAATTTGTTAATTACTTTAAATCTGAGACAAAATTGTAACATGCTCTTATAATCGTTTGACAGCACACTATACTTGGTTTAACTATTATTAAACCTAGCTTGACAATGAAAACAATAGATATGAAAGTTGGATCCCAGTTTATGATATCAATTAAGATGATGTTCCTTCTTTGTCTTAAAGAAGGAAGAAGAAATGACAAAGCTATTACATTATTGAAATTCGATACATGTCTATTAAATGTACATGGCATACAATGTTTTATCATTACAATGAATTATTGAAAATAATTTAGTATTTATTTTTTATTCATAATAAGAACAAAATGTGGGCCCGGTAGCCGAGTCGTCAGCGCGCTTGGCTGCGGGTTGGAGGTCGCGGATTCGATTCCCGGCCTCAACTTCGTCCCGATGGTCACGAAACGCTGGGAGCCTGACCTCCCGCGCCCCAAAGGCCAGCCCAGACCTGTAGAGGGATACTTTAACTTTTTTTTAATAAGAACAAAATACAAATATTATAAAAACGACGTAATATCTCTCGGAAAAGTCCATTTTTGGTAAGGCATCTCGTTTACCTTTGAATATTCCTTGTTCTGGTACCGTTCTTCACAAACACCTTACCAATAGCTGAAGATGTAACGCGTTACAGTGCAATTTTCTAATTGACGGTGCAAAGATTCAGTTTGTAAGACAAATAAAAAAGTTACGCGAAGAATTGCTTGTTAATTTGACTTGAAATGAAGTGCATTAAAAATGAAAGGTAAAATCGTTGAAGAATGTTGCAAATAATTAATTAATTTAGTCGTTGATAACATGCAAATTTCTGAATTTTTTTTTTTTTTTTTTTTATCAAAGAAAATTATTTTTATTTTTTGTCTGGTTAATTTAAATAATAATTAAATTTTGAAGTAAACAAACTCGAGTAGACAATCGAATGACTGTAGTTTGTGGAAAAATTGTTCTTTTTGCCCGATTATTCGGCGATAGTGTATACGGTCATTTTGCTTCAACACACTAAATTTTCAACCTGATCTCCTCTGTTTTGATGAAAATTCGTGGCCTAGCTGCTTTGCTTGAGAAAGTAAGCTCTGAACTATTTAGAAAGATTTGGCACCCAGGAGAGATTAAGTTTTGGCTGTGCACTTTGGAATCTGAAAAGCCAAAAACTAAGAATCCTATGTATTCGCGCACATTTTCATTAAAGACTTTATGGTATGGTAAAAAGAAGTATAAGTTCAATATTTCATTTCTCACTTCCCGAAGTGCTTCCCGAACATACAAATTGCCGTGGTAACATAATTGGTAATTTGCTCTTGACTCAAAAAATATTTCGGCAAAAAAAGTGTATCACAAAATAATAATAATAATAATAAAAATAACAAATAATGCACAAGAAACAAAATTTTGATTTTAGATGTGTTAGATTTATACAATCCTCATAGTTTTGGCGAAATTAGAAAAAATACAATTTCTAACAGTAACCGATATCTGGGGGCACGGCAGTGCCCCCGCCAAGACGAGCCGAAGGCAGGAAGGGCACTACGTACCTTTTCTGGAAGTGTTTCGTCGTATTTTTGAACCCTCATAGCTTCGGCCTAGATAATACTAGAGAGCTCAAATTTTCAGGATATGATGCAGTTAGCAGACTAATGAAATACGCTAAGTTTCATTTATTTAGCTTTTATACTTTGGATTTTATTAATACCTAATAAAATTGTCTTTTTCCAAGACAGATCCAAATACTGAAGTTTCTGTTGTCAATGAGTTGTATAGATAATACTTTTGAATTCTCTAAATTTACGTGAAATGAGTATGCCATGTACAGAATATAAATTTATAGAAAATGAATAAAATTCTATAATTAAATATAAAATTTTAAAGAATATAAATTTTGCGTGAATGTAATTGAAACGAAGATTAAAATGAGTTTATGACCATTGCCAAAAAGAAAAAGAAAAAAAAACACTTACATAGATTTTCTCGAAGAAAAACGTATAATTCACTTTTAAGAACTCTTAATGATAAAAATTATATTTAGCCAACATTCCTCAGCAATTGTGTAGATAACATATAAAAGCGTATCAAAACACTGAATCTTTTTTCAATTATATTACTATTTTGATATAAGTTTACGGATGTTACATATATCCATTAATAATTTTTTGTTAAGGATAACACAGTGTATCGTTAATGGAGAAGGATAGACAGATAGTGTATTTGAATACGTAGAAAAACTAATAATTGTGGAATAAAATAATAACTAATTTTTTTTTTTTTGTAAATAGAGTACTGAATTTTGTAATAGTCACTAATACTGTTCATTTGTTTGGATGTGAAATGAATCACATCCAGATACGAAATTAAATATTAAATCCTATCTTATTTTAGACTAAGTTTTAATGGAGATCATTTTGAGATCAGTGTAAAAAAATCAAATCTTGAAAGAGTTTCCCTTTTATATTAAGCAATATTTATGTTGTAACAGTGTTAATCAATCCTTCCTTTCTTCCACTGGTATTTTATTGCGTTGACCAGTTGTTTGATCTTATGATTTGAGCCAAGCGTAATTCTGTGACGTCACTGACAAATGGCTTCATTCATCATCATTTTGTTGGTTGAATGCGCGAGGCTGGTCCCGCGACCAAATGCGATTACCGCAAGCGATTGGTCGTTATGTCATGACCGGATAATAGCTTGAATGAAAACCAAATCACTGATAAAATAAAGCATAATGACTACAAACTACTTTATTTATTCGAGGGAAAACCCAAACATGGACAAAAAAGGACTTCGCTCTTACAAAATTGGAAAAAGCTTTTTTTTTTTTCCTTAAAGCACCAAACTAAAGCTTGAAAATCAGTTTTGAGATAAAGAATATGGCTTTCTATTAAAGAATTAAAAGAAGTAATTAATGGTTTTATATTAAAACTGAACCATTTTTAACATTTGTATGGATTTTATTAAATTGATACCATAGTTGCAAAAAAAAAACCAAAAAAAAAAAACAACCTTTTTTTTTATTTATGATACTCCAGTTATTTGTTAGCACGTTTCCACTCAATTTCCGATTTTTTTTTTTTTTTTTTTTTTTTAATTAAAGAGTTTTTACTTAGCATTTTAACCATTTATAATTTCTTTACTTCTTTTCTTCGTTAAAACTCGTATGAAACAATTTCTAATTTCTTAATTATCCTCACAACAATAAAAGAATCATCGAAACTACAACTTAATATTATTTCTATTAAATCCTTATTATATTTACAAGTAAATAATTAATTAAATAAATAAAAATCTCCGACCTTAGAGCAAGCAATGTAGAAATAAAATGTTTTCATTTTCTGTAAATTACGGATACTTTAACTGTCAAAGGCGAGATTGTTTTAAGAATTAAGTTTCTAGAACTTTTTTCCTTTTGAAGCTGCATTGAAGCTAAAAGTGGTCTGAACATTTTCAGATTTCAATGTCATAGTGAGCTTCTTTATTTTATTATATATTTTGTTATTTAAGTAATTCGTAAGGTTTCATTTCCTTATCCTTAATTATTCCTGACTTATTAAAAAAAAATAGGTACCATTGCATCAAAACCTTCTATTGTTAAATCATAATGCGACTAATTGCTGCAATTCAAAAAACATTCATCTTCTACAAAATAAATAAATTGTGTTTATGGGGTCTTTGTAAATTAAAAGCCAAAAAATAATAATTTACAATTAATTCTCGATAACATACTTAGGATTTCAATAAGCTGTTGTTTTCGAAAGTTTTTAAATTACAGTAATTCTTATAAAATGAAATTTTAAAATGCAAATCAAAAATTACAAGAGACAAAGAGAAATTTGTTATTTAATATTCTTGTTTGACAAGTCCATAGCTTACTAATTGTTAGATTCTATAAAAATATTTTTGATGACTTACGCGGCCACAGTGGGAGAAAGAATTTAAAAAAGAATAAATTTAGGGTTTCTTTCCAAAACTCAAAAAAAAAAAAAAAAAAAAAGAAAGAAAGGCAGGTTTTAATATGTAGATCTATTTTACAAAGAAGCTGCAGGAATTCGAAATCTTATCTGGTGTCTCAAACGAAATAGTTGCAAATCCAGGCTTACAACGGAGGATTTACTAGCTTTAGGGTTCGTTTACATTTTATATGCATGTTTATTTCTTTAATTACATAATGAAATTTTGATTTTGTTTTCCTCCAATCGTAGAACAGTTAAAATTGGGAGACGGAAGCATGATCAAAGTCATTCAAGTAATTCATCTACGAACAAAAATGGATACAATCTTAGTTTATGAGGTCGCGAATCCATTAAACAGATCATTTCGCAAAAGTCGATGAAATTCGAATTTTCAATCCCCCAAAAAAGTACCGCTTCTACAGGATTTCGTTGTAGTTTACAACAGACGATGAAAGTGCTTCGTGAAAAAAAGCTCCGGAAATAGAATTTTTAAAAGAAAACGGAAGTGGATGTGAAATGAACCCATAACCATAAACTATCAATACATGAAATAACATTTTACTTTTTATATTTTGGCTTAATCAAAGTAAAAATTTATAAGGAGGAAAGATGCTTTTATTCTTTTAGATTAAAAAAACAAAAAAAACTAAACAATTCCGATAATCCAATAAACGCTGAGAAATGCTGCATTTTAGAACCACGTCAAATGATGATAATATACTTTCTACATTTGATATTGTTTTAATGTATTAGCTAAGTTATTCCCTTCCTCAAAATCATTTTTTTTTAAAGTTAGAATGCCTTGAATGTAATAATGTCATTCAGCTTCAAATTTGGTCTAAACTTATACACAAATACAGTAATGGGCTCACTCCCACATTATGGTCAAAATTATAGATTCTTAGCCAGAAATATCGTGAAAACATCACACGAATTCATATTTCTTCCTTTTAAACATACCACACACAGATATTAGCACTATTTTTAGAGTAAATTAATTTTAACATCAACATCTACTTTTTCCGTCTCTACACAGAAGTTTAGGAGAAATTCGCTCTACGCAAGCACTGTAATGCAGAATAGTTCTATGCAGATGGTTAGAGCAGAAAAATAGTTTATATAAAAATAGTTTATATAAAATGTAGACTTAATTATAAAAGAAGTGAAGAAGTGAAGTGATAGGCTAATTCTTATATTTTTTTGTTTTGTTTTTGGCTAAGACCTCAGCCCGTGCTAAGGGAACAACTAACCCCCCCCCCCCCATGTGGGAGCTCAACAAATGCGATGTTGGTATATTTGCATAATTTGAATAGAATAAATATTTGAAGTTCTTGGGTAAATTTACCGAAATTTCCGGCTGTGATAATACCTATTGATAGAGAATATAATAATAATAATAATGGTAATGTAACAGATGAAAGTTATTATTAGAATTTTTTTTAGTAACATTAAATCGTAACAAATCAGTATTCCTATTCAACTATCAGATAAAGTATTTTGCTCAAATTAATATAGTTGGTTACTTCTCCACAGCCTTGTGCGTAATTAAGATTAATAAAGAATTAAGAAATAGAAGAACAAAACTTTCACTTTTGATAAAATCAAAATCAATGAAATGCCGAATTAAGATTATCAGTATTTCAGACATATAAATTCAGGAGTTGAATGTTGAATTCTAGATATTTCAATAATTTCTTAAGGTTGTTCTTGCATTTTTTTAATTAAATCCTTACTTTACAAAAAACTGATTTAACCACTAAAAACAAAATACACTTCAACTACTAACGTGTCAGCAATCATTGATTAATAGAAAAAGAAAGAAATCATTCTAGTTTTAAAACAATGGCATTGTTTTATAATAATCCAAAAGTGTTTTTTTTTTTTTTTATTTAAAAATGTTCGAAAATTGTAGGTTTTGTTAGCACAACAAATTTGAGTTTAGTAATGTATTTTTAACTTTGGAACCAACAATGAAAATCTACATTCGAATTTCTAAAAGTCTAAATGAAAACAAAGTACAGATAATTTAATATTTTTTTAATTTATTTATTTATTTATTTACTTATTTATTTTTGTTTTTGTTTTTTTTTGTTATTTGTAAAACTTTGTAGTCAGAATTTTCAGGTAAGTAAATTTATAGTTTTTCCAATGATTTATTTTAAATTGTCGATGGCCGACAATTGTAGGAATAATGGCAACTTTGAAACATTTAAATTGCACGTTGCTCACTCCCAATGTTTTTCAATTTATACTGTATAAAATCAAAACAACTTCATCTTTAAAATACAGGATTTCAGACTGACAATTCTATATAAATACCTCAGATATGTAAATTCGGTAACATATCTTCTTGCGTACTTGATTAAAGTAAATTCTTTAATGAAAATAACCCAACTATTTATAAAAAACTGAGACCTGTTGTTTAAGTGACGTCTGAGATCTATCTGATGCATCTATTTGGTGATCATCAATATAGAATAGTCACTTGTAAACAATGAGGTCTTTGTTGGAAGATTCAATCGTGTGGCACAATATCAAAAACAAATTCACAGTAAAAAAGCAAAGTGAAAAATATTCATGTGTCTGCTACACGCCTGCCACAAATGAATTTGAAATTTGGAACAGTGAAAAAGAAATCGAATAACATAATTACCAATAAATGAGACCTAGGGACATCCTAGAATAGATGTTTCACGCTATTTAGTGATCATCTGGTTGGACTAGTCAGTAAGCAGTCTCGGTTTACATCGAATGGTAGACATAAAATATGGTATGATTAATTCCCATAGCTAAAATAGAAAAACAAAAACAATGTATAGCACAAGCTAAAAAAATTCATCTGTCTGCAAGACTCCTGCAGTAGATGAATTAATAAAGTGCATTGAAAATTAAACAGGGAAAAAAGAATCCGCATCCATTTATGATTAATGACAGTAAATGAGATCTAGTGTTTACTAGGTGATATCCTAGAACTGCTGTTTCATGCTGTTTCATGCTATTCGTCGATTATCAACTAGGAACAGTCACCAGTAAACACCGAGCTCTCGATGCAGAGGTTAGTAGATTTATTCGAAGACACGTAAATGTGTCTACGATTAACTCCATTAACTAAAAGAACAGAAATTAATGAGCATAATAAAAAAAAAATATATGCCAGCATATAATGAATTTATTAGGCCCATTAGGAACAATAAACAAATAGTACCGATCATTTACTAAATAACTCCAGCTGTTTCATGCTGTCTGGCGATCATCAATTAGGAATTAACATCAGTGAATCATAGATCTCCATAAGTACCGTATGTGGTACTTAAGACAACACCAAATCAAATTTAAATAATAAACAACGCAATACTTTATGTACATCTGCTACATACCAGCCTCAAACAAAATTTCCTTTATTTATTAAGAAAAACAAATAAGCTAATTGTTAATAAATTTCAATGAACCCGACTTAGTATTTTCTAAGTGATCTTTTAGAACAGCTGTCTCATGCTCTTTACCAATCATCAAGTAGGAAGTCTCGATTCCAGGACTAGCAAAACTAATCAATTAACTCTCTTGAATAAAAGAACTAATACATAGAATTAAACAAAGGAAAAAATTCATGTGCACATTAAGAACAGATAAAGCAAAAACATTTATTAATAAGAGACCTACTGTTTACGGAGTTACATCCTAGAACAGATGTATCACGATGTTTGGTGATCATCAACTAGGGATAGTCTTTAGTAAGCAGCAAGGTCTCGCAATGGAGGTTAGCAGAATCAATCGTACGCTCACTATTTACAAGAGCAAAACACAAATTCTTAATACAGAAAAAAAAGAGAAAGAAAAAAAAATCATATGTTTGGTATATGCTAGCAATAAATGAATTTAGTTATAAATACCAATAGATACCTAATGATAAACAAATGACATCCTAAAAAAGCTGTTTCATGCTATTTGACGAACATCAATTAGGATAGAATCAATTATAGACATAAGTATGGTATGGATGTAGTGTCCTATTAACTAAAAAACCAAAAACAAATTTACAATAAAAAAATAAAAAAAAAGACAAAAACTCATGTGTCTGCTACAATTGGGATATCGTTATAGTTATTGTAGTTTCATTTGCATCGAGAAATATATTTTTTTTTTAAATATATATTTCGATGCCAAAAGAAGTTAGACGGTGAAGTTAAGCTCTACTAACAAGGGAAAAAAAATATAAAATGAAAATTCAAAACTGAAATGTCAGCAATAGTTGTAGCCCGTCCAGAGACGGGAGAATTTCAGGTTCTTGTGAAGAAAAGATTTTCACTGAAATTTGAAGTCTGGCAAATTTTACTTTAAAAATCGATATTGATTAGTTTTTCTTAAAGAAGTTATTTGAATGAAAAATAAATGACATTTTAATAATAAGGTAATCCAGATCCTGGGTTCCATAATCATTGTTCATTGCTAAACTTGAGTATTTATTAATTCATTGTGTCTTGAGTATTCATTAATCTCCAGCCTAGGAGTTTTGCATTTGTCAATCCTCCACTTTGCACTCCGCTAAAGGAAACAACATTGAAACAAAGTATCTGTCGAATTCAACATTAAATTCGTAATCAAAATATCTTCTGGTGCCGAGAAATTTATGTCCTATATCAACAAAACTGATTCGACCTTACTTGAAATATCATTAAATTGATTTAGGTTTTGTTTTGCATTGAAAAAGAAATTTCAACGGCATCGGAAGGTAAGGATAATGTCTTTTACAAATTCAATTCCATATACATTTTTAGTTGTAATTATTTACATTCAAAGAAAAATAAACTAATTACAAATTGCACTTTCTATTGTATACTACGCTACGTTGAAAATATTAGTGATATTTTGTTCTCAAAAAGAATGTTGCTAAACGAACTTTTCAACGAAAAGGACGCATACCACTTTAATATTGGTATATTATATGTTTACAAATGGGACACACAGATCCAGAGAAATAATCACTGATCTGGATCTTTGTATGGATTACATGAATAAATGAGACGTAATGTTACTCATTTATTGGCCTCCTAGGACAGTTGTTTCATGCTATTTGGTGATCATCAAATAATCTCCAGTAACCGTGGAAGGTCTCGATATAATGTTAGCAAAATCAATCATAGTCAAAACTTGAAAAAGTAAAACAAATACGCAAAAAAAATAAATAAAAAAAAATAAAATAATAATCATCTGCTTGCAATACGCCAACCACAAATGAATTTGAAAATAGAAATAGCAATCCATTTATTAATAAATGAATTCTCTTTTTTTTTTTCTTTTTACTTAATAATTTTATTTGTGATCGACGTGTAGCAAGGAGATGATTTTTTTTTTGTTTTTATCCTCTTTTTCTGTAAATTTGCTTTTTCAGGTGAGGGAAAAAAAAACAAAAACACATTTCTGCTTAAGCTTTATTCAAAATGCTTTAAACTGTGTTTTAATTTTATTTTACCGAAGAAATTTATAAACAACAAAAAAATAATAAATTAAAAAGCAGTTTCTTTCGGAGACTTTTCAGGTCACCTTTATTTTTCGGATTCAAAACTGCTGAGTCATCAATGGCTTGTTTTCTTTTTAATTCTTTTGAATTCTTGTTAAATTTCTATTAATTGAGAAATCTCTTAAGACTACCTTAAGATGAATTTATTTAAGTTGACTTAAACGGAAAATAAATCTTCTAAAAAACGTAGAACTAGATTTCAACGTAATTCATTCATTACTATTCACTATTCATTACTACTTCAAAAGTGTTTGGAAGGCGTTTTAACAAGCTTAAACCGAAGCTTAATCAAAAGGAGTAAATATTAATTAGAACCTTTGTAGATTCTGTCACTGGAATTGATGAGAAAACAGAGTTAATGTGTTTCTTAATGTTGTCAATTTAATTTCTATTTAAAGAACAAGATTTTTTTTTTCATTCTTTCTTTTTTTTTCTTTCCATCCCGTTACTCTTTCTCTCCTTATCTTTTCCCCTAGAGGTTGAGGTGTCTTTATCTTGTTCCTTCTTGAAAAAGACCCACCAATAGTGAGAGGGTTCTATTGTTTTCTGCCTTAGTTCGTTTGGGGAATTCCAGGTTAATAGAACATTGAAACCACATTAACACCAAATGTGGGTTCGGTGTTGGCGGCGTCACGGGCCGACGGATCCCCTCGCCTCGGCCGCCCGCTCTAACGGTTCTCCAGGGGCTCCTCGACGACGGGCCAAGGGCAAATGAAATGGGGCCGCTTTTTCACCAATAATTCATTTATAATTTATAAAGCGCGTTAGGTTTATTTGTTATCGGGTTGGCTCAAGGGAAGGGCCGGTCCATTGGGGTACACATGCGGGGGTGGGAGGAATAAATCAGCGAGACACAACCGTTTGCCAAATACTCTCATCCGAAGGGAGTTGAAGACAGTCATTGTGGAAAAAAGAATAAGGAATGACATCATTGGGAACCACAAAATAAACGAATTCAGACAGTGTAAAGAATCCAAGCATTAAATTACATCAAATTATCTTTCGACGCCCAGAACAACGACAGAAAATAGGGTTAAGTTTATTTACAGTTTAGGGTTAAAATCATGCCTGAATATGAAGAACAAATTGTTAATTCTTAAGAAAGGCTTCTTTCCTTTTCTTCTTTTTCTTCTTCTTTTTTAATTCAAAATATTTAAAATAACGTTTCGAAGTAGTTATAAATCAATCGGTGAATGACTCTTGCTCCTAATGAATCCATTGAAAGACGAATGGGAAAGGAGAAACGTGGATTTGAAATATTAATTTTATTATCTTTTTTAATTTTTAATAGATGATTTTTTTCTAATCATTTATAAAAATTTTGCCTCGAACAATTACTTCTCATTGAAATGTTAAATTTCAATGTTAACAATATTTAAGCTACTTTTTGAAATGAAATATATTTATCCTGCTCATTGAATGTAAATCAGTTGTAATATTAGATAAATAACAATTAGTTTAATAAGTATTTGAAATCAAAGCTTTCGCAAATTTCGTGACAATTTGCAGTTTTAATTAGATATTCACTTTTATATAAAATAAATAAGTAGGCTTAAAAAAAAGTAGATAAATATTTTATTTTTTCAACTGTTTTTATATTAAAATAACTTATAATTTATTTATTATTAGAATACGAATCAGCTCAACATATAGATCAGATTTATCAGTTTATTTTTGAATCTTTATAAAATTAAATGAGACTTAGTTAATGGAAAAGTTTGAATTAATTGAAAAATAAGCAAAAGATTAAAAACAACAACAACAACAACAACAATAACAACAAAAAAACTGCATCTTCTGCATCTTACGAGGAGTGATTAAAAGCATTACGATGTGTATGCTGTGTTTGTTGTTGTTCTTTTTTTTTTAGCAGTAAAATTATTTAATGTATGAAATTTATGAACTACATTGAATTATTAAAACATAGAAATACAAAATTATTTCTCTATACTTGAACCCAGAAAAATTCGCGCTAAAATCACTTCAAATGAAACAATTTTTATGATTTTTATGGCATATAATTTCTGTGCATATGGAACTGTTGTCTTGTCTAACAACATTATTTTGTCGCATATTTTGACGTGAATATTAACTATATTGAAGGAAATACGGGAAAAAATTCAGATCAAATTATCTTACAATGATCTATCGAAACATTTAATTAAGTGAAATGGCAAGGGAGAGCGTGTCCCATTTGCTTACAAATTTGGCTCAACTTCCAAACTGGTTTGAGCAATTTCAATGGATGTGTCGTAGATCCTAGTAACCAGAATTGTATTTAACAAGAGAAACAAAAGTGCTTTATGTTAATTTCTTTTCAAACAAATATTTTTTATTTGAAAATTAGTAATTCTTAATTTCAAAATAACTTTTTAAAGCAACCACCACCATTCATTTTATTCTTTATTAATGCAAAGATAGAGTAATTTTTGATGTTGCAGAATTTTAAAAAAATGCCAGTTTTCATATATTTTTTTCTTCATTATAAAGATGCTCTGGTCCTTCTCAGGGCGATACTATCATTCCAAAGCAACAAGTGGTAGCTTAGCATTACTTACGCATCACTTTATTCTTCGAATTCTTATCGAGCGGAAATTAATAGGCAACGTTGGAAAATGAAGTGGTCGTTGAACCAGATGCTATTATTTTCTGTATTATAAATTGTTTCAGTCTACGCTCGAACCAAACGCAAGAATACGCTAGAAAACATTGCTTGGGAATTAGATATTAATCATTACTGAAAAAGAATTAACAAGAAGGAAATGAGGTACAGGATGAGAACCGAAAAGGTCAGGATTGCAGCCTTTGGCGAGTAACATTCATTAATTTTTAAAATAATTTTTTACAATGATTTTCGTAACTTTCGAAGTACCAAATTAAATAAATTTAAATTTAAGACTAAATTCTCTGCAGAATGATAGTATTAATTGAATAGCTAGCTTTATGGTCAGGCTTTGTTGGATTAAATACAAACATTCTAACTACAAAGAAAGCCCTTACGCTTGTTATTGGAGATCATCAGCTGGGACAATTAAGTATCGACCGGATCTAGCTGATGATCACCAGTAAGGTTGAAACAGCTGTTCCCTTGTAAACACAACGCAGATAATACATATAAGACTCCTGAGCTATAATTATGGATATAATGTCTGTCCCAATTATAATACAAAACATGCCAACATTAGAGTAGTATGCGTCCTCTCATCGGCAAGTTAATTTACTTGTCCTATCATAATTACGAACAACGTTGAAATTGGAGAATACCACAATAACATAATATTCTACAACAGAAAATGGAATTTGTGATTCTTTATTTTGTTTAAATTTAAATTATATATTTTTCAAAATATATTTTGAATAGAATTGGTACTATATAAATACAGTTGAATTCATTAACGACTAACTTTGACAAAATTTCTTTCGTGATGCAATTACAATAATATCAATTTAATGTTGAAATTTCTGCAATCAGGTTGAGTAAATTTATTGATATACAGTTAAATTCCTCCGTCGCCAAGAGCTATTTGAGGTCAAGGATGATTTTATATTGGATCTACACAGAGAATTATTTCTATGCTGTTTCCTTTCCTGAGATGCCACTCGAAAATTCATTGATATAGATTGTATCCCAGAGATGAAACTATGATGTTTTCACAATTAGTAAAGATTAGCAATCTATGTGAAATCCCGGGATGTCTCATTATTTTTTTTTTTACTTTAATTAAAATCTGTTAACAAAATGTAGGTAGGGTTACTAATGTTTAAATATTAATAAATGAGACCTTGGGTTCACAAGTGGCAGGCTGGGACACAGTTCCAAGCTTTCTGTCGCTCATCAGCATGACCAGTCCGAAAATACAGGAGACATTCTAAAGTTGTGTTAAGAGATCCTGTCTGATGTGCGATAAAAAATACGAAACAGCCGTCCCAGCTTGTCACTTGTAAACCACAAGATCTCATTTATTAATAACATTGGGATTTTTTATTAATTTATAGGCCCATTTAAATCATTTTTGGCAGGCATAGAGTTGGCATTTAAATTAATTGCTTTACTTTCAGAGTGAATTTATTTTCTTTGCTTAAGTTTTTGTTACTTTTTCCTACCTTTAATTTTAAAACAAACTTTGCCTGACCTTGCTAATAACTCAGTAAAACATTTTTTATGTCAGTAAACCTGATGTTTTCCCATTTTAAGACGAGTTATACAATTTTGTTGATATTTCAGTATCTGATTTCCCCTCCTCCTCATTTCGATATTTTATCCATCAGTATGTGACTAGTTTATTATGTTATTATTTTTATCAATTTCACTTTCTTGATGCTGCTATTATAATAATTATGCAAAAATATTTCTCTCTTGGATTTTAGTAGGAATTCAGGTTTTCCTTTCAATAGAACATTTTGTCACATCAATGCATAATTTATAACACTACACACACTAATGCCCCCCCCCCCTCCCCTCCATACTCCCTACATACACACTCGAAAAATGGACATAATGTGTATCCTATGAATTTAAGCATAGGAATTTCCGTTGAAATACGATAAATATATTTTGCATGATTATTATAATAATTTCTCCTAGCAGTAAAAAGAATAAAAGTAATAATGTATAATCTTTACGATTTACTACAATTCTCATTATACGACGATGAAGACATTAATAATGCACTGATCTATAATTTACTTATTCGAGACAAAGCAGTCTTGATTGGTAAAAATTTGAAAAGTCCCGCCTTTCTCTTAAAAGTGGTACTGAAACGTGAATACAGGTGTCTATTTGAACTGAAGGTCTCAACCAGATTTGAGATCAAACAGGATTCTCAAACACCGAAGGAGAAAAGGCATCACAGCACTTGGCAGAAAATACGGAGAAATTTCAGCAAATATTTTCGAATGAAAAATGCGAGAAAGGGGGTCTCTGTCAACTTAAATTCAGCTCATGAAATAAAAGGATAGGATTTGTTGGGGATAACTGAAAACACTAGAATTAAATCTAAAACACTCGTTAAGGGAAGGAATGGAATGTCGCATTTCAGTATTTTAGAATTCATAGCTTTATTCCAGTTCGCAGTTCAGGAATACAAGTGAAAGCCATGTTTTGGCGAACTTAGATAAACTGTTTTAAAATCATTGGTTCTTTCAAAACAAGTTTTTCCTAAAAATCGTTATGCATTCATTTTCATACGATCCATGGAGAAAGTCAGAACTAACAACTTGTATTGACAGCTTATAAATAAAATATATTTTATTATTATTATTATACATTTTGAAACACAGTCAAAAATTCGCTGACTGGAGCCTTTAGTAGATACAAGTTTCAGCCAGAAACCTAAGTATCCACCAGGTATCTGCGCAATATATATGGTGTTCCAAGCAGCGCTGTTTTTTGTAGTTCTGATGTTGTTATTTCAGACAACTGCAATTGGTTCAAATACTTGGTAAAATTTTTTGAGATTGTTCCAAGTGTTCCTATGATGATGGGGATCACTGTCGTGTGATTATTATTATTATTATTATTATTGAATTTCTTAAGTAACACTGGGACTTCAAAAAGGACTGAGGCTGCTTAGATTTTCTTTGAAGTGTATTGTAAAGAAATAAAACAGAAGACAATTGTTTTTCTCATTCTTCTGTAAAGTTTTTGGAAGTGTCTTATATTATTAGGTCGAATATCAATTACAATTGATTTGCCGGTTAATATATTAAGACCATAGTAACATGGATTTACGTGAGAGCCATTGGAGGTTGCTTGATGATTGAATGTTTAATGAATGGAAAGGGACTTCCAACTTCTAATTCTGATAAAGTTTTCATTAGTTTTTAAGCAAATTAAAATAGAGGCATCGGTATAAAAAAGAAAATTTTGCTAATTGCTTTCCAGCTATTAAATAACAAGGCTTTATTTATTTATTTTTATATAAATAAGGCTAGTTGAAATCGGCTGTTCTGTTGTTAATCGTAATCTTGTCGACTCCAACTATACATTATGAATCTGAAATTTTGTGACGGGAAGACGAATAACAAAATGATATGATTACTCCCATAGGAATAATATGAAAAACTTCATTTGTCCCTCTAATGAACAGACGTTTCTCACCATTGAGCTTCCATTGATTTCAGCTAAGTCTTATTCCTGTGTTTTGGATCTATTTTCATATATCATTTCCAGTGTTTCTTTTTTTTTCCCCTAGCTCTGTTGTTCAATCCTTTCTATCATCGAGTGCTGCCTCAGCACTGCTAACTTTAATCCCGTTCCCAGCAGCCGTGAGAAACTAATTGCCCATCCCTCCGTCAGGGGGACTATTGGCGCCCAGATTTCATCATCCCACCCCCGTTAATGATCGATGACTGGGATCTAGCGTTAATCCCACACGGGAGCCAAACTGTGGTGACACCGCATATTGATGGACAGCCGTGGGGGCCAGAGAAGCACGTGACACGCACGCGCCCATTTATAGGCGCCATAAATCGGCGACTTTCGTACATTCGGGCTTTAATTGTTGCAGCCCATTGTTGTTTTGTTGAAAGAGTCAATATGGACATTCATGTCACCAAACGAGAATCGGATCTTCCGGTTTTAGATACGGATTAGACGATCGATGTTAGGATAGACTGGGATTAATGGCACACTTTGATATAACAGAGACATCAACTGATTTGACTTGATTTATTTCGTTTCTGATCTTGTTTGGCTGCGTGATATTTTTTTTTTTAATTCTTTTTAGAGTAATATTGAAGAACTCTACAGCGCATGAGCAAAGCAACACAAGCAGTGATAATAAATTCACAATTCTAAACTTTAGTAAAAACGAGACATAAATACAAACTTACTACAGATATAAGAAAAGAGCTAGTCTTATAATAATAGTAGCAACAATGGCCATTAACATTTACAGTCAATAATTATTCATCATATACAAAAAAGTTTTTATCAAAATGAGCTATTTGTAAATAGAGTTTATAATTAAATAAATCACAATTTTGAACAAACAGCCAAGAAAAAAACATACACCGAATTATTGCACAATTTTAAAGAATAGAATACAATTCTCAAATTGTACTTTCCAAGTTTGGGGAAAAAAAAAAAATCTCAAAAAGTAGAAATTTAAAATACATTAATTCTCATATAGCAGTTTGATATCGATGGATGAAATATAAGAAAGTAGTTATTAATATACAGATTTAAAAAACAGATTTTGTTTTTTTTTTGTTTTAGTAATAAAATATGATAAATGTACATTGCTTCTAATTTTCTACTTCAACTAATTGAAATTTGAAAAGATTAGGAACAAATTTATTAATTAATAATAAGTCTTTTAATAAGATTGAATAATTTACGTGTGTTAAAATGGATTAACCAAGACAGAAGAGGCCAGACACACAAATACTAATGCATTTAAATTAATGATGATCATTTATTTCATTATTTCTGCATTCTGTTTAATTATTGTGATTTGAGATTGTAACAGGATACGAAAGTTTAGTTGTTTAGCTTGAATATTTAATTTTTTGTTTGTTTTGGTTTTTGTGTCTTTTTTTTTTTTTTTTTATGAATTTCCAATTGATCTCCATATCTATCTATTTTATTTCAGTTTTAATGTATTTACTTTTTAACCTTTTGCAACATGAACTCTTTTAGCTTTTTCTTCTTATCTTTTTATGTCTGAATTTTTGGCAATAACTATTTATCCATTCAATTCACTTATTGAGATTTATTCCTTATAATTAATTTTATTTAATTCATTTTATTTTATTTCTTTAATTCATAATTCTCATTTAGATTAAAATAAGTAATTAATTCTCACAATTACGTAAGAGTAATTTTAATAATAATCTTTCGTTCAGGAAGATAAGTGAAGTGAACCGATCTATTAACGTATTTCGCAAATCTCAATCTGTTTTCATTTGAATGACATCAGGTCCAACCACGAAATGGAATTTTTTATTCGTTCGAAAGAGAGGGCGGGAAGGAATCACAAGGGAAATGCAATACCCACCCTTCCCCTTTGATGGACCTTCACCACCTGAGCCAACCTAATAGATCATGCCCTAATACCACAAAAATCATTTATTCTGCATAATGGTACGATCTATAGGGGAATCACTAGGAACTAAAAAAAAAAAAAGCTTTTAACACTGACGACTTTGAAATTTGACATAGACTACCAAAAGTCATTTTACAGAAATTTAACCATGAAATGCCAAGCAATAAACAATTCCTATAAGTTACGGCTTTTATTTGTAATCAGTATTTTTCTAAGAATTTCCAAGCTTTTTGTCCCTAACTTTTAAATCCTATTATTAGTAAAGATAAGTTCTGTAACTCAAAAACCCAAGTTATTAAAAATTCAGTTTATAACCAAAAATTGTCTTTTTAAATAATTGTGAATTAAAAATTCTTATTGATCATAGTAGACATCTCTTTGGGAGATTGTTTTGTTTTTAACTTATTTAATCACACAAATTTAAAATCTCAAAAGTTGAAACTTTAAACACTTAGAACTTAGTTGATTAAAAATGGTTGTTATCAATGCAATGAAAAACCGTTATTATTATTATTTTGTCCAGTTTTCAGAAATATTAAGAGAGATATCAATTAAGTATAAATATATAATTATGTTGCGGTTATCTACTGCCAAAAAGACCTACGTTTTGTAATTGGTAATTTATTAAAAAAGCTTTAAATTTGTTTTAAAGCTTGGAGAAAAAGTCTAATAATTCTTTATTCAGTCGACTTTTCTTTTACATTTAACTAAGTCATAGTTTTTATAATGAGAAATAATTAGTAAATCATAACAGTTTTTTCTCTCCTCGGAGTTTTTAATAAAACTATTAGAAAAGTGACGCGGACATTATGCATATTTTTTTTTTAAATTAATGTCATTGTCTCAGTTATTCTTTTATTGAGAAACTGATGATTAATGACAGTTTATTGTATTTTTTAATAAATGATACAGATCGACTTCTCTTCTTATTATGAGAAATAATAATGCCGAGCAACAAAATAAACAAAAAAACTCTAATTAAGTACCACGAGAATATTTAGCTAACAATGAAGCGATTCAATAATTACGGTCACTGTGGCATATATTAGGTTTTTTTTTTTTTTTGAGAGATCGTTTTAAATATTAAAGGCCTGCCTTAATCTAATTAAATTAAGGAATCTACAATTAAATCCTTTATGCTGTTTTGTATATGAGCTGAGTCTTTCTTTACATGTAGTGGATATAGGACACACACAAAGGTCAAATTGCAATCAGCTTTCTTTGATCTTTCATCAAAGATTCATAAAAATTTCAATGAAATTCGTATGAGACTCGTTAAAATTTTTGAATTCCTATCCAATTAATAGCGTGGGGTTTTTTTTTTTTTTTTTTGGCAGTTTTCATCCAAAGAAGTAATTGAAAGAATTAGTGAAATTTGCATTTTGAAAACGTGTCAAAGGCTGAACGTGTATTGCGAAAGACTGTATTCGCCAGAAATTGAGACTATGGCCCTAGCTTACATAGTTTAAAGAAGAATTTATCCAAATAATATAGAATTAGTTAATGTATAAAATTGGACGAATTTTAGATTTTTTTTTTAGTTTATTTAAGAAAGAGGACATTATGTAAGTAAGTACACTATATTTAAGTAAACCTTCAATGTTTTCCAGTTTGAGATATTTTTTCCAGTCATTTTTCTTGAGATCCATCTCGTATATATAAATAGATAATTTTCTAACTTATTAACTTGGCGTATGCGCATCAATTTCTTTCGCAATAGCATCGTACCATGTTCTAATAGATTATTATTATGATTTAAATATATTTTTAAAAAGTATATTTTTACCACTTGCTATTTATTATTGTTCTCAGCTCTACAAAAGTCGCGGACATAGGCGTAATTAGGGGGGATCCGGGGGGGGCAGAGCCCCCCCCCCCGAAAAATACATATTAGTATAATTATTTTATATTTTAGATATAAAAATAAATTAAATAAAATATTTTTAACTTATTAGCATTGTATGCATTATTTGCAACAATAAAAATGCAATTATTTGAAGGTACAAGTTTAAATTTTAAATTTCTCCGCTTTTTTTCCCAAACACATAGGGCCCCCCCCCCCCCGAAAAATTCTCTAGTTACGCTTCTGGTCACGGACCAAACTTACGAAACGACCTATTAAATTATTTAACATATTTTTCGAAAACTTAAATCCTGCTTCAAAAATTGGCCGGGTTGGCTCAGCATCCTTGATATTTCTCTGTTATATACCAATAGGAAATGTAATTGGACTATTACAATCAACAAGTCTTCACTTTAAAATCTTAGCTGAAACTTAAGTGTTACATTATCCGGGTCATTCATTATATATTCTTATTTACTATTCCTTTTATTTTACATAGACCTGTGATCGAATAATATAAACGACAACAGTTTCTTGAAGTTCTCTTATTTTTATCTGTTAAATATTGGGAGGAATGGACCTTTTAATTTGGTTCACGAGGTGGAATTAAGTCCCAGAAGATACAGGCTTATTAAAATCTCTATGAAAAGGGTTGTCTTCGAAAGATGGTTGCCATTTCTTGACAAAGTTGTAATAGCTCTTTGCAGTTCGTTATTAAACTTGGTCTAATCCTCAGTGGTGCGCATCCTTCTAATTATTCGAAAGCATTAAAACACTTTAAAAATGCTTGTGCTAATTGAGGGAGCGTCCGAGCGTCGTGTGTTCAGTGTCCGACGGCCTCTTGGAGAGCAACACCATCTTTTGTTTTAATTTTCGAGATGGTTTTCATTTGGAGCGTTTTTCTGAGTCCGGGCAATTAGGGAGGTAATTGTGGCGCCTCGGCACCTCTAATATGAGAATAAAGTCTGGTTAATGCGCACGGAAATTGAACTTAATAAGATTCTAAATTTGCAGCTCGATTTAATTCTGCTTCAATTGAAAGCGGCAGCCGGCAACGCCCTCCTCGGGGAGTGATGGCACTAACACAATTACCAAACCCAAAAGAAGACGCACCTGAGAGAAAGCGCTTTTCCCTTTTTAATTGTACCGATAATTGAAAAGATGCAAGTTAAAACGAAAATTTAATAATGAAACAGCCTTCCGTTACGGAGACTGGCAATGAAAACAAGACGATGGCTTCTTTACTTCAGATGAATTAACATTTTGAAAGAAAAAAAAGTTATTACGATCTTTAAATGTTTTATTAATTGAATTTTTGATAATTCACGAATCAATTATATATTTAGAGTAAGCAAATTAAGTAGCATTAGAAGTAAACTTTTTTTACAACAAATTTCATACGAACTTTGAATGAATCTTAATTAGATGTCTTTCTTTGTTTTCTGTTGTTTATTTAGACCCGTTAAAAAGCGAATAAATTGTTCCGAGAGAATATAGTGTAAGGCGAATGGAGAATGTAATTTGTGAATTTCAATTTCAAATTTCAAATCACTGACATTCAAGAAAGTTTACTTTACATTCAGGGCCAAATTCTTCCGTTAGCAAACTGAAAGCTGATTCTGAACTTTCCAAATGAAACTTGGATAATTTGTTTAGAGAAAGTTTTAATTAATTCAGTTATATTTTGCCTAAACAGCTATTGTTGCTTTCAAACAAAGCATTCGGTAAATAGACAACTTCGCACAGAAGTGAAATCAACAAGAATAAACAAATTAAATTTGGGATGTTATAAAATGCTTTTTCGATGATTTAACTTTTAGCCATGGAAGTACCCAGTTATTTATTTCTAGCTCGACATAATCTTATTCAAATGAACTGAGTTTCTCATACAAGAAAAAGTAGCTAAAAAAATAATAAAGTCATGAAAATTCTCTAATAATGGCGGACTAAAGATATATAATGACACAACTAATGAATCAGCAAATAGAGAAACGCTCATTTTAAAGTGAAATCTAGTCAATCTCTAAAACTTAAGAGTGTTTAAATAGCATTTTCTACTCCAGCTTGTATCAATTTAAAAGCATCACCTTGGCTGTTTTGAACTTAATCTTAAGAATCTACTCCGAATTTAGTAAAATATGTTCGCTTTAAGTTCAATATTTCTTTTATATCTTCTTAAAATCCAGGATACTGTCGGGAAGAGATTTTCCCACCTTCCGTTAAATTCTATTATCATCTGTTGGCCAGTAGAAGAAACACGTAAACCTTGTACAAGAAGATGATTCAGGGTTGAAGGAGATTGTACTCGAGTACATTGAGAAATTTAATGAATACAAACGAATTTTTAATGGATTGGACACTGCTAAAGAGAATTTTTTTTTTTTTCCGTGATTCAATGAAGAATGTCAACGAATTGGCAGAGGCAAGCAGGAAATACAGTCCCCCACCCCCCGCCTCCACTTCTGACTTTAATAAATAAATATATTTAGTAAGAGATGGCCAGTCATTTGAGATGTCTATCCTTTCAAAACCATCATAATATCATCAATGAATTAGAAATAATATTGAAACTGAATGAAAACAATACAGTTTTTATCTTTATACGAGATAAAAATTCAGATGTTTCCAGTTACCTTGGGTTTATTTTCAATACAATATGTAGAAATCTCCCAGATTTTTCTTTTCTTCATTTTTTGTATACTTTTTTTCGATCTTTCGAATATTCAGAGTAAGATAAAGCTAGTGAAACTTCCTATAGCGGACAACTTGAAATGATCCTCTAAATATATTTTTTCAAAATTATTCTCAACTACCTAAACAACGAATATTATCTTCTCTCAGGGATATCAATTTTAAGGAAATTTCATTGTAGTGCTTTGCGCAAAATTTGTGATTTTCATTATTTATAATTTATAATGGCTAATAAAACACTCCTGATTTATTATTCTCTGCAGAGGTTACCATTTTATCTTTACGCTATTACCACAGTTCAAGAAATAATTCGGACAGTAAAAAGGGAGGCTTTTTTATGTTTGTTTCCCTGCATAACATCCGTAGAACTCATCCGTGAAAGCCCCTCTTTCTCCAGAAGTTACAGGATCTCCGTAAAAGATTAAATGTTGGAAAGAGAAGGTTTATTTTGTTAGGGATGGTTAAAATAAGTTGATTAATGGTTCATATCCGTATACGATGATGATAGATATTTTAATGGAAAATCTTACATTTAATAGATCTTTTGTTAATGTGAAATGATAATTATAAAATTTCACAATGAAATAAACGTATAAAATAAGTTTTAAAAACCGGTAAACAGGGGTTTGATTTACTGTCCAGTAACTTCATCTGTAGAATGATTTGAAAACTTCAAATATTACTTCTTTTTTGTTTAAAATAACTATACTCCAGCTGTGTTTTAAAATCGCCAATCATTTTTAGTCAAACAGTATAAAATTCGAAACAAATATACTAATAGAATTGAACCCTACAATTAGCAGCTTTCTTTCCGCACTTCATATTTTCGCCAAGTTAAAAATTGTAATGAGTAAATTCATTGAAGATTAAACATATGTAAATACATTTCAAAAATATTTCGAATATTAGAGAGGTAAGCCTACTTCTTTGAAGGATACGAATTCCAATTTTGGCGTTAGATTTGAAAACGAGATTGTGATTTTGGAACAATGCTGGCCTTTGTTATTGATGTAATAATGTTTTTAGTATATTAATTTTGAAAAAAAACCCCAAAAGACTTCGATTTTGGCGTGGATTCGATCTTTAAATATTGACTTTGCAATTTTGCTATGATTATTGTTACAAATTCATTTTAGAAAAAGCAAAGTAACCCACGATACAAAAATAAATAAATAAATAAATTTAAAAGTGTTTTTTGAATGTTAGCATTTAAAAATTAAGAAAACAAACAAAAACAAGAAACAAATTCTAATGCATTGGAATATCTCCGGTTGAGAAAAATTTAGGTCGTGACTTAAATTTTCCAACAAAATTCTTAAGGAATGTCATATATTAGAATAAACATTTAAGCATCGAAATTATTTTTAATTTCTTTTACTGTTATTCTTATGCATTATCATAAATAAATGAAAAAAATATTAATCTCATTGTGAGATGATAAGGTTAATATTTTTAATCAATGGAGAATGCTGTTACGTCAACAGTTTTCTCGAATATCTCAAGAGAAAAATTTTAGTTTCATTTCTCTTTTATACCTCTTTTATTATCTAAACTTATAAACTGTAATCTGTTTTTATAAGTTTCGCAAAGAAATAGAAACAATTATTTGTCATAATGATAGAAATCGTAATTATACCGCTCATTTTAAATGTATACAGTCCTAATAATGAACTTAACTTACCACTGTTCATTATTATTATTACGATGACTTAATAAAAGAAAATCTACACTGTTAGTCATTTAATAGTGGATATACAGAAATTTAAAATGGACTATTAAAATTTATAAATGGACTAAAGCAAAATTGTTACTTAAAAAATTAATTATTTCGGTCGGTAAAAATTCGTCAGATTAACATAGCTTTAGTAGAAAGATCAGTAAATCAGACTTGGTTGATCAAGGAATTAATAAGATAATAGTCTGTTTTAAATTGCTGTAGACCAATGTTAAGTGGCTAACATTGACTACATTAATGTAGTCTTTTAGTAGATCATCGAAATAATGAATATTAATATATTAATATTACATTGACCTAACAGAAAAAAAGTATACAGTGGAACCCCGCCATTCGTACAACTCGTTATTCGTCCAACTTTTTCAAGTAAAATTGAACTCGCCATTCGTACGCTTGGTCGCGATTCGGACAGCGTGACCTCGGTACTGGCCGCGCCACGCGGTCGCTTCAGTTCAGTATCGTGCTAGCTTCCGTACGCTACGCATCGGAAGCTTCGTGAAACTTTGTGATATTTTATTGTTATTTTTATTAAAAATAGTGCAGCCATGGGTCTAAAAAAGATTACTGATTCAACTAAGCCTAAAAGGAAAGCAGTGAGAACGACAATTGAATTGAAAAGAAGAAATCGTTGCGAAGTTTGAAAGTGGAACTCGTGTCTCTGACCTGGCAACTCAGTATGGCATGGCGAAATCAACCATATCATCTATACTGAAAAAGAAAGAAATAATAATAGAGGCCTATATATTTATTGTTTTCATAGTTTTTATGTATTTTAGGCTTAACATATTATTACAAAGGTTTATATAAGCAATCATCTGTGGGTCTGGAACGGATTAATCCAATTTACATTATATCTATGTGAAAAAATGATTCGCCATTCGTACAAATCGCCATTCGAACTGCCTCCTGGAACGGATTGTGTACGAATAGCGAGGTTCCACTGTACATCATTGTGATTGTTAACAGTGGTCTAAGAAATTTAAAAGGGAATGTAACAAGCGATTCTGAACAGTTGTATTGGAATTGGAAAAAAAAAGAAGAATCGTAGTCTGATTGTTATTATGCTTCGAGGTGTTGAAAATCATTCGAATTCGCCCTTTAGTAGTGTTTTGGATTCAACATGGAATTAAAGAAATTGCCTTGTTATGAACCTAGTTTAGTTGGTTAAGGGCTGATACAAACTATTTCCTTCTACAGTAACAAGCGAGTAATAAAAGCAACTAAAATCTGTTTAAAGAGTCTATATTTCAAGCAGTTTCACGAGAAATCAATACAACGTGCCTCGTATTACTACCAATAGATTATCAGATCTTTATTGAAGTTTAAATGGATGCCTTTTAGCCTAATATGACCCCACGAGATCAATTTGTGGTGTTTGTCATCTCAAACGACGTTTATGCAGAAGCCAGATAATAGGATCAACTGATTTGCGTTAAATTGAAAAGGTGGGAAAAAACTTCTTAAAGACTATCTTGCACCAAACACGCGATAATCTCCAGATTACTAAACAATGAAATGCAAAGTAAATGATTCAAAACTATAAATGCAGTTCACTACAAGATATCTGGTTACCAATCTTTATCTTTTCAGTCAATCAGTTAATTCAGTAAATTCTTTAAAAAGAAAATTTTAGGAGAAAACTAAAAATAAGCTAAAAGAAATCAGAACGCTATAATGCCTTTTTAAAAAGGAAAATAATACTGTTATTTCCTTTTCTATAAGTTCTCGTTGCTGGTGGAGTTTTAGGCTCTCTCCTACTTAAACACTCTATATAAATTTTTAAGACGATCTGAGACTGCTAATTCTGTTTGTCTGCAAAATGGAAAGAAAAAAACGTCAAGATCTGCGTAGCTCTTTCTTATTGCCACTAAAAGAAAGGACGACGCCCGAAATGACTCCTCCCTTGTGGGTGGAGCTAGTGTTGATGGATCACTTCATTGAAGAGAAGGTGGAGCTGAAGACTCTGCAGTCGCTTCATCTCTTTGCCAATCGCTTCCCAACAACAATTGAAAACGAATTAAAAACAATTTCGAATCGAGATGAAATGATTAAAAAAAATCGAAGAAGAAAATTCCAATTTCACCATAAATAAGTCGACGAAGAAAGATTTGTGTGGAGGTGAAGGCAGAGATATACGAAACTAACATCTCACATTCATTATGAAATAAAGATAAGGTTTGTATAGAAGTTATGTATTGTTCCTGTTTCTTCATGAGTGTAGATCTGCAAAGTCTTACAGTCTTGTCAAATTCATGAAGAGACAGAAGCAATGCATTAACTTAAATATTAAATCTGTTCCCCTCCCTTTTTTTTTGTAATTGAAAATTAATTAGGAAATTGAGAGTAAGAATTTAGTATTTTTTTATATGACAAAAATCTAGCGTTTGCTTATTTCAAATGTTCAAGATTTCTACTATTTCATCGTTAGACTTATTAATTGATGTTATTTTCGTTTCAAAGTAATTTCCTCTTTATATTCCTTTTCATAATGCTGTTTTGTGTAAAAAAAATACAATAATAATAATATATCTTGTTCTATATATATCTTGTTTTGCGAAATATCGCATTAAAAGCTGTCTAGTAGTTAACGTCAATAAATTCATATTCTGTTAAGACATTATTAATTAAATCACATTTTAAAGCTTATCTTCAACTTTAAAAAGGACAAACACATTTTATATAAATACGTAAACGTTCTCAGAAATCCTTAGATTCTATTTCCAATTGGTTTCTAAAACCAATAATGATTTGTTATTAAATACAACATTTCAAAAATCTATGAGCTGTAAAGAATTGGTATGCAAGTAATATATGATTTTTTTTTCATTCAATCTAAGGCTTTAAATAACTCGGTTTCATTTGGTTCGTTGTACCATTATTTAATGTTATTGGATCCCATCCACCCCATATCGTCGCAGTGGACTGTTTGGTTAATAAGCGATTGATTAGTGGTTAGTTCTACCCTTTTAATTGAATCGGTCACCGATAATTCAGTGCCTTTATTAAATAAAGTTAAATAGTGAACGAAACGTGATTACACTAATGCCAGGGAAATTTCATCATTACATTTTCATTACAAACACAAACAACAATGTCTGCATCCTAGTAATGGAAAAATTACGGATTTAATGTAGGGACAAAGTGAATTTATTCTTACTTTAGGTTTATGGTATAAAATTATTGTTTAAACACAATAATCATTATTAAACCTATGGTATTTAACGTATTTAATTTACAATAGACTTTTATTTGTTACATTTTTGTTTTAATTCAGTAAAACAAAATGACTTATGTACATTATGATGTAAATTTAGTTACTTTTTTATTTTTATAGTAAATTTATCTCTTCTGTATCCTTTATAATTTAGAATCAGTAAACTTAAATTTATATCTTAATTTTTTTGGCAGAAATTTCATTTTTTTTTTATAATACATATTTTTATTTTATTTTCGATTTTCATACTTCATACCAGAAACTTTTAAGAAAATATCGTGAAATCTTCTGATTGAATCTTCTTCATTAAATGATATTTTTCTGCTAGTTTCAGAATACATATTAAACTTACAGATAATTTATTTATATTTTTAATACAGCTAATAAAAAAGCATTATATCATTTAATGTACCCTTTTGAAGGTATTGTTTTAAAAAAAGGCTGTTAACTTGCCAATACACGGTGACCTCATTGGAATTCCAATATATCTCATTAACAAGAAAAGAAACCAAAATCAGCTCGTATTTTTTATATTTCCAATTTTAAATTTGTTTTTAATTATGAACTTGTTTTACAGGAATCGATCCTTCGAAGAGTGTGAAATGGCCGATACGACTTTAGAAAAATAAAAAATGAAATGCATATAATTTTACAAGATAACTTCTTGCTTTAGGTAATTTAAATTACAATGAAATAATAATAATATAAAAACTACCCCCGTTAATTATTCAAAAAACGAAATAACGCGAAATCTACCAACTTCTTTTGTTAAAAGTCAAACAGTTACATAAATCATAATAAATTGTAAGAGAACTTTCTGTTTAAATTCCAACACAGAAACGAGAAAATGAAATAAAATAGTCAACACTATTTGTCCTTCTAATAATTATACAAGACTCCTCCAATTTCAGATAATTTAAGGGGGAAAATTGTTTGAAGATTTTGAAAAGACCTTAAATAATGATGATTAAGTTTTGATGACGTAATTTTCTGAATTTTTGTTTTTTAAAATCCTTCTTTGGATTTTAATAAATTTATTAAGCTTTATCCATTAAAAATATTTAAAGTGATTTTTTTTTGTTTTTATCTTTTTTTAATAAAAATTCTAATTAAGGAAAAAAAAATAACTTATTAATAAAATGACATAACTATTGTATTTTTAATTTTTAAATTAATTATAGAATTATACATCATAATAGAATTTATGTTTCCCAGATAACAAGAACAATCCTTTTCTTCGGAGAAGAAAGCTATAAATAGTCCCTTTCCTAGAAGCGCTCCTTTTTAAAAGACCCGCAGCCCATTTTCTCTTCAATTTAATATAAATGTAAAGATATTTAGCAACAGCTTTCCATCGTGTGGTAAACCATGGTTGTTGCCAGTCGATCGGCGCGGCCTCTAGCGGCATCGCTTCAGGGCCATTTTGAGGTAACCTCGCTCGCGGGTCATCGCTGTAAAACGCCCTCTCGTTCGTAAATGGGATGTTAGGATGTGTGATTTTTACCCCTGGCCGCCCATAACGCCTGGCCTGGACCCATTTAAAGGGATTGAAAACAGAATGGGCTGGGGGCGAAAAGAGACACACACATATCGCTAACGTCCATTATGGCGAATGCCATGTTGTTGAAGGGAGAAAACTTAATATGGTAGTGATGCTTCCCAATAGCCGATTAGAATGGGTGAACAGCGTATGCCGGATCAACCAAACGATGCCACCAAACATTGCAACGCTTTCCGCCTTAATTAAAAAGGGGTTCTTTTCCAGCTGAAGGAATTACTATAACAAAACCTTTTTCTTTTTTTCTTTTTTAGTCAAAGGATTTCTCCTCAAGATAAAATATTTATAAGTATTTAAAATATTACATTCCGCTTGCAAATAACAGCTGTTATAACAACAATTCTGTCAAGAATTTTTTTCAATGGCTTTTTTTTTACGGAAATAATGAAATCATTTGAAGATAATATAAAGAATTTTTAATATTATATATAAAATGTCACAAATTAGGACAGAAAAAAAAACCGGCAACTTTATTTATATGAATAAATACGTAGGAAAATTAGTCTAATTTCCTGAGATAGCCACTAAAAAGTTGTAGTTAATAAGATTCGATTTTTTTTTTTTTTTTTTTTTTTTTGTCGAAATAACTACATTGAAATGCTTTTCATACAGTTTATTATTACCTGATAGTGATTGTTCGACTAAAGATCCAGATACTAGTAAAATAATAATAAGATCTAATTAACTTTTTATTGCCAGCCTAATTTAATAGTTACCGTATTTAAAACAATTAGAATTAAATAAATTCCAATTTTAGAAAGATTTTTATATAATTTAAATCCGAGAGCCGCTGAAATTAAATATTCAATATAATAGAAATAACTTGAATAAGGAAATCAGACACATATTTTACATCTTAAAATTTAAATAATATTTAAGCCAATTAAGTAGATACTTAGTTTATCTTCAAAGACTAATGTTTGTATAGTCCTCATATTTCTTACATTTTCAGAAAAGTTGCTTAATTCGTAAAATAAAATCTCTTCTCGTTTTACTATTTTGTAAATGAAAAATGGAGCTGTTATTACTTAAAAGTTATTGTTAAATTAATTTCTATATATTAAAATTATCTTTTATTGTTGTTTTCTTTTTTATTCTTTCTTTTGGCTTTTATCGCATGCTTTGCTGTTGCTAACTTCTTCAGAGCTTTCAAATGTCAGCTTGCATTTTAAATAGGGCTTTTAGGCCCTTTCTCTCTTAGGAATAGTAAAATGAACAGTGATAAATCAATGTCAGTGAATGAATCAGATTCAAAGTCATTTTACTTTAATAGTCATTACATTTTAATGTTGTTGATTTAGACTTTAATTATAATTATCTTAGATTTTTTAGCTGTGTTTCATTATTAAAATTGTTTTAAACTAGTTTTTATTTTTTGCAGGTTTGGTTCCAAAACCGTCGTGCTAAATGGAAGAAGCGGAAGAAGACCACCAACGTATTTCGAACACCGGGAGCCTTACTCCCCTCACACGGCCTCCCTCCGTTTGGCAGTATGGGCGATGGACTGTGTTCCTTCGGGGCTGCCGATTCCCGTTGGACCACAATGACGGGAATGGGGACGGGGATGCCCCTTACATCTACGCTGCCGCGCCAAGGCCTCGGACAGCCGCTGTCAGGTCCTGGGGTTCCTATGGGCGGCATTAGCCAGTCCGGTTCGTTACCCATCACCTCGACCATGACCACCAATGGCACACCCGTCTATCAATCAGCGTACGGTCTCAACACCTCCATGGCCACGGGCCTGGCATCGGCGGCCACTCCTCCCAACACCGGCTCGTCTTCGCCCCCTCAGATTGCCTGCAGTATGGGTATGACGGGCATGACAAGTATGACGGGAATGGCTATGTCAGATACTGGGGACGTCTGGAGGGGCACGAGCATCGCGTCTCTCAGACGGAGAGCCCTCGAACACACGGCGTCGATGTCAGTCTTCAGGTGAATGAATATGAAACACATCGACACTCATTCAGTAACGCGAAGACCTAACTTCAGCACTCAAGAACTGCATTCATTCGTCGTCTGGTGCGAAATGACGTGTGGTTTTCCCTTTCATTATTTCCCCTCAGTGAATCAACCAAGCTCATAATATATTCAAAACCGAATAGAGAACATTCATAGGAAGAAACATTCTCAAAAAAAAAAGATACCCATTGAATTTGTAAGCTAGTACTTATAATCTGTAAAAACATTTTAATTTTAAATATTTAAAAAAAATAAAAAAATATAAGAAAAAAAATAAAAATAAGCTTGCGTTTTTTCGGAGAATTATATAATAAATCACATAAGCAAGTAAAAAGCATTGTACAAAAAATTTGTAAAATCATTCAAATAATTCGTAGTATAAGTGTTAACGATTTTTCTTATATTTATTCTAGTATTTTGATGATAAATATTTTTAGTGAAATAAGGTTTCCTAAATAAAATTCAAAGATTGCATTAAATTCTTAGTCATTGCCATCCAAATATTGAGAATTCCATATTAAATTGTTTGGGGCAAACTTCCCTGCAATAGTTAATTACGTTGCCGAGAAGCTTACGTATGGCGGTCGTTTTGCGAACCCGAGTAGTTGAGGATTTCATTTTACGAGTTCCTAATTATTATTAAAAGAATATATTGAATGCAAAAAATAGTAGATGTAGGCATAATAATAGTACTGGTTTATTTCTACCCTTTTTATTTATTAGGGCAAAGGTGAATTTAATTTCAGTTGTAAGTCGAAAAATCATTGAAGATGTTACATACGGAAGAGAACAAGAATTCAGCGGCTGCGAAAAATAAAATAGGACGGAAAGCAGTGGTTTTGTGTAATCTGTAGATAAAAAAATAATGTTTTCGGTAAATAAATATTACAGTCGGGAACCCTTGCAATAATATGTGGACTAGTTTCAAACAATTCCAAACCCTGATCGGTTTCTAGTATTTGCTTGTATCTTGTACCTTGTTACATGTGTGTGCGTGCTTGTGTATGTTTGCTCTTATCATCATCACTTATTCTGTTTTAATCAAGGTTGCAAAGAAAACCTTAAGATTCCAGTGGAGTTTTGGGAGTTTTCGTAAACTTACATCGTATTGAGGCATCTTTGCAGTTCGTCGTCTTTGTTGATGTAGAAAAATAGGAGAATAGAATGGCAAAGGTTGCGAGTGCCCTATGCTCAGGTTTCCTGCGTGGGCGCGGAGGATATAAGCAACTCGATCCCTTTTAAATTTGGTGCAGTTTCATGTATCCCATATGAACATGCAGGAAACTGGCGCTTGTGCATGCGGCACACGAAACCGTCGTTGTATTCGCCATATTGCTGACTTATGAAAGATGCCTCCAATGAATGGGCGTTGTATCGCAATTAATATAAATTCTATAGAGGTTCTCTTCTTCAGCCAATCCGTATGGCTGTATTCCACTCATTACTGCAAAGATTTGGGACTAAAGTATTAAAAAAAAATTTTTTTTAAAAATTAGATATTATTCACTTTTATTTTTCATCATCAGTATACTTCTGACATCTGTCATTAAGAACAGTCAGGAGAAAGAAGAAATTCAATTATATTGCAATGAAATTCATAGAAGTGTAAATAATAACAGTTACTAAATGTCAGAAGTTTACTGGCGATATAGTACTTCATTAATTTTAGGATGAGTAAAACTAGTCAATTTTTAATTTAAAGCTAAAAAACAAAAATAAGTTCTTTAGTCAAATCATGGGATTTTTCTTGTTAGGTTTAGAATGTATTCAAGATTTTATGCCTTAGTACTAAGTATTTTCATATTTCTTTTTCTTTTAAACTGACAAATATTGAATGAAATGGGTTGTGAAAAATATTTAGCAAAGTTTTACATATTCTAGAATATTATCTTGTCTTTTAAATTGATTTTCTTGATGATAAACTTTTTGAATAGATTCCTGTAGCAGAACCAGTTTCTGTTACTTGTGAGATTATTATCTTATATATATAAATATCTTGATATCCATTGACTCCATTTGGAATGAAACGAATGTGAACATAAAATATCATGATTTGATTAATATGTGTGTTTTTTACTCTCTCAGTTTGGTATTCATTTAAATGTTTCCTATGTACTTAAATTCTTAATACATTACTTTTATTCTATGTTTATTTCTTCTAAATTCAGAATTCCATGGCATTAATAGCAGTAAAAGAAGAGTGACTATGTAAATACAGATAGAATTGACTTTGTTCATTTTTACTTTTCTTCATTAGAAACATTGTAGATAATGTGTTGTGCATTAGATAAGTTTTAGAATGAGCTGAATTTGATGTATAATGTGATACATATATACATATATATATATAGGAGTATCTTCTTTTGAATATTTGACAAAATAATTATTATTACATCATTATAATTTCTGTATCACTTGAAGAGTTTAACTGTAATAAAAAATAAATTATTTACAAAAAATATTGCATTTATTATTCAACTTATAAGAGTTATATTAAGAGTTGCACAGGAGATGAAGATTACTTCTCTGCACAGATAACAAACATACTTTTAAAGGATCTGCCACTCGTACAATTTTACAGGTAGTAAAATTACTGAAATTTGTTTTTCGGTTTTGAAAATTAATCGAAGAAAAACATTTTGGCTTTCTTTCTTGTGGTAGTTGGATAGATAGATTATTTGCTCAAGTTTAAATATTTTTTTCTGTGTGTTGACAAGAAAACAAAATGGGATTGCTATCGATTTCAATTTTAAAAAATAGAATATAAAAATAAAAAAGGAAAAAAACTGAAGCATCATTAATACTTTTTTTTTTATAATGAAGCAAAATAAATTTTAAGAAATCGGAGAGTTTTGAATTCTTTTCTCTGATTCCCTAAAATTATTTTGATAGATGTAAAATAAAGAAAACTACAGTTAAAATTCTGAGTTTTATTCTTATGTAACTGGATTCTCATGAAGCTTTTTGATTAAATATTAAGGCGAAATTCTGATATCATATAAAAGTCTTTGTTGATTTTGAGAATAACCTCTTTCATTAACAACCAATGACCATCTATTAGAGCTATTTTTTTCCCCTCTTCTTTTCTTTGGGAGCCTATGAATGTATTTGAAAGGTGGAGGAGGCTTTGTTGCCATGGTGACTGCCTGGGGAAGGGGAGGGAGTGAACGTTCAGTGGTCGGCGCGTGTCAGCCTTTCCATTTATTGTTGCCACCACCAAGAGCGACCTCCTGCGGCGGTCTTGATTAAAATTTTTTGATGAATAGTCGCCAAAATAAAAGACGATTAGACGACGTCTCCTTAACCCTCCCCCAGCCCCCTCGAAGACGATCCTGCAGCGCCCTTATCGGTGGCACAATGCAGGTCACGGGAACTCAATTGATCACAAAGTTAAACGTTTATTGAAGGCAAACGCAGGGATTGTTAATGTTCCCTCTTCGGGAAATTGAAACCAATAAGCTACAAGTTATTGCTCGAAAAAAAAAAGATTTACATTTTTTTTCCTTTTGCATTTCACAAAAGAGGGTGAAACATAGACAGACATCGGGAGGAAAACCTAAGTACAATAGATCGATAAATTACACTTTCCTGTTCATAATCCAACTTTCATGATTTCATACAACTCATAATTTGAAAACCAATGGTTATATAATTAAGTAATTTTACAGTCAAAAAAGAAGAAAAGCAATAATAGAAACGAACTAATGTAATTTTTTTAATGGAGAAGGAAAGTACTTAGAAATTCAACAAATTTATTAAGGATCAAGAAATTTAACAGTTTATTAAAATAAATCTACATATTTATATTTTAGTTATTTAGCATACAATAATATAATGCTTCATCTATTTAAAAACATTTAAAACATTTATATTTTATAAATACATTTTTCTATTAAATTTGCTTTGTATGTCTAACTACAAATACTAAGCTTTTGACACATAAAAAAATACCCATAAAATGCCAGATCTGTGAATTTCAGAATCTAGCTGGAATAAAACATTCCAACATTAGGTTGGTTTTCTTCGTTTACAAGTAAGATGCTCATAATATTTTTTGGTAAGACAAAGTAGCATTCTCCAATAAAAAATGAAATTTGATATTTGTTATTTTCTTTAGATAATTTACTACTAAAATAAATAAAGTGGATACATATCAAAAAGATAATTATAATTGTCTTCATTAATTTACCATTATCGAAATAATTTGCCAATAGAACGAGATCAATTTAATAATGGTATTTCAATAATTGGGTCAAGGCAGTATATTTGCAGTTGTATTGATATGTACTTACATTCTCCTATCGTTAATAGACAGAATTATTTCTATGTTTCCTTTCGTGGGATGTCATAGGAGGATTAAGTCAGATGTATTTCCTAAGCCAAACTACTAAGGATGATGGAGTCATAAGAAATGTGCAGTAATTATCAAATCAACTGTAACAATGAGAACGCGTGGTCTCGAATACTTCATTACTATTTTTGTTTTCTTCAAAAAATTCTTTTAACAAAAACGAAATAAATTTTGATTTTGTAAGACAAAATTTACTAAGTGTTAGTAATTCAGTGAAAATTTCCGTTTCCGACCTGAAATGTTTCTGCTTTGGACGAGCTATATATCATTATTGATTCTTCAGTTTCTAAATCCTTTATCTTTAGTTATTTTCCCTGTTAGTTGGTGACTTCTAAACTTTTGTTGGTTTCGAAATAATTTCTTCTTAGATACATCTAAAATGATACCAATTTAATAATATTTCAGCAATTCATTTAATCCCTTTTGTCGAACACTAAACCTTCAAATTTCAATGAAAATTCTATCAACAGCAAACCTCGCTTGGATGGGTTGCAAAATGCTGATACATAATATTACTTAAATAGTAATATATGCTAAAAATAAGAATGTAAAAATATTGATTTTTACATAATAAGTGATTTCCTGTAAAGAAATCTCCTTTTTAAAATCTTAACTAATTTACTTTTATTCTCCAGAAAAGTCACATCACTTGGCTTTTTATTAAAGCTCTTTTCAAAAGACTTATCTATCTATCTATCTATCTATATATATATATATATATATATA
>JAFIDM010009631.1:155863903-155923606 GCA_023159025.1 Thereuonema tuberculata
ATATATATATATATATATATATCTCAGGTCTTGTGTATATATTCGTATATATGCACAAGGCTTAGGGGTGTGAGATTGATCTCTGGCCAATCACTACAATGGGGTCCCATTGCACTTCGAAAGTCATAAAAATATTTACATTTAATCAATGCTTCACAATTTTAGTATAAATTATCGAAAATGTATTGACTAAGTGACAGAGGGCATTTTTTATTTTTTGTAATCAAGTGCCAAAAAAAAAAAAAGCGTTCTCTTCCTAAAGGACAGAGATCTTGAACTTTGTCATTCAACAATAAGTACCCTTTATCGTAGTCACCCAACAAAGTCATCCCAATTTACTTTTATTTGAGATGTAATTAACGAGTTAAAAAAAAAAAACATTGATCGAACTGAAGTTTGGAAGGTATTAAAATTACTTTAAAATAATTTTCAAGTCTTATTTTTTTGCAATATTCTATTTGAAAATATCTTCCTGTGAAACGGGAGAATTTATGTAAAATACTGATAATTCATTTCGTCTTCCTTCAGACATAGATTCATTAAAATTTCTTAGTCTCTTTATGATGAAAATTAACTGAAGTGCATTGAATACCTAAATGTTCTGGACAATCTGTAAATAACTTAATTTAGTTTTGGGTGGAGATGATTCTGAACAAAGTTTACTCTGTAAATTGTCTTCATTAAAACGAGTTAATCTCATCTTTCACGTGAAATAACTAAATTTCGCACTATCTACTCCTGTTTACGTATATGCTATTAAATAAATATTTAAATGTGTGTTGCTTAAAAATATCACTCAGAGTATAGTAAAATTAAAAAAAAAAAACAACTTTGGAACTTTTTAAATTATTCCTTCTGATAAATAGGAATAAAATTGTTTTTTAAGTTTTTGAAATTGATGAAAATGATAGTTTGTAAATCTGTTATAAATGAAGTTAGTCTATTTTTAAGTCTGTTTGATAATATATTAATTCTGATGGACTCCTAAATAAGAGAGCTGCTGTTTTATTCTTGGCCTTCACTAGTAGAAGACTCAATACAAAGATGCTTCAACCTCATCTTTATATTGGGCCTCAAATGAAATTATACTTTTAGACTTTTGAAACCATTAGATAGTAGGCAGAGTAAACCCCAGGGCTGTATTCTGAAAACAACTGGAAAAATTCTTCAATCCTATCTATCCATGGAACCTTTTAATCCGTGATTCATTGCCCTTCCAATTGAGCCATGGCGTATAGAAGTTATAATAATGAAAAATCGATACAAGAGATTCATTTACATATACAATGATTTACTATATCAGCTTCAGTAGAAGTACTTTAATGAAAATTAAAAGTCGTCTAATAAAATCCAAGTCTTTAATGCTTATTACCGTTCACAAATTTGTGTTTCCAAGTATGCTATTGAAAAGGAAGATGTCCATTGAGATCGATGCCCTACGACGTAGTAACAGCTCATATATTATTAATAGTAATTTCAAGATATGTAAAAGATTTCGACTTAATTTTTTTTTTTTTTGCAATTGTCGGTAAGGAAGGAAAATTCATTCAAAGTCAAGGAATAGCGTTCCAGTGTTCGTTATTTCTCGATTTATTTCTATACACAGCATGCGATGATATGAAATCTTAACAGTGAAATATAAGAAGAAAAAAAAACAAATCAATATAAATTCGTACAGTAACAAGTTCTTGTCACTGTAGCATATTTACAAGGAGAAGCGTAGAAGTACTGATAAAAAAGGAACATCAATACTTGGAATTCTTTATAAACGCTGCCATAATAATAATAATTTAAGAAAATTATTATATATTATAAATATTTCAGCTAATAATGTAGTGGTGCTACAATTTTATTATCAAGCCTACGTTATTATGTTCGAATTCCGTTTTTGAATTTAATTTGTTATATTTTTAAAGGACTGAGGAAGTTTTGATGAAAAAGTGATTCGTAAAAAGAGTGGTGTAATTTTGCAAAGAAACACGAACGTTGCTTAAAATGAGGTCACATGTCCGTTGACGTCATCTACAGAAACGGAGACTTCATTATTCTTGTAACGGACACAGATTACACCATTAATAGATCTCGGGGCTTTGTGCCCCTGGGGTTTCTATGACCCCGCCACGACTCAATAAAGAGGCATTACACAGCCCGTTAATAGGTGGCGCTGATTAGTCCAATATCATTTGGTGTTGAATCCCATCTGGTCCGAGATTACAGGAGCCACTGTGTACAAGGGGAATGGGGGACGGGACATATTAAAGACAACAAAAAAAAAAAAAGCACAGATCATTAATTCCATTATTTAAGCAAAGACACTACTGAAGAATTACACTTGAAATTGAGGGCGAGATATATTTGTTTTGGGCTATACAAATTAACAAAATCAGGATCAACCTAAAAAATTTTATTTATATATTTATTTTATTTTATGTCATGTTTTTAATTTTTTTTTGAAAGTTACAAACAAAATGCATGAATCTCAAGTTTGATAGAATTTTTCACTGAAAATTACTCTTGAGTTCGTGAGTTAGCAAAAAGTCAGGAACGGGACAAGTATTAGTAAGCTCCTCCACTAGCTAAATTAATTTTGTTTTTAAACTATAATACTTTCAATTAATTCGTAATGTATTTTTAATTTATTCCTATCATTAGGCTTCGGCAGGTCTTTTTGATGTTTGAATCTGTCTCGAGCCTCACGAGCAGGGGGGATGTGACGATGAGAAAAGAGAGTGTGTTAGGGGAAAGAATGGATAGAATGAAATGTTTATTACCCTCCTGATAAATCAACAAGAAGCAATTAGTCAATTTAGTTCATTTTTAGGCACCTTTTCATGTTCTGCCTGTATAATAACATTATAGGAAATCCCAAAATAAGTAAATACTTCAATGTGTAATTTTTGTTTCAAAGTCTCCTTGAGCAACTTTTAGTAGATTTTTGCCCGTGAGAAAACTGAAATGGGGAGTCGTAAGAAACTCAAGAACTCACTACCATAAGCATTTCGGAGTTTTTCAGGAATCGCATTAGGGAATATCACAGTATCTTTTGGGTACTTTTTTACATGAGTTTATTAAAATGAACTCATTTCATAGTTTTATTAGTCAAACGTGTTTCCACTATAGAGTATGCAGTTAACATTGAAGATGTTCAATTTACTTCTGTACTTTATTTCATTTTAACTATTCTGAATGAATGAATAACTTCTCCCCACTACACATTAACTACTAAAATTAGATTGAATGACATGGATCCAGGAAGGAAAAACAATTGGAAAACAAAAATGGGTTAATTAGGATAGGTTAATCAACGTCTTGGTATTTTAGACAAACACCGTAGAACTGTTCATACGGTAAATTCTTTATAACCACAGTACCCAATAAAACCCATTGACTCCAACCTGGTTCTGTATAATTCGGTTCAATTTGGCAGATGAAAATGATTTTCATGGACTTTCAGACTGTAAATCCTTTTCATATTTATAGGCATTTTTTTTTAAATCATAGATCATTTCAAATCAAACAATTCTCCAATTTGAAGCTTTCTGTTTCTTTCCCTCGTTAGGAACATTAATTTTTTTGTTACTGTCTTTCTCTTCTAATCGCATAGTTTGTTGATTAAATAATCGCTTAAAATATCTATTTATTATTAATAGCGGTATTTAACTAATTACTTTCGTACCCTTTACTGCGTAGAAATATATTCATATTTCATGAAATAATATCACTTACATCAAAAATGATAATTCTTTGTTGTTAAATAATCACTTAAAATATCTATTTATTATTAATATTATTATTAGTGGTATTTAACTAATTTAACACTTTCTTTGATTATAATACTTAAAATTAATTATAAACACAAATATATTTATTTACCATACTTTTAACTTTCAATGTACAAGAAACGTGAGTAATTATATCTGCGAAAAGCCCATCTTCTTGTAGAATCAATTACGACAACCAATTTATCACTTTGGTAAAAAAAGCTAAAAAAATGGGTTATGGTAAAACACAAGCAGTTAACTGTGGATCTAAATTAAAATGACATTGCTTAGAATGACTTTTAGGCAAAAATTAGAACAAAAAAAAAAAAAATTAATAAAATTAATTAGCGTCGAATTAACTGAATTTGAAGATAAATTACATGCTAAATATTCTACTAAGCAAGCTAATTATGCGACTTTGAACCCACTTTGCAAACATGTGATTTGCTTTTAAAAAAGATTAACTTCCTGCTAATTACCCCGCTGAATGGGAATCTTCGTTTAATTACAGGAGGGATTGGGGGGCAAGGGATAATGGGTGGTTCCCACGCAGGTGCTGCTTCCGCCTAACAATAGACGACTGCGCCACGTGCGGTCTTTATTGGCTTAGCGACGACGTCACTTCCTGTACAACACTCGTGACAATGCTTTTCCTGCTAATGTTAATTGGGGACACAAATAAAAGCGCCACTCGCTTTCACCCGGGATTTTATCTTCCAATAATACATATTAAATTCTGCGCAACCAGTTATGGCTTCATCATTCGACTAAACTTCACTGGCTTAAAACAAAGTAATATTTGTTTTACACGAAACGCTTCAATAAATAAAAAAGAAAGAAATCACATGATGATTTAAAATAGTTCTGTATTCAAATACTTTCTAATTACAATATCAACGAATATGTTTGCGTTGAATAACTTAAGTTTATTTTAAATAAAATCTCACTGTCTTTCTATACAAGTTTCTGAATTAATTGTAAAATCATAGAATTACTGAGAATAATGTTATTTTAAAATTAAAATTAAATTAAAATTATAAATACATATATTACAGGAATAATTTGAACTCTCTGCAGTTTCATATTGAACCCCCATCAGATTCAATACATTTTTTTTTTTAAATTTTAATTCAAGATGACTGATAGTAGATTTAAATAACACACCACACACGATAAAACACTTAAATAATCTCCATTTAGATTAATTAACAACTTGATGTTGGGTATGATTATACCTTTATTTACCCGAAATTTTTGTTTGCAAAAGATCTTAACAGAATGGCTTATTATTTTAGCCCATCATATTATACAAAATAAACGATAAGTAATCTCAATACATACACCAAATATTGTACCTTAATTTATTTTGGTTAGTTTGTTATTTTTAAATTTTATGTTTTTTAAATTTCATTTTTTACTCTATTTTCTTAATTATTTCAATAAAGTGAGAATTAAATCATGGAAAAAATTAATAAAATGATTTTATGTTTAAACTCCTTGAAACTTTATAATTCAGTTTATTTTTTTTTAATAAGGTGTTTCCATTAATATAACAGAAGTAATAAAAGAATATTACAAATAACTTAAAACATTTAAGGTTTCTTCTAATGTATCTGTTCAAAATTCTCCGAAATCTTAGAAATTATCAGTATTTAAAATATTATCATTTGTAACCATTCAGTCATTTATCATCATTCCTTCATTCATTTCAACTCATAGGCTAAAGAAAGTCCTTCTAATATTAATTTCAGTTTTACAGTTATTAGCTATGAGCTGTGCCATGCGGTGTCACCCGCGTTAAATTCGGCCCTTCTCGGTAATGTTCGGTTCTCGTAGTGCAGTCAAGCCGCCCCGTCACCGCCGCCGCCGCACCCGTTGATTTACGTTTATGTTTACTGCTCCGCTCCTATTGGTCATAGCGTGATGTTATATAGCCTATGACCTTCATCAATAAATGGGCTATCTAACGCAAAAAGAATTTTTCAAATCGGACTAGTAGTTCCTGAGATTAGGGCGTTCAAACATATAAACTCTTCAGCTTCATTAATGCCATTATTATCTCCTCACCATTTCGAGAGTTCAGTATTTCATTTAATTACCTTTTTTAATTGTTTATAAAATTACTTAATTAAATGACGTATTATCTTGCATAGATCTATAGTAAAAATACATTAACTTACATCATTTTCTTGAAAGAAAGAAGAAAAGAATCTTGATTCTTGACTGATTTTTTGGTGCGAGGCCTCATCATCCCTAACATTACCTTGCCGCCAAAAATAAATATTGAAAAGATCATCACAATGAATTATCATCACATTAATTCATCGGACATCGAACCATAACTGAAATTAGATTTTTATTTTTATTTTTTGATGAAAAGAAACCGAAAATAAATGAAAACAATAATAGTAAGAGGTATTTCTTTAGTTTTCGCCTCGTATAAATAATTTAAGTGAAAAGCAGGATTTTCAAATCATTCCGTCCAATTTCATTTTCTATTCTCTTGCACTCAACTTACCGAAGTGTAAGATTTCTTTTTGCCTTTTGTACGATAATATCTTCTGGATTCCTGTTATTTTTTATGCATAAGCTAGTCGGGTTCGTATTTTCATAAAGAATTTATTAAGCTATTTATTATTAAATTGCCATTATGTGTATTTTTGGTCATTGCATTTATGATGAGACAATGCCTTTGCTTTAGGAATGGATGTGAATGAGGGCATTCAATTTTTATTCTGAAATATTAAAGACTGGTGATACTTCGCTGATGATGACATAATGCTTAAACGTTCAGTAAAATATAAATAGTTTAGTTTAATTTTTTAAAAGAGTAGAGAACTTGTGACGTTTCTTTATCACTCGAAGCTTATTAATACAATGAGGACCGCGCTTTGCCTGGAAGGTTTCAATTTCATTCTTTCTTCTCACCTGCTTTATGTATTTTTGATTTTAGCAAAGTGATATGTTTTCACATACTGGTTTCTTTATTTTCTACATTTATCATCCATTTTATTGAAGTTATCAATAGTCTTTATCAATTTTCCCGCTAAACTAATTTGTTAATGCAATTCTTTAAGCTTTTTTTTTTTTTTTTTTTTTTTTCCGTTTGCGGTAAATAAACTTCTCCCAATATGAACAGTAATTTCTACTAAGTATCTCTTTTTAATACAATATTCAAAGTTGCTTATTTAATAGAATACATAAATTCTATGTAAGTGGCTTTCTCCAGTTCGTAAAATTTAAAAGACGATGAACACATTCGAAGAAATCATGTGAATACCCATTATTTTAATATAGATTATCCTTAATAATCTGGGCATTTTTATGCATTTTTCCGACAACTTCCCCTAAAGAATTTGAAATTTACATTTACATTTTCAATTGCAAACATTACAAAATATTCATTTCCATTCATCCAGAAAAAAATTCATTAAATGATGACTTTTTGATCTTCAATCTTCTAAATTTTATGTTTTACAAGCGTAAGCCCTTGCATATGTTGGTATTTTTATTTTTTCTCTCTTCATGTTCTGATATATAAACGTTAAAAACTTTTCACATTCATCCTGAAATATACGGTGTCTGTATTATATTTTATCAATAAATTAAAAGTTGGTTTAAATTAAAATGGTTGCACTGGAATGTTTTTTCTGTTGATTATAAAGTAAAATCGGAGCCGCCTGAAATTTACTGTTTTGTGAAAACAGAAGAGATACATTTCAGCTCGAGAACTGCATGAAAACAAATAAACCAGGAGTGATTAATGCAATTAATAAAAGGGAAAGATATAGTAAATTAAAAACAATACGTCCAACTATTAAATAATTTAATAATAAATAGTGAAATGAATACCAAATAAAATAAAATAAAAGCAGTGAAACTCGATTCAAAATAAAAATTAAAAAAATACTGAAAAATAATTAAATGCAATATAACTACAATTGAAGAATAAATGTAAATTCTAATTGAAAAGATTAAATGTATGATGTGAATATTAATATAATTTTTATCTTTTCGATTTAGTTTCTCTTATTTTAGATGAAAATATTAAATTACGGAAACATTTTTCTTTATATTTTCTGTAAATAAAAGCGTAAATGAAAAAAGTAAATTAAATTAAATGTTTTTTAAAATGATGGATAGTGCATTAAATGTTAATAACGGATATTAGAAGTTTCATAATTCGTAAACAAAAACAAAATGGATTTTTTTTCAACTAATTTTGTTTTATTGTTTAAAGAAGGGAATTCTTCTAAAAAAATGAAAGAGAAAGGAAAAAACATCAGCCATGAAACAAGAGAGTCTTAGATGAGAACAAATACTGAAGCTATTAGAATTTTGGAAATGGAGCTTAATAAGATTTTAATTATGGTTGGTTTTGTTTTTCTTTTTTTTTGCTTATTAGCTGATCGACAGGCGAAAGGCATTTACGACATTGAACGACGAAGAGCCGTCATCCTTAATAACCCTATCAATTGTAGCAACGGATAAACCCCCATGATTTATATGGGGAATTCAGAAGTAGAAGAAGAACACAACCGGCTCCCATCGATTCCCCCAGCACTGCATCGACCAATCAGAAGCCAGCAAAGAGAAACAATCCACGTCTTGGGAAAGAAATTAAAAAGACAAAAACGAAATAATAAATTAAGACGACACTACAGTCATAACAGAAGCAAATTACTAAAGAAAGGAAGCCACGACACAAGCTTCAATGAAGAAGGGAATCAAATTTAAATGAATATTTAATTTCACTTTCATTTAATACTTCTCCTTTTATTTTAAAATTAAGTTAAAATTTTTAAGAGTCTTATTATTAATTTAATTCATTGAGGCGCTGCGATCTTCTTCGTTTCGTCGATAACCCACTGCCGTCGATATTATGTGGGTTATGTGGGTTAATTAAAAACTTAAGTAAATTAAATTTTGTTCTTCATTATTTAAGATTAAAAAACATATTTTTAAATTTGCATATTCCTATAGGTTATTGTAGGTCTGTCTAATAGTCATAAAAACCCATTAATTTACATCATTCAAAGCATTTAAGTCAAATAAGAGTATCCATTTGTAAGCGTTAATTCACAAGCATTTACTCTATTTGCTTCATAGTGGATTAAAGCTAATAAATACGAGCTATGACATGCTCGTACTCTACTCTAGCTATGACATGCAAAGACTCAAAAATTTTTGAGCAGCATAATAGTTTATTGTTTTCTGTTAATGGAATTGCTTGCTGTTATGATGTAAGATGAAGTTAATATTCATCTTAAATTAACAAATGTAATTAATTAAATTATTTTGATCAATTAATAAAATTCCATTGTGATTTTTTTGTTCAAGATGAGGAAGAGGCAACTATTTATCATAAGAAGCTGAAATTTTAATGATAAGTTTATATGTTTTTCAATCCGTTTGTAATAAAATTAATTTTATTACAAATTAATCCACAGATAAGTGAAACAGACTTTTCAATTGTAAATTGATTTTGAAGTGCTCATGTCGTATACATATTCGGAATTGTTGAAGCAAAATTCGTCTTTGAGCTGAAGATGTTACCTTCTCATATGAAACATCACTCAAGATTTTTCCTTTTTTTTTTAACACTTACATAATTTTTTTCAAGATACAAAAGACTATGTAGAAATTCATTATCTGTAGTCTCACCAATGACCAGCATATGAAAAATTATTGAATTTTAAACTGAGATGGGAAAAGCAAGATCATCAATTACTAAACCTATTTCATATCATGGAGGCATATCTACGAAGAGTGCGCTGAAGCAAAGAGATCCATTTGAGGAATATGAACTCACTGATCATTTGCATTTTATTATATGTAAATAACTTTCAGTGACTTTGACTCACCCTACATTTTAATTATTCTTCATTGGTTGGGAACTAAATTAGATCTAGGCTACATTTAGACTTTGGAGCAGAAGAATGATCTCAGGTACACATTCTTCATTGCTTTTAAAACATTGGCCTCAAACTCATTTTGTGGCACGAGCTGCAGTGAAAGGACGAAACTTTCTTCAGACCGCAATATATTATGGAGAATATCACAACTAGATGAAACAAAATTACCAAATCCTAAAATAATTGAAGTAATAGCAATATTAATAATAACTTTTTTAATCATAATAAATCTTTTTTTTAAATGTTAACAGACCTGTAAGATGTACTTGTAAAGTAATGGTATACCTTTCATCCTGCTTAACGTATAGTAGATACATAAATGTTAAGATGACAAGAATATGCACAGTTTTTATAAAAAAAAAAACCACAAAAAAAAGTAATTAAACAGTCACAACAGTTTCGGAAATCCATATTTTTTTTTCCGATTTCCTTAGACCCGATGAAGAAAATTGAAAAAAAAAATAAAAATACGGATTTCCGAAACTGTTGTGACTGTTTAATTATTTTTTTGTGTTGTTTTTTTTTAAAAAAAACCCTGTATATTCTGGTAATCTTAATATTAATGGTATACCTGCATACCATATGTAGATGCTGATATTTTAATATTATTAATCAATTAAAATAATTAGGACAAAAGACTTAACGTGCGTTAGTACATTTTTACAGTAAAATAAAATAAAGAACGCACATAATTAAACAAAACACAAATTCACTGAGCTATTTTTGATATTTGTGCTGGAAATCGAATACTTCATAATTAACGTAATTTAATACCACAAACTTCTTTATTTTAATTTTATTTTTATTTTGGAGTTGGGAAGAAGGAGGATGTTCCTTTCCCGTTTAACAGGCTTGAAAAAGAATAGGCCGATTAGGCTATTCGAAATATAGCATAGGAGGAGGATGTAGATAAAGAAGTTTGTGGTATTAAATGATTTACGTTAATTATGAAGTATATATTTATTTATAATTAGGACTTTTTAAGTCATAGGTGTGAAGTTTTAATTTTAGTACATTCAAGATTTTTGGCTCTAAAATTTTCTTCAAAGATAATTCTTCAAATTTCTTCAAGGATAAATCTTCAAATTAAAAAGTGTTTGGACTTTATTCAACGATTATTAAAAGTGAATTGGACTTTATTCGAAAAAAGGACTTTTCAATTCAGAAATTTTCTCCAATAAAAAAGAACATTTTATTAGTGATTCTCATATAAAAAAGACATTTTTATTAGTGATTTTTTTAAAAAAGACTTTTTAGTCCAAGATTTGAACATTATTTTGTAAGAATGCTTTGAGCATTACAGTGCATCTCACGTTTTGTTTGTTTAAATTCTTGACTGTAACTAATTTTATTTTTATTTTGGAGTTGGGAAGAAGGAGGATGTTCCTTTCCCGTTTAACAGGCTTGAAAAAGAATAGGCCGATTAGGCTATTCGAAATATAGCATAGGAGGAGGATGTAGATAAAGAAGTTTATGGTATTAAATGATTTACTTCTAGTGCTTATACTATTTTCATAACTAAGTTTGACTTTTTTAATTTCGAAAAAGTTAGTAAAAATTACCTTATATAATAAATTTCTCTTTAATCATTAGTATTTTATTTGTAATTCAAATATTTATTTCATTTCATTTTCATGAAATTGAATATTTTTATGAAATAATCAACGTTTTTCCTTGAAATATTATTATTATTATTATTATTTTTTCTCTTCATTTCTCAACTAATCGTGGTCTGTTTCTAATAAAATCCCACAGTTTCAATCAAATTCTTAACAAAAGAAAAAAAAAAGAAAAATTTTTGAAGTTAGAACTAATTGAAGGGGTCTCAAAACATATTAAAAATATATGATGTATGATTCATAGGCCGTGAATTGATTTAAAACAACCTCTATGAGATACTGTTTCTGTCATCTTACTATGCCTCATTAATTAACACATTATCAATCAGACATGTTATGGCTGTCATATTTACATTTGTACTACATCTTATTCGATTATTCAACTATCAGTAAGATATCTGGCTTCTTTTTATATAACAATTGTTTTTCAAAATAGAGCTTGCAAGACCAGTTATTATCTTGTAGTTTGCATACAACTGCAATATTGCAGAAACCTCTAAATTGAGTTTCCATTTTTCTCCGAAGTATCCAATAGGATTCATATTAATAATAGGAACGGGAACTATGAGTGAAGTGGGGTACCAATAAAGTACATTATTGCAGATATTTCAGTTATTCCATAAAATTAAGAGCGCTACAGTCAATTTTGCTTTTTTTTTTTTCCCCTTTTTTTTTTACTAAAGCTGTTCTATTGGCCTTTCTCATAAATGGTTTTTAATGAACACTTTTTACCGAAGGTCAAATTGCTTCTATATTAAAACCCGTGTGTATACTATAAAAGTCAACGGTTAAAACGGTAGAATTTGTCAATAGCTTCTGAACTTCAAAATCAATAAAAGCGGGGAAACAGGTCGTAAGTGGGTCAGGTATTTATATTACTAAGTGAAATGCCATGTAATTGAAAATCTGTCATGTTAATTATTGGTCCAATGCCATACTCTCTCTTTTACTATAATGCTGTGCAACCTTTAAAATACTTATATCACCAGAAAATAATATAACAATTTAGCAAATAAAATCTTTATATAAATTCTTAGTTATGGAATTTAACTATGAAATAATAAGTTCAGAAGTACTGTAACTACACCGTAAGATTAATTGTTGAGAATTTTGGACACTCTCAACATTTCATAACGTGGGTTGTTGACCTTTGGCAGAGCTACATTTTGGGATTCTATAATGTATACTCACTTCCAAAAGTTAAGCACGGAGCGATAAAATGCGAAAAAATGGACAAGTACTGCTCTGATTGACATGAAATGCTGCAAGTAAATAGCTCTAAGTTTATTCATGATACAAAACAAAGAATTACATACAGAGATAAACAAAATATTGAATTTTCATAAATATAAGATGACGTCCTATTTGCGTCATTAACAAAAGGATGTTTAAATTGAAAACAAACAATAAAAACCTACATTAATAGGGTATGTGAGCACCCCTCATCTGCATACAAAGTTTACAGCGTGTGATCATGCTTGTTACGAGGTGATCAACCACTGCAGAGTCCAGTAATCGCCATTCCTCCTGTAAGGCAGTTTCTAAAGCTCTGAGAGTGGCTCGAGGTGGGAAACGTCGACATACAGCACGGCCGAGGGCATCCCAAAGATTTTCAATTGGATTAAGGTCCGGCGATTAAGCCGGCCTATGCATACGCTCAATCCCCTCACTCTCCAGAAAGTCGTCAACGATGGTAGCTGTATGGGGACGCGCATTATCGTCCATTAAAACGAAAGAAGGACCAACTGCTGCAGCGTACAGTTTCACAATGGGGTCTACGACTTCATCTCGATACCGTACAGCCGTCACAGAACCTCGCCTGTAGATGTGCAGGTCGGTGCGGTATCCCAATGAAATCCCTGCCCAGACCATGATGCTTCCACCGCGGAATGCGTGATGTTCAGTGATGTTCTGGGGCCGATTGCGTGTGCCTTGTTCCCTCCAGACCCTTACACGCTTATCATCGGATTGTAGAGCAAATCTGGACTCATCTGTGAACATAACGTTACCTCAATCAGACATAGTCCAATTCACATGCTGGCGGCACCACTGTAATCATGCCCCTCTGGATTGGAAGGATAAAGGAACACAAACTCGTGGTACCCGGGCGTACAGACCATTCATGTGTATCCTTCGACGAACAGTAGTGGCAGATGTCGTCTTACCAATGACCGCCACAACCATAGATGTCACACGTGTGGAGGTCGATCTTTGATTCCGCTTGGCTACAACAGCAATATATCGATCTTCCGCGGGGGTCGTAACCCTTGGACGACCGGCTACAGGTCTTCGGACAACTGTTTGGCTGGTTTGGAATTGTTTCCATAATCGTGAAATGACGGAATGATGAACGCCGAAGAAACGAGCAACATCTGTTATAGACTGTCCTGCTTCAATGCGTCCGACAGCCCGCCAGCGCTCAGAATCTTCCATTCGTCTTCTGGAAGCCATAGAAACACGTATAGCTTGAAAACAAATCGTGCGAATGTTCTAAACACCTTTCATCAGCACTTACATGCAACTCCTGTAACCCTTCACAATGCCGGCTTCTTAAACGACTGCCTGTTTTGCATATTTCTCGACGCGAAACCGTGATTGGCTGTCACCTATATAATTTGCATACTTCCTTCTACCTTGACAGCAAATTTAGGCTAAGCTTCTTTAATTCAGATCTCTTACGGAAATTAACATTTTTCCTCTCCGTGCTTAACTTTTGGAAGTGAGTGTATTAATCAAGTTCACATTATCAAAATACTTGTATTATAAAAGATATTTCTTTAAAACGATGAAATCGAGTTCTACAAGGATAACATATATGATTGGATTAGGGTCAGGGTTATGTATTTAGAGCGTTTATAGCTTTTCCAGCAATTTTCTTCAAATTTAGTGTTTTGATATATTTTTGCATGAACTTGTTGCCAAGAAAAATTTAGCTTATAGGTTGTAAATGAGCAGTACAATTTATTAATACGGTCTTCTCGAGTGGAAAGGTTTTAGCAATGTTGAGTTGGTGGAAATTCCTATGAAATAGTGCAAGAGAAAATGAAAATGTCAGATTTCAGTGAAGTTAAAGACAGATTTATCGACAATTCAAGATGATTAACTTGAGAAATGGGTCTCATTCAAATCAGTGACTTATGTGATTGGTGGAAAAATCATGAAGTGAAAATTCCATGTCTGTAATGAGTAGCTGTATTGTATATCGCTAGTAGAGTAAGCCATAAAAAGTTTGTATGTGTAGTTCAAAAAGCATCGAACTGTTCAAATAGGGACTCTATTTTGTTGATGCACAACAATGACTTGAAGAAAATACAATAAATGTGCCGAAGTTAATGAGTGAATTAATTAGCTTGCGAAAGCCCAACGTGCAAAAATGTAACTAACAAGTAAGAATTTAAAAAAATACACATTAAATGGTTTAAGACATCGTCGGAACCAATGTGGAGCCCGCAAAAGTTAAAACACATTGGTTCCGACGTTTTCTCATATAGGTCCGTGTACCGAGATCTGGTTGTGTACTGATGACTGATCCTAGCTGATGATCGCCATATTAGCGTGAAGCAGCTGTACTAGAATGTCATTTTGTATACAACTTTGTCTCACCCAATATTAATGGTTTAAGACAGATATAAAAAAATGGATTAAAAAGGTAATAATCGGGCCTTTCGGACGTCAAGGTAAAAATACGAACAACATGTACAGAAAGAATAAGGAGAAAGAACTAAGTGAACTAAAGAGTAGAAATAAAGAGAACTGACCAATGAAAAACGGGCAGTGGATAAAAGTCAGAATATGTACTGTATGATTGAGGAAAAATAATGAAATAAAAACATTAAAACAAAATGAGAAAAAAATTAAGGAGAAATAAAAATGGCAAAAAAAAAAGATAAAGTAAATAAATCACCGATGAAAAAGGGTAAAATAAAGTAAAATGAAAGGTAAAAAAATAAGTAGACTCCCTCTTAACCGGACTTCGTTTAACCGGATCTCCGCTTTAACCGGCCGAATTGTTTTTTATCTTTAAAATGTAAAAAATAGTTAAAAAACAAAAACAAAAAAAAACACGCGTTTCGTTATTTAGTATCGGTATCGCACGTATGTCAGATACAATTTCAGATACAACGTATCCAATACAGTTGCAAGGGGTGGAAAGAAAGGTGATTTTGGATGATGCAACTATGCGGCAAGTTGCCGAACTTCTAGGCTTCAACAAAAAAAAGTTACTCATTTTTTTGGTGGTATGTAACTTATAATACTTTAATACATTGAATAAAATGACGCAATATTTTAATTGTGTATTTATTTACAAGATAAATACATCCGAACTCTAATTTTATTTCTTTTCTCCGGTTTAACCGGATTTTCGCTTAACCGGCTTATCCTCGGTCCCATTTAAGCCGGTTAAGAGGGAGTCTACTGTAATGGAAAAGGGAAAGAAAAAAGAAAAGGGAAGTAAAAAAATTGCAAGTTTTAAGATTAAAAATAATAGTTTAAAAAAGAATTAGGATAAAAAAAGAAAAAAAAAAGAGAAAGACTATTATAAGAAATATTATATACTTTTATTCTAGTAATTTTTTGAAATTTGGAATTGGTCAGACTTCTGAAAACTAATATTATATTTTTCATAGTATTTTTGCTTTGTAAATAGCTTGAAAGAACTCTAGAATTGTGCAGCTTAAATGTGTTTGTATTTCAGTCGAGCTGGAATGACAAAAATAAAGAAGGCAAAAAAGTGGTTTCCTAGTGTATACGAAACCAAAGAGTTTACGTTTCATTTTCGGCCACTTTCCCTGAGACAAACCACAACAAAGTTTCTACAAATAATGATTAAAAAATATAAAACATAATTAAGAATGTTTTATATTTAAGAAAAATCAATTAAGAAAACACAGAGAAGAATTAAAAAAAAAAATCAAAATAAGATAAAAAAGAAAAAAAAAAAGTTAAGGAAAGGCCCTCGTGTGCCGTGATATTGTTATTCAAGCATTGCCGTGACCAGGATTTGAACCTGATGATTGCGGCCATAACCCCCAAGGTACTAAACACTGTACGATCACAGTTACGAACACGAGCTGCATAAAACCCTACTCATAATGCTTGTAAAGTGTTGAGAATACTCTTTCTTACGTATTATCATGTTACCGAAACAGGAAGTAACCGAAGACCAGAACACGTATTTTTCCTCACTTCTACAATCCATAAGTGTTCCAATAAGGTATTACGCATGTCTGTACCACTTATTTTTTGGCCTGTAGAGGTGGTGACAGATGGACGGACGAACAGAATGAACGTACGACTTTCCCCTTTATATTTTTGTGAACGGGTTGCTAAAAGAAGAAAAAAAAAGTCGGGTCAGATTTGGTGTTATATGTGAAAGAAAGCTTGGGCCCAAAGTGGGAAGGTCAAATATCCTTGGACGGATGTGGAAGATGTTCGGATGAGGAAGATGAAATGATTAATTTAATCAAAGATAAAATTCTCGATTCTGTTTAGTATATGACTCCTTCAGAAAATCAAAGCAACTTTGCCAGTAATAAAGAAAATAGAAGTTCACTTTATAATCATATCCAAAAATCAAATTTTATATTGTTAAAATACCACGTAGAGTTGTAAGAAATATCCTAATTCGTTATTCAATAAATGCACAAAGAAAATTATGTTAAAGTCTAGGAATTTCTCAAATTAAAAATTCCTAGTAAAAAGCTCATAATAATGTATTTTTTTATAATAGCTTCACTGCTGTCAAATTTTTTTGGTGAAAAATTTTATTATAATTTGTTATATCAGAAGGACTGTTGTTATTTTAAAGTTTGAAAAAGTTTCAATTTTTTTCCGAAACGAAATATTACGAAGCTTCAATGAAATAGAAATATGTGGATTTCCCTTAGTGTTTTTCTGTGTTATTGTAATAGAAAGCAAAATTTCTTAAATGTAATTTTTCAGCTTATTTAAGTAAACAATCTCTTTCGCTAATAAGGTAGAGCTTCCACTAAGATAGAAAGATTTTGATAAAACTTTTTACATAAGTTACTTAAGAAAAAAACATTAACATTCCAAAATATTAAGGTTCACAAATGCATAATTCGTCCACTAGAAGAGTGTTCAGAAACTATTGTGTTCTGCTTCTTTAACTTCATTTTCAGCTATTTGACTTTGGTTTCTAAAATCAACCATCGAAGAAAAAGGATAAGTAGACATTTTATTAGATGAAAGTGTAATAAAATAATTACTATTCGTAGAATTGATCGAAAGACAAACAGAAATCGAACTTCGATCTGCCTGATCACTCTGACAAGGAAACCTCTCAAACCTGGAAATGGCCAATTTTAATGAAACTTTGTAGGATTAATATATAGTTGACTTAAGGAAATTACCAAAATCTTAGGTGCAGAATCGAAACGGAAGAGCAGGGAAAAAAAATAATAATAAAACAAAACACAATGGTTGTTCCTTTTTGTTAACTTTCTCCCTTCGCATTTTCGTAACATCTGCGTGGACTTCACGCAAAAGATTTTAACTGGCACATTTATGATGTGGATATTGACATCGTACGGATTTATTTCATTAAATACTTCATAATATTTCTCAAAACTTAAATAACATTTCGAATGATAAATTTTAATTACTTCTGAAGTTTGAATTCACAACAGACAAACAAAAATAAATTACAAATAAAGAAAATCTCTTTGTGTATCAATAAAATATGAAATTTATTATCAAATTATTGAAAAAAATATAATTGCCAAATAACTTGAGGAAAAATAAAGCTTTTAGAAAATAAAAATGTTAATTCTTCATTTATTAAGATTTCTTGTATGATTGACAATTTGTTGATTTGAGTGAATTAAAATGATCAAAATCAGAAGCCTCCGTTACTTCTGATTCTTCTTCATCACCTTCGTTTTGTACATAATTAGTTGAATCCGCGTCAAAATCTTCATCAAATATCAATCCATAATCTGTTTCGATAGGATATTCAGACGATTCAATGCACCTTTCGATGGTATCAAAAATTCCCTGAATAAAAGTTGATCATCAGCTGAAAGATCAGTTTGTGTAAATCCATTGCTGTTGAAGCAATAAAGTAACATTTGATGGAATAATTGATGTTGTTTTGGCTTGATTTAATTGAATTAAAAGTAAAAAAATCTACTTAAAACTTCTTAAGACAAATTGTTGTCACGGTCTACTGATGTTTTAACATTTTTTTGTCAACAAGTCCATTTTCATTGCGATGATACACGGGGAGGGAGTCCTGTGACCACATCTGGGAAAAATTACCTCGATATCTGTTAGTATTTTCGTAAGGTAGAGAGAAAAGTCGAAAATTAAATGTTTGGGGTAAGATAAATATAAAGTTAAGTGAAGTTAATTGACTTGTGAATGAACAAAAAGTAGATATAAATATATAAAAAAAATTAAAAATATATTAAATAAAAAAGTATATTTTTATATATAGAATATATGTAAAATATAAAATAATAAAACCAATTTTCAATCTTACATGAAATCTTAAAAAAATCGGGCATTGACATTTTTATTTTCTATAAGCTTTATTTTTCCTCAAGTTATTTGGTAATTATATTTTTTTTCAAAAACTTGATAATAAATTTCATATTTTATTAATACACGTACAGTCCGTTTTCGTTTAGGAGAGCCTTCAGCGCTTTTGCGCATGCGTCAGGTCTCCTGCGATTTCTTCCAAATAGGGGCGAGGAAGATGTTTACTTTTTATAGTGTTAGTTTACTAGTAGCTGGGTTCTATTTGCGCTTTTCGGGAAAGAATTATGGAAAGAATAAATACTACTGCAAAAATAACAGGTAATAAAAGAAAAACAGGTTTTAAGAAAGTGCCCATCTCATCGTATCACCCCCTTTGTGGGGTAGAATCGTCTGTGTTGCCGTGGTTCTCGGATATCGAAACGGACTGTAGATATTTTTCTTTATTTGTAATTTAGTTTTGTTTGTCTGCTGTGAATTCAAACTTCAGAAGTAAATAAAACTAGTTGCAATCCGTGAAATATTCACGGAAGTAAAACAAATACCACATTTTTGAAATACCGTGAAATTTTATATGGCGTCACAGCACTGACCAAAAGATCATCGTTATACCATTCTTGATTTTTTAATATCAACTTGCTTTCCTGGCACTTTCGGCGAAATAAGTTAACCTCCTGCCCTAAAATAATAGGCTCCTCCAAATTGAGCCTATGAGAGAGTGCCCCACAATGCCTTACAGGGGCGTAGGAATTATTTCTAGTTCATTGTGTTTTATTATTCACTAAATGAATAGATGCAAAAGTTTATACTAATTTGTTTATGCTTAAGTATTCTTTTTTTTAAAAAATATACTAACAAAATTAAAAATACACTTAAAAATATTCTCTCTCCGCTCTCTCCACTTTGATGACAACAAATGTACATCAAATGTACATCCGTTTTTTGCCTATTAATAGTATGATTTATCAAGATGAAATATTGTATAAGTTTTGAGAAATATTACGAATTATTTAATGAAATTAATCCGTATGATTCAATATGCACATCTTAAAAGTGCCAGTTAAAATCGTGAAGTCATACATTCACGCAGATGTTACGAAAATGCGGTGGGAGTAAGTTAACAGAAGGAAACAGCCATCGCGTTTTGTTTTGTTTTATTTATTTTTTTTCTTTCCTGTTCTTCCGTTTCCATTAGGCACCTAAGATTTTGATAATTTCCTTAAGTCAACCTACATATTAATCCTACAAAGCTTCATTAAAATTGGCCATTTCCAGGTTTGAGAGGTTTCCTTGTGAATTTGTGATACACAAATGGATTAGTTTTTCTTATTTGTTTTTTAAATATAAAATGAATTTTGATTTTCCGTGAGTTAAAAATTACAATGAGCATATACTGTGAAGATGTTGCCGTACACTGCTTTAAATCACATGTCTGTGATCTATTTTAACTTGTAATCTGAGCAGAGTTTAGCAAAATTTAGATGAATAATTTTCATTGGAAAAAAAAAAAAAAAAAAACAACTTTAAAATTATATAAAATAAATTCAGAAAAATAAATTAATGAATGAAATAAAAAATAGCAATTTTTCCATGTATCTGCTGGTCTTCTTGAGAGAAAGAAATTACCTGAATTATAAAAAAAAATTGAAAATTCCAGAGGGGGGGGGGACAAAAAGCCCATAATAATATGTTTCCACTTTTAGCAAACTGACTAGGGTTAAGCTGAATAAAGAAGGCTATATACGAAGTAGATAAAGTTGTGCTCATTCTCATAGGCTCCAACATCGGCTGCTGATAACAATCGCATTTCCTTCAATTTTAACACGAAAATAATTAATTTCACAAACGAAAATCAAAGTAAGGAGTCTCCGAAATGGCTCAGTTCGATCAGTGTAATGTCAATTCCAAAGTGATCAGTTCTTCCAATTTCAAAATCTCATGCGTGAAACAGGAGTCTAGTGATAACATTGAATGATTTTAAATCTTACATTCCTGTGAACTAAATTGGTTAACAGAATTTTCAAAATTTGCTAAATTACATAATTAACCAACCTTGTTCAATTAAATGAGACTAGTTTGTTAACTAAATCAATCATCCTCGTTTGTACAGGAGAGCATCGATTTCGCACTATGAGGATGATTCTAATTTAAAGTTTTATGCTTTGTTCTTAAAATATTAATAAACATATTAATTTTAGGTAGAAAAAGTAATTATTATTGGAATTGGATAGCTACAAATTAATCTGTTAAGAGTATTCAACAGGGTCTCTATAATTAAAGTTCACCTATTCCACGTACTCTACAGCAAAAACTACTTATCGGAATGGCATCAAATTTGCAGTATGTCGTAAGAATCTCATGGAAAGAACATTTATTGAAAAAAAAAAAAAAGTTCCAAAAATCACCACCAGGGGTGTTTGTAGGCGTGTATGCTGACCATGACAATGCAGTATAGCGCTAGTATCAGTACTGTCACGTCACAACAAGTTCAGTATGTTGAAACCATTATCTGCTAACATTTGAAAACGCAGAATCCCATGTTCAACTGTTGAACGCAAAGTGCCCCTGGAAATGTTGAGCATGTGACGTAATACGCTTGCTTTAAGATCTGCCAAGGTTGCTAGTTGTCACGATAAACCAGATCTTTAAGATAACCTCACAGCCAAAAATCGCATGAGGTGAGATCCGGTGAACGTGAGGGCCACACAGAACTGAAGTGCGGGCTGATGACGCGGTAATCCGTGAAATGATTGCGGAGCACTGTTTAACACAATTGTCGATGTATGGAAGGGCACCATCCTGCAAGAACACTGTTGTATCAAGACACAGACGTTGTTGGAGTGTTGGAATCACTGAAGTGGTTAGTAATGATGCATATCGATTGCAGTAACGGAACATGGAATAGGAGCTATGTGCCCAAAGCTCTTCGAAGAAAAACAGTCCAACAATGAATGTTGACATAAACCCACACCAAACTGTCACTTTTGGGGAATGTAAAGGAATTTTCGGACATGCATTGGAATTTTCTCTCGCCCAAATGCGACAATTATGCATGTTAACTGCACCATGCAGATGGAAATGTGCCTCGTCCGTCCAGAGAATGTTCCAGGGTCAGTCCGTGTCAACCTCGATCCGAGCTAAGAACTGTAGCACGAAAGTCTCTCTTTGACTCGGATCAGGACGTAGCAGTTGTTGAACGTGCGAAATTTGGTAAGAATAGTAGCGTATAATGTTCCGAACAATTTTGTGGCCGTGGCAACAGGCTGACCCAACGAATATGCAACATGCCGAACACTGACGCTGGCCCTGACATTTGACATCCTATCCTCTTCCGCTTTAGTCGCTACATCGTCAACCATCTGCGCAGCAACAGCTTTCGTCCTCTTCCGGCTTTCACATTCAACGACTCTGTTTGTTCAAAGAACAATGGGCAAAAATGTATGGAAAGTTGCCCCACCCTGCATAGTGATGAGATATATACCTACAGAAAGATCTTCTTAAATAGAACATATTTTATTATTACGACTTGTCTCAATTATTAGTCTGTTCGGAGTTATGTAAGTCTAGATGTGACTATCTAGTTGACATCGTAATTCTCGAATTATTATTTAATTAACTTTTAATAATTTTTACACGTAATTAATAATTAATATTATCATTTATTTCAAGTAAATAATAATTATTTACATGTAATAAATAAAAATAATATTTACTGTTACTGAAAATAATTATTAAATGATAATTAATTAATACATCCGGGAATTAAGATGTCAACTAGATAAGTCTTATCAACGGTCGCGGTGCTCGGCTTCCCTGCAACCACATTCACCACATAACATAAGTCCTATCTAGAATTACATAACTTCGAACGGACTAATAATTGAGACAAGTTGTAATAATAAAAAAATGTTGTATTTTTGGAGATATTTCCTTACGGATATATCTTATCGCTATACAGTGGTGGGGCAGATCTGCCCATTCTTCTTTGAGGATCATTTTTTATTCGCAGTCATTGGACCGCGTCGAAGACCTTTAACGATCTAAACCTCCGCAAAGCTTTTGGTGCAGAATTCCCGTTTTGGTAAAACAATTTCCCAAGTAACGCATGTTTTCGTAAACTTAACTTCATTTTGAGTTGAACACAAAATGCGAATGAAAACACGCGTGAGGCTGTTGCTCAAATAGTGATACGAGGGATGATGTGATAAAGGAAATTTACATTTCTGATACCACACACGCCTACAAACGCCTCCTGATGGTGATTTTTGAAACTCTTTTTTTTTCAATGAATGTCCTTCCCATGGCGACATTATGACGACTGCAAATTTGGTGGCATTCCGATAAGTAGTTTTTGCTGTAGAGTACGTGGAATAGGTGAACTTTAATTATAGATACCCTGCATATTTATAGTATCACAGGATAGCCAGTTGCCTTTACCCATCATATACTTTCCTGCCTTTTTTCAAGAATTGGCCTAATTTGGTTTGTTTAGATTTTTGTTGCATTTTTTAATTAGAATTATAATCTTCATTATAATAACATTTTAATCAATTTTTAAATAATCTTATTTTAACTTCAATCAAATTAGTTTACTTTCAAAATCATGCAAACTCTAGTTATGACCGAATTGTGACAAAGAAAATGAGACATATTATAGATTATAGCAAAAGTTTATTCAAAAGCAAATAAAAAAAAAAGTAAAAAAAAAAAAAAAAAAATGTGCTACAGCATAAAATTAAGACCCATTAAAACTCACGCAGACATTGAACGTGTGCATAATCAATTTTAAAAAAAGGGATGTTTGGGAATTTTTTTCTGGACAACTACTGACCCGATCGATTTGAAATTTTGGAAATTTATCTATAAAAATAAATAAATAATTTATCTTTATTTAATATAAAGATTAAATTTATCTTTTAATTTATCTAATTAAAATACACAATGAATTTTATTTCTGTCTATCCGGAAAAATGCGAACACAGTCGACTGTGTCCGCAGACTGTTATAGATACGGTCGAATAAACCTATGGATTATATAGTAGACACTTTAGTTTAAAGCATAATCAAAGTTCAAGTCGATTGGGTCAGTAGTTGGAGAGCAAAAAAAAAATCCCAAATTTTCGGAAACAAACAATCGACTCTGTTCGCATTTTTCCGGAAAGTTAGAAATAAATGCCTCTTTCCTGATATGTCTGAGGCTCTGAACACGATGGTGAAGTCCGTTTGCCGATCCGACCTTCCGTTCGGGAGTTGTTAGGGAGGGACAGACATGGATATACAGGACAAACGCAATAGATAATAATAATGTAATAATAATGAAAAATAATCTAAAAATCCCACCAAGGCCAAACTGGTCCAACAGATCGCCGGACCGATCTGTTGAGATCATCGGAGTTAAATTGAGGTTGGATGGGTAGTACAACATACAAAAGTTATATAGAGGAAGGATAATTCTCTAGTGGGAGGAATGTCTAGTTCGAAGCCTTTCATATTCACTGGATAATAGAAAACAACATAGAACTGAATTCCAAGTGACTTTTAATATATAACTGAATACTGAATCAATCCTTTGCTCACTGAATCACATCGTAAATAGGAAACCTGAAATTGCAACAGTGAATCAATGAATCCACTTCAACTAGTCTGTTTGTTTTATATAGGTTTGTTCATTTTATATCAAATAACAAATAGCGGTTAATGTAATGATATGAAATCAGAAAAGCTACGTTTACCACATTATTAGAGTTAATTATTTTCTCTAAAAATGAATTATTTAAGCCGATGGCTAAGACTTCAACTGGCAATATTAACGTTGTCTTCACTTATGATTGGGATGGTACATCAAGCCTAATAGAATCGACTTCTTCATGCACCAATTTACATTATGCGTAGAAACATTAGAAGGATTCCAGCAGAATTCTAGTATTAAAACTTATAAAGTTTTATACTGTTCATTCGCGAATATCAAAATGATCTTAATAATGATCTCAAATTATAAATACACTGTCATTTGTAATTATTTTGAATAGAATGGGTAGCATCCATTACATAAAAAGCTTGTGCCTTTAAGTTTCCTTGCAACCTTTGTGATCATTAGTTAAAGTTTTGGTCAAATAATGTTGTAAGCTTTTAATTCCTTTTTTCTATCCTTCTTCTGCTCCTAGAATGTTTCCCTTAAATCAATGGATAATTACATCAAAACTTTTTCACATTCTGTATTTAACAAGTTACATAATGTGGATATTTGCTTAAATATATTTGAAATTGGCCGTTACTTCAATGGAATCGATAACAATTACATTGAATTATTTTCGATAAATTTAATGTCCATCTGGTTATCAATGTTATAAATTTGCTACCATGTTATTTAAAAAGCACTATAGACAGAAACTGATCTATAGACACAAACGAGGGAGAATTTAAATTTTAATATTGACAAAAATCTTTATAAAAAGTTCTAGATAATTTTTGTTAGATTTTTTTTTGTATGATAATATAAACGTAATCAAGATCCAGTTAATACTGCTCATGATTAAACTTTGGAAAATTACAAATTTCGAAGAATTATTTAGATGCCGAATGAAATTAGACAATATGATCTTAGGAAAAGTAACTAAATGAAAAACAGTAATAATTTGCAGCCTGTTTAAAGAAAGGAAAATTTCAGTCGATTGCTAATAAAAGTTTTTCATTGAGAGTTATTAACAGGGATTGATCCCATGTCATTTTAAAAATCAAATTCAATCCTATCTATGTTAAAAGCTTTCGTTTGAAATAAATAAATATAAATATCATGTATCCCAGATTGTCATCATTATCGCTCATTGCTAAGAAACCTGTAACAATCATTTTTTGATGGCTTTTCTATGAACTGCTATGAACTGAAGCTTTTGTATGAACTGAATGTTTCATTGATATCCAGCTAAAGTAAACAATATAAAAATACACTCATGTTTGTGAAAATTACAAGACCATGAAGGAACCATCAGAATAGAAGGAAATTTATTACAACATTACTAATAGTGATACAAACAAACGATTAAAGTTTCAAAGCAATGCAACAACAGTACTTGCAAAAAATCAGTATGATGTAAAGCCTCCATGAGCTGCGGTAAGAGCTGCTTTACGCCGTGGCATCGAATTAAACAGGCCTTGGATGTGTTCCTGGGGTATCGCCTGCCAGGCTGCTTCTATCTGAGTCCACAGTTCATCGGTATTGGATGCTAGTTGCCGAGTGACCATATCCCAGACATATTCACTAGGTAACATATCGGGCGAACATACTACAGACCAGGAAAGAAGGGGTGTCTGCCTTGCTTCGAAGACGGCCTGGACATTTCTGGCAACACGTGGTCGGGCGTTGTCTTGTTGGAATACGGCTCCAGGAGTGTGCTGAAGGAAGGGTATGACTTCAGCCTCCACAACTTCCCTGATGTAGCGGTTGCTGTTGAGAGTACCCACAATTCGTAGCAGCCGAGATCGCCTATGATACTCAATTGTTCCCCAAACCATAACGCCTATCGTTCGTGCAGGACAATACCAGACTGGAAGATGGCGCTCACCTTGATTTCGTCTAATACTTATGCGGCCATCGTTGTAATCTAAGTTGAAGCGGGACTCTTCCGAAAACAGGACACGGTGCCAATCTGCGCACCAGTGGGTGTGTTCGTGAGCCCATTGTAGCCTGAGGCGTCGATGGTTCAGGCCCAAGGGAATCCTCCGCAAAGGAAAGCATGTACGAAGTCCTCTGCGCAGCAGATGCCGTCGAGCCGTGGAACCAGACAATGCCAGACCTGTTGCAGTGTTCCAACGTTGTGCTAACACTCGAGAAGAAGCCGTCACTGCCATGCGGATGAGGTGTCTATCACCCTGTGGTGTCGTCACATTTTGGGGGTCCACTTCCGGATTTTCAACTTGTTCTGTTCTCGTCAGTCCACTGCTTCCACACTCGCATCTCTCTCGTGGCATTACGCCCTGTACGAGCAGCAATTTCGCGGTAGGAAAATCCTCCTTCACACAAGCCGATCATTCGGTACACTTCAAACTATGTAGCTTGCTTATAAGGCGCCCTTTGACGTCGACGAGGCATACTGACTCCAGTAGGTACGTGTACAGCTCACTGACGATGAAAAACTACTTGTCTGGATCCACAACAGTCCTCTACTTATACGCTCTTACACGACAGTTCAGAGGGCGTTACTGAGTCTGGGCATGCGCAATCATTCCCAAATTTTAATCTTTTACAAATTAAACACAGAAATAATCCCCAGATTAACAGAAGATAAGGAAACTAATGCTGAGTCCTTCTTCATAAGAGCTAAAGCTAAGAATGTTAATATGATACTGGGAGTAGCTTATCTGTCAGTACAAGAGGATCCAAACGGAAACTGGACCAAGAAAATTATGAATGAGATCACAACAATAACAGAAAAATATCAAAATGAAAAATTACTAATAACAGGAGATTTTAACGGCCATTTTGACGAACTCAGAGAACCACTTGATGAAACGCAAAATTACTCTCAGAATTAATTGATAAACAAAATCTTAAAATAATGAACTGGGAAAATATAACTAAGGGCAAAAATACTTGGGAGAAAGGGGAATCAAAATCGATGATAGACTACGTAATAAGTAATGAGAATCTGAGCGAACAAATATGTAGTATAGAGATTGATGAAGAAAACGCATATGACATTGACAGTGATCATAAATTAATAACAATTAGATTAAACAAAGAGACAAATAAAAAACAAAACATTAATCAAATGAAGAAAAACAAACAGAATAAATGGAACATAACGGAAAAAACAGATTGGGAAAAATTCAAAACACATCTAACGAATAACATAACACAGAAAGAATTAATGCTAGAGAAAGTCGCAAATCAACCAGAAACATTAAACAAATTATTATCGGAAACAATCATTGAAACAGCGAAAAACCAAATAGGATTTAAAAATATTAGCAGAAATAAATTAGTCGCCTGGTGGAATAAAGACATTAAATTGGCAATAAAAAACAGAAAAGAAGCAAATAGACAATGGAGAAGTTCCAGAAAAAAAGGGGAAACAACTGAAAAACAAAACATTTTGAGACAAGATTATCTACAAAAGAAACAAGATGCACACAACCTCGTGAAAGAATTAATAAAAAAATATAATGAAAACTTAAAAAACGCAATTAAAAATTCAGGTAAAGATGCATCCAAAGTTCTCTGGAAATATGTAAAAAATATGGGTAGGGAAAATGAAGTAATACCAGAAGGACTAGTAAATGACAAAAACATAATGATAGAAGACACTGTAGATATAAATAATCTAATGACATCATTCTCGGAAGATGCAAATAAGTCAAAACAAAATGTAACTCCAATAATAAAAAATGATCAAAAAATTGAAAAAGGTAAAATAACCTCAAAAATAAGTATAAGAGAGTTAGAACAAAACATTAAAGATTTAAAAAACAATAAAGCAACTGGGCTAGACCTAATAGCTAATGAATTCATTAAATATGGAGGAGAAAAACTAAACAAATGGATTAAAATATTATATAACAAAATAATAGAAACAGAAATCATTCCACAGGAATGGAAACAAAGCGAAGTAAAATTAATCCATAAAGGACAAAAAAAGGAACTGGAAAAATTGGAAAATTATAGACCTATAACGATCATTAGTAATCTCTGTAAACTGTTCACCAAAATACTAACCAACAGATTCGATACAATAATGGAAAACAACAACATATTAGGAGAATTACAGAATGGATTCAGAAAAGATAGAAGAGCTTCAGACAACTTATCAGTACTCACTGAAACCATAGATAAATATAAAAATTCAAAAAAACCGCTTTATATTGCCTTCTTGGATATCAAAAAAGCTTATGATACGGTAAGTAGAGAAGGACTCTGGAACATATTACAAAAGAAAAACCTTGATGGCAAATTTATCAGATTGATTCAAAATATTTATAAAGACAGCAAGTTGAAATACAAACTCCATAATTGGGAATCAAATTGGATACAATCGGAAATAGGAATGAAACAAGGGTGTATTTTGTCACCAAAACTATTCAACATAAAAAGAGCAACTTGGGTATCCCAGTTGGGAATGAAACCCTGCCAGGCTTATTATTTGCGGATGACATTGTTCTATTCTCAGATAATAAAAAGGATTTACAGAGCCTACTAAATACGGCAGGAAGCTTCGCAAAAGATTTTCAAATGGAATTCAATTGCAACAAAAGCGAAGTAATAAATTTTAATGTAGTTGAGAAAAACTTCTGGCAAATTAATAATCGGGAAATTAAAGAAACCAATGAATATCAATACCTAGGAATATTAATAACAAATGAGGGACAAATCTTTAAAAAGCATATAAACAACACAATAGCTAAAGCAAATAAACTAAGTGGATGGATAAGGAGCATATGTAATAAAAGCTACAATAAAGTAGAACTAGGTAGAATATTATGGAAATCATTGGCTGTGCCTGTTCTAACATATGGTAACGAAACTATAATTAATACAGAAACCGAACTTCAAAAATTGACAAATATCCAAAACACATTTGGAAGAAAACTTATAGGAGGGAACAATTTGACACCTACTACAGCAGTCCAAAGTGAAATGGGGTGGTCATCGTTCTTTAGCAGAGTAGCTTCAAGCAAATTAAAATATCTGGGGAGGTTGACTTTCATGAATAAAAATAGATGGTCTACAAAGTGTTTGAAAATACAAAAGATAAAAGCAAATGGGTAGATAAATTAGAATATTTAGCAGAATATTACGAAACAGAAGAAATTAAAATAAACATTGAATCGGAAAAAAAATGGTACCATCTTATTAATTAATGTGTAAAAAGTACAGAATTAGAACTATTCGTTGATTCTATTAATACATACAAAACTTTATCATTAGGGTTTAAAAATAAAAGGGCTCCCCTATATCAGGATATTTATGATAATTCCTATGGAAGTTCTTTACTTTTCCAGTGCAGAACGGGATCGTTGGCGCTAAATAAAAGAACGGAAAACTGGTCTGAAAAGGGGCCAATATGTTTAAATTGCGATAAAAATGAAGAGGAATCTCTAAAACATTTCATCTTAAGATGTCCATGCTTCGGAAAAGAGAGAACCGAACTCTTAAAAAATATGAACATAAACCCAAATAACTGGGAAGAAGATGAATTTCTGGATCACATATTAGGATTCAAGGGAGAATTGGACCTGAATAAAATTAAAAACTTCTTAAAACTTGTTTGGATTAAGAGAGAAACTCTAATAAATCCTTAGGGAATCCTGTCTGAACAGGAAGTGCGTTTTAAGGCATATCCCTATAAACATACATACAATACATCGTTTGCATATCACAACCTGCTTGACAGTTCCTGTAAGTTTCCTTCCTTGTGTTGCATTTTTCACAAACATGAGTGTAATTCATTGTCGAATGAGATATTAAATTCCAGATCAACGTGTCTGTCAAACGACTGAAGAATTTGTATGTATTTATCAAAACTGATTCCACCTGACTGTTGAAACATCATTATTAAATTGTTCTAGATTTAAATGCAAAAAAAAATATTCAACGGAGATCAGCAGTTGGTGCAAACAGTATTTGTATTTGCGAATTCGATAAGTATTAAGACTCTTTTGACAAAAAAAAAAAAAAAATTGACGCACACCGAAAACATAATCCGATAGTAATGAAACTTAACATGCAAAAACCTTTCGACTGTATAAGCAAATGATCAAATTCGAACCCAATGAATGAATAGCCGAAGCTACAGCGCATTGCAGCTAAGCATCGTGATGGTGTTCATAAAAAGCGAACCTCGCTTTCAGAAACAGAAGTTCCAGTGGATTTTGATTGAGGTTTCCCAAAACTGTAACAATGCCTCTCGGGCGAATTCCCATCAACTACGACCATACGACGGAGTTTGAAAGAGGAAGTGCCATCGGACTACATGAGGCTGGACAGAAAACTGACGAATCCTTCGACATTTGGGTCGGAGCAACTCAGACATGGTCAGGATTCCGCTCTTACTGTCGTACGCCGGACGATCCGACAATAGGGAGTTATGGTCCGGGGTGCCATTTCGTTTTATAGTTGTACCCCCTTGGAAGTCCTCCGTGGCACCCTCACATTCTACGACCCGTTATGTTGCCGCTTGCGGGCTTACTTTTCATCAAGATAACGCCCGGCCACACGCAGCACGCAATTGATTAATTGCCTTCGTGGTTGCGACACGCTTCCTTGGACAGCCAGATCGCCAGATCTCTCACCTATTCAGCACATTTGGGATGTATGGGTCATCTCCTCCTACCATCCCAGAATGTCGACGAATTAGCCCGCCAATTGGAGGCCGTTTGACAAGAAATACCCGCAGAACATCATCCGCCAACTGTATCAATCAATGCCACGTCAGGTAACAGTTTGTACCCAGACCAGAGATGGACCAACACCATACTGATCTGCTCACTTTGTCTTTCTGTCCAATAAATCATCCAAATTTTCTGAAATTCTAATCATATCTAATCATTAAACTTACAAATTTTGTCTCAATTGGGTAATTCTTGCTTGGTGCGGCCCCTAGGTTACAGCTTGCCTGTAAAACACAGGGGACTGCTCTTGCTTTTATGCTTACTGGATGTCACACTCTGTAGTGGCCAAACCGTTAGCTATATTAGAATGAAACCTTCACCATTGTGTTCAGCATAAAAAAGTAGGTGACCATGTCCAAAAAATCAGACCTCTAGGACTACTCCCTGACCGGATGTGGAGGGTGAAAAGTCGGTGCTTCAATACGTTTTTCTTTTATCATATCTCAGCAACCGTTCGTCTGGCAAAAACGTGACCACCACCAATGTGTTCAGAAGAGTCGATATTGGGGGACGTCTATACCCGTTTTCCTCTTTATTGGAAGTGACCACTTTTCACCCCCCAACTTCCGGTTTGCTGTAAGCGTCCATTAGGTTCATTGTAAACGCTGGTTAGGTTCACTCTACTTTTGTTTATAAAATTGTGCGTATTATGGGGCCGCTTTGCTTTTGAAACTGTTTAAAAGCATTAATTATCTGTTTTTTTTTGTCAAAAAGTGTATATATATTTAATTCACTAAAAATTGTATAAAGGCGCTAAAGAACATTTTTCACTTGAGGGATATAGGTTCCTTTGTAAAAAAAGACAAATTAATTTGTTAATGAAGAGAAATGTAATGTTGGTAAATGCTTTTCATCAGAAATGGCAGATCTACAGTCAACGCAGCTTAATTTCAGAAAGTAATAGATCTGGAGTTCTATATGTATTACTAGCTGTGCCCCGCGGTTTCACCCGCATTAAATTGTGATTATACAAATCTGTTTCATACATAAGTACATAACTAAGTGAATCTCATAAATAGCATCTGGAAATTAAAATACATGGTCCTTCTCGGTAATGTTCGGCTCTCGTCGTGTGGCCAACCCGCCCCCGATTGTTACTTATTTAATAAAATAAAATGTCCGTTACTATTTTTTTTTTTGCTGTTTTTTGTGACGAATTAATTGTAATTTTATTTTTCACTGTGGCAATAATTGTCCCCTCCAGCAATAATTGTCAACAGTTACTCTTTGATTCGATCGAATTAGTTTAAACGTTGGGGTTTACGTACATTGGCAGAATCCATTATAATACTATGGAAAAGTGCCATTAAACAAACAAAGAAGAAGAAACGTTTTCATAATTTAATTAATTGTATCTATAATAATAGATACAATTTTATAGATACAATAAAGTAATATATTTAATTAATTGTATCTATAATATATTTTTACCTATTCATAACATGATCGCTGCAACCAATTAAAAAACCTACCTACAAATTGATTTTATTAAACCTAACTAAAACCTAAAATTTATATATATTAAATTAAACGAACGCTTACCTATTATATAGGAAACGCATAGAATTATTCAATTAAATTAACCAAACACATCCACAAAAACACATTTCGCTGAAGCAGAACTCTTGCGTAAGGAGCCAACCACATGACTTAACCGTGAGGCATGGTACTGTTGGTAGCATTTCCAATGTCACATTTCGAAGTAGTGCTTGCCTGCATTGCTTTCATTAAACCAGTCTAACAAGGGAATGGTTAGGTTTGTCAGATCGAAACATCCCTATAAATTTTTATCATTTATTCAGGATCTTAAGGAGTTGACGTATACCAAATTTTAGCTCCTTTTTTGCGCAGAAAGGGGGTTAAAAAAATTGTAAGAGCTGAGAGCTTGTTGTACTGCGGGGAAGCATCGGGCAGCTAATGTGGCATTGGAAACGCCACCGACAGTACCTCGCTCGCTGACCTGGGCATTGACAGTTCGGCCCTTCTCGGTAATGTTCGGTTCTCGTCGATAGATTTATAATAGTAGTATAGATTATAACGGCAATTACAGTTCCAATTGCCATTTTCAAATTACAAATAAGCAGACGGATCGGATGTAAATAAACACTCAGATTCAAAAAAGAGGTTGAATACATTCATTATTGATGGGGGAAATGAGAAGGAAACATGTAGCAAAAAACAATATAAAATGAGTCATAAAATTGTATTTTTTTTAATTTGTTTTGTTTTGAAATAGTTTCTTTAATCCCATTTTTGAACCCTTTTCAATGTACTCGATGTTATGTAAATCAATGATTTTCCGCCTGGTTTTTTTTTCTATCTATTATTTGTGAATTTAAACCTTTATTTAAATATTTTTTATTTACTTAATTAAATTTATTATCTACATTTATAATGACGATTTTATTGTATTAATTTCATTATATCATACCACGTCCTTGCTCCTTGATATTATACTTATAATTGTAACTTATTTTATATTGTTTTTTGATTCATGTTTCCTACCCCTTCCCCCCATTAATAATGCATTCGACCTCTGTTTTGAATCTCAGATTGCCAGATAGGTTGATGTTTATGTTTACTGCTCCGCTCCTATTGGTCGTAGCGTGATGTTATATAGCCTATAACCTTTCAATAAACGGGCTATCTAACGCAAGAAGAATTTTTCAAATCGGACTGGTAGTTCCTGAGATTAGCGCGTTCAAACACAAACTCTTCAGCTTTATAATAGTAAGTAAAGATGACTTGATAAAAAAAAACCAAAAAAAAAAAAACCAGCTACAGTGGTGGTCAGAATTATAAGGACAACTGAAAATTGCACATAAAAAAATTATTTCTGAAGTAAATAAAGTGAAATGTATACATAAAATGCTTTTTTATGCTAGAAATCATTGTATAATGTAAAACATTGGAAAATGCAAAATATGAATGTATTGCCATATTTAACAAAAAATGTCATTGTAAAAACTGGACAAAATTATAAGGACAATGAATGTTTCAGCCTGAAACCCACTAATAATTAATAATCTCCCCCTTCTTCTCAATCACTTTTATCAGTCTTGATGTCCTAGAGTTTGACAGTTCCTTCAGAACGTTTTTGGAATTTTTTTTCCAAGCTTTTTCGATGGAGGACGTAAGTTCTTGCTTATTTTGATATTGAATACCATTTTTGTATACTTCGTGTGCCAGAATATCCCACAGATTTTCCATTGGATTTAGATTTGGGCTTCTGGCCGGCAAGTCAAGTAGTTTCACAAAATTAGCATCAAACCATGCTTTCGAAGTTTGAGAAACGTGTACTGAGGCATTGTCCTGCTGGAACAAAAAGTCTCCACTCGTAATTAACGGTGCTTCTGGTAAAAGATTATTGCCCAATAAATAAACATCTCTCAGAATTCATTTTGCCCTGCACAAAAACTATTGTAGTTCCGCCAGTTGCGAAACCTCCCCAGACTAGCCACTGAGCCACCTCTAAATCTATGCTTTGCGAAAATTTCTTTTTCTTTACGGAGATCATACCAGAAGTGGCGAAAACCATCCGGTCCATCCAAATTAAACTTTTTCCAATCGGAAAAGATAACATCATTGCACTTCTTTTTCCCTAGTAATGCATTTTTTGGCAAACTCCACCCTCAGTCTCTTATGAACTTTTGTAAGAGGCGGTCGTGACATAAGTTTTCCATAACGAACCTTTTTTTCTTTTTGTAAAACATATCGAACAGTTCGAACACTGCATCGTAAGTTTAATTCCCGTTGATGTTTGTTTTTTGGAGCAAGCTCGCCTTATTATCATTCTTTTCACACGCACAGAAACAGAAGATGGCCTACCTGTACGTCTTTACCGTCCATATTTTTCGGGATTTTTAAGAAAATTATAAATAACCGTTCTCGATCTATTCAGCTTTGTCGAAATTTGATGTACAGTAAGCCCTGAACTTTTAAAAGCAACCACTTTCCCTTTCTAAAACTCCGAAAGTTTCGTATCTAGTGGCATGACTGAAAAAATAGAATATGACGTTCGCAATCTTTTACTATGCATTTATATCGTCTGGGAGTGCCGTGTGCAGAACAAAAAACACTCAAATTTTGCTTTTTAGAACACACAAATAGCATTGTCCTTATAATTTTGTCCATATCACAGGGCTGTCTAAATCCAAAATACATTTTATGAATATGAATTTCCCATATATTTCCATAAAAACTAATAAAAAATGCTGCATTTATCGTTGGTTTCCAGCCATAAAATTTGCATAATCTTCCGGACAACTGTAACCAAGTTTGGCGATTTTTTTTCCCTTGTCCTTATAATTTTGACCACCACTGTATATATTGTAGTTTTAGGGCAGTTTAATGTGCAAGAAAATTGAAACATGAAAAATAGGATGCCCATTTCAATTCACGCCTTCGAGTTGATCGTCAATATGGGTAAACTCATCTTATTAGCTGATGAGTCCTAATAAGGACGAAACAGCTGTCCTAGATTCCAGTTTGACGATAACTGAAAGGAGAGAAATGAAATGTGCATTTTCTTTACTCCTGTTTTTCATATTGTAGTTATTTTTTTAATAATATGTATAAAGTAATTCTTTCAGGTTCAATCAAGTTTCCTCAGCGACGATATCCTGTGCTTTTCGTTCCTGTCATTCAAGTAACTTAATTATTCGTTAGCAACTTGGAGAAGCATATAAAAGTATGTCAACCGTTTACAATACCTTTTAACAAGATATACATTAGCGATGCCGTAACACAGGTACAAATTTAATCCCTTTGAGCGATTCAGTCGGCAACTGTAAATGCAAATATGACTGGACTTCTGGGCGTTATCATAACTGCATGGTATCTCAGTGATCTGTCATTATGAACAATCCAAAGTCAACATTTATAAATGACGCTATTATGTATCTATCAAACGTAAGCAATCGGATATAAATTACATAGCGTCTGATATCCAATGGATGCTACTGTAAATAAACCCATCCTTTGTAACAAAGGATATCTAAAAATTTTAAATTGTGAACGCTTGATGGTTGGACAATTGGCGGATACTAATGAACATCACTCAAAAAATCACAACTTTACGATGGTGTGTAAAAAAACAAACACATACCAAATAGTATGGCTGAACTAGAATGAAAGTAACTTCTAGGGAACAAAGATAGTCGAAGCTTTCCTGCACTGAATGAATGGGAAATGACGATGTGACTGGCAGCAATGCATTTAATACTCTTAAATTTAAGAGTCCCGTAGGCAATACGCGATTACGGGATCGTTAGTGTTTGATAACTGGAGTAGATATGGAATACATTCACTGAATATCAGGGATGGCGCAACGTAAGAAAAGATGAGGGACGAGAGAAAGAGACAGAAAAAAAAAAAAAACAAAAAAATTAAAAGAGCAGGAATCAAATCGCGAAGTAAGAGAATATTGAGAATTTGTAATTGATTTTCCCCATATGATATATATGAAAATTAAGATGCAGTATCAGAATTTTGAGATTGTACCACTAAAAAGGTAATAAGGTGCTTCCTACTGAATCTTTTTATTTTGAAACATTTAATGCGATGAATGAAATATAGATTGTTTACTATTGAAACTTTAATTTTTATTAAGCAATTTGTGCTAACCTACGAATAGTCAAGTCAGGGATAACAAACCTTTTGTCAGTGGAAGGCTACATGTTACTTAGGAAAGACATCACAGGCTGCAAATTTTATTGCGTGCTGTCTATAGACACACATATGTCCATATCGAAATTTTAACGAGGAAAACAGATTTAGTGACTCATTAAACGAAAATGACTTATGCTCTTATTTCTTAAATTAAAAAAATGAAGAATTTGAGAATCATTACTTCTTTGGTACCGGTACGATAGAAAGGAATTCAGTTCTATCATTTTCTTGTTTGGACAATTACACAAAAATATCCCTTTGAATTGAAGAAAACTAATTGGTCTAGTCCAGGGTTGGGAACCTTTTTCTATTGTAAGGCTAAATGATGTTGTTTAACAGACTCTCATTAGGCTGCACATATCAATTACGCAATCTGCACATCTATTTATGAGAAATAATAATGGAAATATTTGAAACTGCGTGCAAAGGTTGCACTGAGCATCACAAAGACAGCAGGTTCCGCATCCCGGATCTAGTTAAATTAGAAGGGAGTATTCTTATTTACGAAGGTTTCTCCAATCAAAAATCACCCTAAACGAATTTTGCCAACCATTCCTTCGAAAACCAAACTCCCAGTTCTTGAAGCTTTTAAAAGTTTCAAAACATCTGGTGGATTAAAAAATGCATTGTCTGAGATGATTCCTTTTAACAAAAATCAATAAATAACTTCCAAAGCAGTTTTGTTTCTATCATATTTTCATTGCTTGCTTTGTGTATTAAATGTAAACTGCTTCTCGTTTTAACGACCTTAGAATCAAGGAGTTAACCTTGTTTTCATTAAAAAGTACTGCAAAGCAAGAATAGCTCAGGGAAGCAGTTATCTAAAACCAACAATTATAGATTTAAACTGAACTCTGCTCCAGCTGGATCAAACCAGAGGCAAATGACGATTTAGTAGCAGTTTTCAGTTTAAATTTTCATATACAGTATAAGAAATGGATTCTGAATACATTAGGTCTCAAGGGTTTCTATTAACAAGTTAAATCTGATTTCTATAGTGGCACATTTCTTTGTTTCTTTAATCTTTTGAACCAGAGGCACAAGAATTTTTTTTGTTTGTTTTTGACTATTTTATTCGAATTAGTAAATATTTTTTAATCGCTGCAATGGATGTTGATGTAAGCTTCGGGAGCGATGTCACGTGACGATTCATGCAAGATGGTAGCGAATGCTGTCAAGTCATTTTATGTAAAGTACTCAAATTAACCGTGGGCCCGGTAGCCGAGTGGGTAAGGCGCTTGGCTGCGGGTTGGAGGTCGCGGGTTCGATTCCCGGTCTCGGCGGAGACGGGAATTTTTCCACGCTCCATTCTCCTCCAAACGGGTCCTAGGGCCTACCCAGCCCTCTGTGGAATGGGTACCGGGTTTCTTTCCCTGGAGTTAAAGGCGGGCGGGCGTCGGGCTGACCTCCCGACCTCAACCTAGTCCCGTTGGTCAAGTAACGCCGGGACCTTATCTCCCGCGAGCCCTTGGGCCTACATAGGCCTGTCGTGGCATCCTTTATTTTTATTTTATTACTCAAATTAACCACAACGAAGTCCAACTGTTGTGCAGACAGTTTCGAACACCCACCACCGACACGACAGTCCATCTACAATTCGTACAAGATATTTGAAATAAAGAGAAGTTTGTGTAAAGTAAAAGTTCGGGGAGACCATGTGGGTCAATCCATACCAAACGGTCCAGCACTGGTTGCTCCACCATTTTTAAAACAATTGATTTTTTTACTGTTGTTACACCTATCCATGAGTACTTCAAAACAGGCATTATTTTTTTTTTTATTTGATTTCGTTTAAAAATGGCGTCCATTTTTGTTTTAGGGTTTCCGGCATTTTTGGTCTTTGCAGACAGTTGCGGTAATTTTGATAACTCAGCTAAGAAAAATGATAGAAAGCTGTGGTAAAAAACATTATTTTCAGCACATTCTAAGCTACATTTATTTAAAATATTTCAGCTCTGTTAGCCAGTCAGAAAAAAATTTTAGCTTGGTATTTGAGTTTGATTTTTGAGTTAGATACCTGTGTTAGATGTATAGGTATCTAAATCAAAAATCAAACTCAAAAATCAGACTCGAAATTTTTTTCACAGATACCTTTCATTAAGTTCTCTTTATACTGTAAATAACAAATTTTTATTGTGTCCCCCATCAGAGATATTGGGGCTCAAACTTTGAAAAAAAAATGAAAAAAAGAGCATTTTTAAAGCGCTATAACTTAATTAGGAAGCCAGTAACAGAGCTGAAATATTTTTTGCTAAACCTTTGGGTGTATATCTTTTCTCAAAAAAATTTATAGCTTTGCTATTTCATTCCTTCGTGCTAAAAAAAACCCGGAACTTTGATTTTTGTTCAAAAGCGAATATCAATTTCGGTTCTAAATTTCAGCCATTTTTGTTAGAGATATGGTGAAAAGGTATAGGGCATAAAATATAACTTATAATGTGCTGTAAATAATGTTTTTTACCACAGCTTTCTATCATTTTTCTTAGCTGAGTTATCAAAATTACCGCAACTGTCTATAAAGGCCAAAAATGCCGGAAACCCTAAGCAAAAATGAACGCCATTTTTAAACAAAAAAAAAAAAAATAATAATGCCTGTTTTGAAGTACCCATGTATAGGGGTAACAACAGTAAAAAAATCATTTTTTTAAAAAATGGTCGAGCAACCAATTTAATGTTTTCTGGACCGTTTGATATGGATTGACCCATGTGTATCAGATAAACAAGTGGTGTGTGTTCGTGAGGTTTACACAGAAAGTGTAAAAAAATGGATTCCTACAAACTGCATTTACTGCAAAGCTTAAGTGTCCAAGACAAACTTGAACGTCTTGCTTTCTGTAGAGAAATGCATGAAAGATGTAACGAAAAATGGTTACAGTGAGCAATTAATTTTCAGCGAGAGTTGACTTTCCACGTCATGACGCGTCCGTGGGAAAATAATAATAAAAAAAGAATGTACGCATGGGGACTGAAAAACCAAGAGCACTAGTGGAGCATATCAGGGATTCCTCAAAGGTTAATGTGTTTTTGTGCTATGCCGCGTAAAAAACTATGACCCCTTTTCTCATGGAACTTTCGTATTTCATTTGCTCATTAACTAGTTGATGCCTCAACTGCAAGAAGTGATAATTTCATCCTACAACATGATGCTGCACCTCCACATTGCATCAGGACGTTAGGAATTATCTGAATGATTCCATCGGAAAGATGAGTGGCCGCACAACAACCGACATGCCACTTACACGTTGGCCACCAAGTAGTCCCGATCTCACACAATGAATTTTTATGGGGATATATCAAGGACAAAGATTTTCGTACATCCCCTTCCTGTTACTCTTGATGATCTAAAGCAACATATCACATTCCATTTCCGCCTTTATATATGACATGTGACCAAAGGTTTATTCACTGAACATCTTTATCTCGCTGTACAAAACTTGAGTTTCCTACCAAACCGTGCATAACGAGTGTCGATACCTTAAGCAGTTTTTATTTTATACAATGTTGAAACGGTCTACTTCTTTTGTAATAATCTGTTATGTTATTGCACACACATACAAAAAGAGCCATATACAGTTTCCCTGCTGTGAGTCCTAGGAGTTTACACATTTGATAATTCTTCGGAATTTACAAAATAGTTTCTGAAATACACGTTTATTGAAATACGAAGATGCAAATCAATAAATTTTACTTTGAACATTAATAAAAAAAATGTATAGAAGAAATGTTTTTTTTTTCGGTTCAACTTTATTGTAATTAACTAATTTAGAACTTAAAATTTCATTCAAAAAAGAATTCTGTACCATCAATGAAATGCCCTTCCCTTCGTCCACCATTTAAGTCTTCGAATGCTGAGCAGTTCTGGCTGATGAGTGTATGTTTAATACAGTTGTTTTAGCGTCCTAATATGGTCTCAAAAAGGTTCCACAGTTCATGATTACATTAATTTTGTTTTACCTAATCTAAATCTTTAGTCTTTCTTTTTCTTGTGTGGAAAATCCTTGTGGTAAGCATAAAGCTATCCAAGGAATTATCCACAATTTGATCTTTTATTAGTTAAGAGAAAGTTAAATAATAATAGTACGAGTGATCATTTTTAGCAAAAAACTCACAAAAAATAGAAGTGTTTTAGAATATTTCTTCAAGAAAATTCGTAAAGAAATAAATTTATTATTGCATTACCAAACAATTTTCAATGTTCTTAGTTAAAAATACATATTTTAAAAAATTACCCAAGCTCAAATATTGAATTATAAATAAACATTAGAAACATATAAAAATACATAATCTTCATTCATTCATTTAACACTAGGTATTCATATTTGATGGATATTACTATTAAAAAAAAATCTTAGACAAACGAATAATAATTATATACAACTGATCATATAATCATTCATTAATAATTTCAGAAAATCATAAAAAATGGCACAACAAGCTTGAACGATAACATTATTTTAAATTAAAGTTTATATTTCTTTGACTAAATAAAAGATGCTGGAGAGGGCACTGAAGCAAGAGTCCAAAGCAGTTGGAGGAATCTCTTGAAATTCAACTCATGACACTACCTTCGCTCTGACTGAGAACGCTTTCAGCCAATTGATATTCTTCCAGTTCAGATAAATCAGATTCTGTGTCCTAGAGTAAAAAAGAAAGGAAAAATGAAAAAGAAGATCATAGAAACACATTCACAGGACTAATTTAACTAATTATACAATTTCCATCAATTATACACAATTCATTTCCCTCAGCTCTTCTCCCCAGAAAATTGTAACTGTTATATGCGATAGTTAAACTACCCCCATTAAATTCAATTTAATTTCTCTTTTACATTATCATTTTGTTATAGATTTTTTTTTTGTTTCCCTGTAAATGTCTACCATTTACGATTGTTGCCCTGGAATCATTAGCCTATATAACAGAACTTCCATCACAGTCTAGGCTCGTCAGTTTACATCATATTTTTTTTTTTTTTTAAGTTCATTCATTTCAGAAAACAAACAAGATTCAAGAAAACGATTTTCTTTTGAATCTCCTCTTAAAGAAATCAAGGCATGAAAAATTCTACAGGTTACAACTTTTCAACTTGTGCTACCTTACAGGACTATTAAGAAAATATGATTACTAAATTGGCTGTTGGTGGTTATCTCTAGCAAATGCGAGATCGCATTACTTGTTGACAAGGGATAACAATTATAATTGTCAAACAATCAGAAAGCCTTCACACACAGGAGAAACCTCAAAAACGAGAACTGAAACAAATGTGTTAACTCATGATGAACTCATTCTATAGTTAATTACAAGTGTAATATAGTCCGACCAATAATGAGATAGTATTAGTTAAGCTACGACTTAGTTTATATTTCCGATTCCATAAAATGTAAGTTTATAATAATGCTCATGTAAACAAAATATACATGTATGACTTACTAAAATAGTTCTCAGATCTGCTCGAGCAGCCAGAAGGCGTTTCTGACAATCTGGGATCATCATTAGGGATTCCTGTAAAACCTCTTCCTGCAAGAAAAGAAATCGTTTTTATAGTCAAATGATTTTGAATTTAATATCACAACAAAAAAATAGTTTGCCATTTTTAAAGTAACTACTATATAAATGCATTTCCATCAAACTGTGAAAGAATTTAAAAATTGTAAATGATACGTGATGACGTTAAGAACAGGATGCTGTAAGGATGAAGTGATTCCAATCCATATATAGAGAAATTAACTGAATTACTAGCTTTGGCTTTATCTTTATAAATTCAGTGGATTTAACTAAACCTGGTTTTGAAAAGGCACTAGAGTTCTTTTGAGAAAATTTTGGTTGTCATTTGGTATAAGATTTGGAAAGTGCTTCTTAAGCAATACATCAATACAGACGGCTTCATAAAATTTTGGATTCTAAATGAAGTTTCTGGATTTTAAGTGAGCAATATATAAAACTCATACCAGTTTAAAATAATATGTCACTGGATTCGGGAGGATTTTTTTTTTTTTTTTTTTTTAATAACGGGAAGAAAAATTTTCTAAATGTAATTCAGACAATTTACGGTCTTTTTTGTTAAGTTAAGTTCTCAACAATTAAATGTTTTCTGTTTGGAATAAATTTGCCCCTAATAAATTTTATTCTAAAATTAAAAAAGTTCAAATATCGTCCCCTTCCCAATCCATTATAAATTATCCTAAGCGAAAACATTATCTGGAAACTTACGTCATTGTTTTCAATCTTTACCGAGCTGTTAGTTAATAACTTGTTGTTGTTGTTGGTTGGGTTTTTAATGGCGCAAAAGCAGATGTGGCTAAGTTGCGCCAAGTTAATAACTTTAAGGTAACACTTGTTGATTACAACAAAACATTTATAAAACGAGATACGCAAACATGCACAAATGTAATTCAATTTTGATTACAAAACAAAGCAGGTACTGCTCTAAATGTAATACAAAACAGAAATAAATTGAATCTATTATTAATTTTGAAATGGAACACAATGCTTCTTAATGGAAAAAACAAAGAAAACAAATGAGAATTTTTCGATCGTTGTACTGAGTAAAGTAATATTTCAAAATTATTAATAGTTATTATAATATTCAAAGATCGAAAACTGAAAAGACTGGATCGTAAGTGTCTCATGGATGACTAGTACTGACAAGCATTCTTTCTTGTCGACTGTAGATGTACGATGAAGTATTTTACACTAGAAAAACATAATCCATTACCAACTTTCGTTGTAGATGTAGCTTTGAAGAGCGCGCAAGATTCATCCTAAAAGCCAAGTACGGTTTTCTAAATCTCTTACAGAAGTGTTCAAACAAATCACATCAGCAATGACATTCCCTCTTTTTTTTTTCTCGTAGAAACTCATTCTTTTTCTTTAATAAAAAACAAAACAATATTTATTTACGAACTTTCTTATGTATTATCAGCATTGATATCTCCTTCAATTTATTATTAACACAATTCAAAGATAAGGAAACATCTTGGCATGAACAGAATTTTCATTAAAAGAGAACAAGAGTTTCGTGTTTTGAGTGAAATCCTTTTCTGGATCTGTGTTCCAAACTTGAACCATTTTCTTCTGAGGCTGGGTGGGTGGGTGGGAGGTTGCGTCGTGGAAGAGGCCATGTGTCTCCATTAGAGGGGTGACAGTCGTGGTCCTCTCTTATTGCTGTTGTGTTGGCGGCCACAACTTTCTCGTCTCCTATAAACATAGCTGTTAGATACGAAGTGAAGTCATAACTCCCAATCGCCCTGAAAAGTCGACCCGACCTCGGTCCTCTAGTGCCACCATTTGCATCGAGTCGGCGAAGGAGAAGGGGCTTCTTTACGGCGCCAATAATCCCTCCACTCACTCCGCCCCCATTATTTCATTTCTAACTCTTTTGTAAATAATTACAATACTACAACACAAGAGTCCAGAGGAAACTGAAAAGTTTTAAGAGTGGATTAATTAAAGCACACGTTTCATTTACAAGCGCTGATACTAAATTACACACATAAAAGAATACTATTACACTTCTAAAGCTAGATTTTCATTAATTTCGCAAAATTCATTTCCACACCATATTGTCTTATATTTTCTTCACAATATTTTTTTTTTAAATGAGACTAACATTCAAAAACACTTTTTCAAGCTACTGTACTTATATAATTTTTTTTTCCCTAGCCAAGAGCTGTTTATTTGTCTACAAATCTCTGCATCCGAAAGTTTACATGAAACTGAATTGTCCTATCTTCATTAATGTTTCTGATCTATTCAGTTTTAATTCTGTTTTCCTTGTAAATGTTCACCGGAAGTTCTCATTGATTAGTAATTATTCCCTGTAATTCCCTGTGTCGATACCTGTAAGGCTTCTGGTAATTCTGTAGCGCAGCGATTCTCAAAATGAACTCTTCGGATTTCATTTACGATAGGGATGAATTTTATGCAATGGTACATGTTTAAGCACAAACCAATACAAGAATTGAAAAAACATAATAGAAAATTTATTCGAAACTAACAATAAAAGATTATACTGATATTAGAGATCCACGAAAAAATTTATTAGACCACTTAAAATGTGCGAAATCGGTCTTCAGTCGACAGACTGTCTGGATGCATACAACAACTCATCTTCCCCTATACAGATTTTCACGGAACTTACTATATATAGCGAGTTCAATGAAATTGAAAGATTAATCTCAAGTTTCATTGATACTAAATGACAATTTATAAATTTTTAACAGCTAACAACACGATCTTTTAAAAATGTCTTCATGTAGTGAGTGCTTTTAGAACTTTCTAATTCTGAAAACTTAGAACGCACCATCCCCCGATGCATTTACCATGTACATCCTTGTACCCTAAACTTTATTAAAAAAAATGAGAAAAATGGGATATTCTAATTGCAAGAAGTAGACGAAGATTAACCAGTAGTATTATTCTATCTTTTCTTGTTAAAATCATTTACTGTTTTAAATTAGAAAATAATAATTCTAAAACTGCCACAACATCTCGTGTGTAACCTAGTGGGGATTAAAAAGAGAAAAACACCTCAAAAACTTCTGTTCCCGCAAAGACCAGGAGATTTTGTAATATTTCAGTCCAAACTACTGGCTTTCGAAGAACGGTAAAGCCGCCTTCAAAAGACTGACTTGCTGAAATAAATATTTGCTTAAATACTTATTGGAATTAAATGTAAAATCATTATTTACATAAATAATGACTATTTACATAAATATTAATTTTAATAACTGCTAATTAAAATGATAATCTCCATGGAAAACTTCAAAGTAAGTTTGAAGTTCGATGTCTAATCGAAAATTTCAACATGGAAACTTTATCTTATCACAAATTTTCCTTATTGTATTAGACAGTCTACAAGTATTAATGTAATGAAAATTTAATTAGGAAAATGGTATTACTTTAAAATGTTCACGAACCAATAAATTTTTGCAGCAACAAAAATCAGTTATCTTTGACTAGCAGTTAAATGTGCCACTTACGCCTGCCTTATTTTGTAAATACTTTTGCTGGTCATATACTGTGGTATATACGAGCTTTATAAGCTTAAATTTAGCCTGTATTTATATATTATCAATTCTGAACGATTTTCAGTATTAATACTTCTGCAAATACTTTTACATTGACCGAGATGCAACTTAAGGATACCTTCTCTTCATGTTTGGACTTTCATGGATGTATCAGTGAATTTCAACAAATTTAATCACTATCTAAACAAAAGGTACATTAACAAATTTATAGTCGATATACTGTGTACAGAACAAGAGGATTTTTTTTTCTTTAATGTAGATAATTACTCTTAAAGACACTTTTCATTTTAACTTGTGCATGATATGAATTTATCAAATTAATAGAAATTAAATACAAATCCTATAAAAACAACCTATAGTGATAAGAGAGAGAGAGAGAGAGCCATTTTATGATTAAAGAAGATCTTAATTTTCACCCTATGTCGATGAAATCGATAACTTTTAGTGATCTCCATAGCTTGGCCCCAAAAAGTAGAAGTGTTTCATGCAGAAAGACAGATGAACAAAATGAATTTAATGGAAGCTGTATGATTTTGAATTCCACGTTATAAAACTTAAGTGATTGCCAAATTAAAATAGAAACAAATACATTTCGAAAACTTGGACAATTAGTTTAAAAAACTAACAGAACTAAATATAATAAAAGAACGTTAATAACATTCGAAGAGAAACTAAAGTAACTGACTGACTTATCTTTTTTTTTTTTTTTTGAAGCAACTAAATAAAAATTAGACATTTTCTTAAATTCCAGTCCTTTTCCGTCGAGGTTTACGAATTAAGTTGATGTTATTTACTCTCAATTCCAAGATTAAAAAGTCATTTCATTACAGAAATCAACCCTCTCTTAATTTAAATTGCAATTAAATGCTTAATTGAAACGAATCTTTTACATCCCTATTAACATGATCGCAAAGAATTTTTTTTTTTCAATGACATTTTATTTTAACCCTACATCTTTTAGAAAAATGAGGCTTAAAAAAAATAAATAATAATAAACTGGGAGATCCCCCCTCTCCCAGTTACTTCATAAAGTAATTCAGAAGTTTTCAGATCTTCTTTAAACTTGGTATGAATATTTAAGACCGATCTAAACATTTCTATCGATGTCTTAACAAGCAATCCATTAATTAGCGCGTTGTTCGACATGATTAAAATTAATCAGATTTTAAATAATTTAAGTAAATAATGACAATTTACAATGGAAAATTTATGCTTTTGTTTTCAGCAAATATAATTTGAATATAAATTGTAGTTTTCGGGTTTGTGTAGTTTTCACTTTTTTTAAACAATAAAACGAAACAGAAAACTAAAAGTTATTCCTAAAATAGTTTTAAGAAAGGAAGGCTTAACACTTAAGTTCTTGTAGGAACTTCTTGTTTAGTGTGAAGCCTACGGTAAAACCTCTTCAGTAATTAAATAATTTCTTAAACATGTTCGTCTGTAAGAATCCTCGAAAGACTTTCGTCAAAACTGGATCTGGATGGCAATTATTATCAAAATGCTAAATAACAAGTTTCATCAAAATCCCCGCAGTTGGAATGCAGTTATTTTATATGAACTAATCAAACAATAGACTCTTAAAGATCCCAATGGCCAAGGGCTGATTTCCCGAAAGAAAACACAGGTTGGGCTTCAGAGTGAAAACTAACAAAATAAGATGAGTACAATAGTTATCTTATAATCATCAGGTTTTTCTGGCTATTTAAAATAGCATTCATGACCTAATTTAAAATCTACATTACACATCATAATATTTCTAAGTAATGTGTTATATAGACATCCAGTCGACACACTTCTTTTTTATTATCTTCTAAAAATACAATATTTCTTTTCCTTAAACAGGAAACTTCATCAGGTTCTGAATACAGGAAAAGTTTTTTTTCCCCCGTCTTCAGAACCTGACGAAGTTTCCTGTTGAAGTTTCCTGTTAAAGGAAAGGAAATATTGTATTTTTAGAAGATATTAAAAGGAGTATATCGACTGGATGTCTATATTGAAGAAACACATGTTTTGTAGAGGCAGTAATTGCTTTAAAAGAGTGCAAGAGGGTTAGAAATCATAAATCACTTTAAAAGAGGAAAAGGTTTTACAGTAAGTAGCTGAATGAAAATTTTATTCAGTAATCAACAACCTGCTATTTCTAATACTGCCATGAAATATTAAGAATTAAATTTAAAAACTACTTTTAGAAGGCGGCTGACCAATAAGCTGAAGGCTATCTTCAATATTATTAGTTTAAGTTTTACTAAGTTTGAAATGACATCTTCAATTTCCTTACCTTCAAAGGTAACTTCAGACAGATCCTTGCATTAAGATGAATTTGTAATATCTTTTTATGAAGTGCCTTCTGTGCATTTTCAACAGAACAAAAGAGTGACCGTTCACTTACTACGCATTCATGCAAATACGCCAAGTTATCAGAAATCACACTTGGAATAGCGGCAGGAACATGACCTTTAATCTGCGCTGAAATCCTATAGGTTCCATTAAAGTGCTGCCGTGAGGTGTCAAAGGGTTAAAAGGACCTAAATGTTTCATGGCGCTGTCCCCAGGGCGAGCTCCCAACCCTTTTGCCACTCTTTTTCCAAGTGCCTGCTCACCTGAATGCCAAGCGGGGCTGTGGGCTCCCCTAGGGACCTAATGAGAGCCCCGCCGCCGCTCCTACACTGCTTTTCAATTTGGGCACTTGCCCGTCCCTCCGTATGCAAATTACATGCACAGTTCTCCATCGACATGCAAATCTACTTCGTCCAATCAATTATTCACAGTCTTGTATTTTAACTAAAGGAAAAGGGAGGAACAGAGAGAAAGAGAGGGAAAAAAATCATCTAAGTACGTGTAAATGCAAGTTAATGCACAAAAAAAAAAAAAGAAGAGAAAAAAAGAAAAAGAGACAAAGCATCAGCAGCAGAGAGCTTCTTTCGCACCAATAAAACAAAAGAGGATTTGATTGCACAGAAGACGAGACCAACAATTTCCTCGTCAGACGTGGAAGTCAAAACAGATTAACATCTACTATGTATGTACACCTTTTCCTAACGATATTTAAGATACCAATTCAAAAATCCTTTTGATAAATTTAACCAAAAATACAAAATGAAAATAAAACAATGTAAAATTAAACATACAATCACTTTAGAGCACATCGGGAGATACAAAGTAATTTCAAATATTCCTATTATACAAAAATAAGCTATTTGTTAAAATAATATAATTAAAATTCTTAATTACAAATGGTAAAAATAAAAATAAAAAAAAATATTTACATAACTCAACTGTTTTATTTTGTAGTTAATCATCTTTGAGGTGAATTAATGTTCAGTTAATATAAACGTTTTTGAAATTTAAGCCTGAAGGAGGTATCATTATTTTTCAATTATTTATTTTTAATAATTTTAAGTACTTTTAATTTCACAATGATCTTGAAGGTTACTAAGTGATGGTAGTACTTTCTTCTGCTTATGTAGAAACTAGCAAATAAACATTCTTTATTTTTAATCAACAACAACTTGGCTATTATTAAACACTTCCGTTAAAAATTTTTTAGTTTGCATTTGTGTGCTTTCTACTTGATAAATTCAGGATGGTTTTTTTAGACTTTCGACTTGAAATTGCTACACATTCCTTCTGGAAAATGTTCTGATTTTTGTATGAGATTTTTCGAAAGCAAACCGATCAATTCTTAAGGCCCCGATATTTATTTATCAGTCTGACAAAAGCTCATTTTCCCTCTCTTAGATGCGTTGGTATTGTTATTCGCTAAACTAATAGACGATAGATTTACAACCAATCAGGAAAAAAAAAAAAATTACGATGAACTGTTTAATTAAACTACGAAAGAGTTCATCGTAAAATTTAATTTTTTTATTAAAAAATGTAAAATTTCTAAATATAAAAAATTACCTCTTCCCGAATTATTTATTAGCCTGTAAAATGGAATTTAATTTAAAGGACTGATTTCTTGAGAGTTTTAACGTATACAAACAAGGATTACAATACAGAAATTATTCGCTTTTGATTTTGATTCTCTTCTACTCTATCTGTCCCCGAGATTATGGAAAAGTCAGTTTTTTTTATGTAAGTGTTAACGATAAAACTTATGTAATTGCCATAGCAGATTTCCTGCTGTTTCTAGACATAGTTTAATAAAATCTTTAAGTGTTTGCAATTGTGGTTTTTAGGGTTTGTGATTTTTAATTCAATACAACGAATTAGAAATAAAAGACAGCGTTTCGTAACACCACCGTATTAAAACTACAGCCGCATTCAGTGGAAATGCACTAAATAACGCAGAACAAAAGGAATCGATTGAATTTGTCATAATTACATCACGTCACTTCCACTTCAACACTGGTTGTAACTTTTAAATGCGCATTTGATGACTTGAGAGAGTCGACAATTGTATTCTCGTTGCAATGCTGTTGAGTAATAAATCACAACGATGAAGAACTTGTATTTTTTTTAAAAAAGCTATTTTTTTTTTAATATTTTTATATTTTTAAGCTATAAAATTTGATTACACGACTTTTTACGAGAAAACGGAGCATTTTATATACATATATTTTGACAAAATCGTTTACAATGGCGAAAGAGTTACTTTTTTTTTCTTTGTATCTGTGATAGATTGCTTTTCGTTCTACAAATTAAATAATGGAATAATTTATAGTAATGGTATCCAACTCAAAGCAGAATTTACTGTTTTTTATCCTACTTTTTTATATTTTTCCATTCTCTCATCTTCAGATCTTCGTATTCGTGAGAGAAACTTAAAACAGCAGCAAGGATCTATCAAAAACTCATGTGAACCATTTAGGAGAATATGATGAGACCTTTGTTGACCACCTTTGGTCTTTTTACAGCTGTGGATTATATTGTTGAATTTGAAAAGATGAAGGGGGTGGCGGTATTTTTCTTACGAACAACCATATTTCATTTCGCTTAATTTAGATCATTTATGATTTTACAGAGGTTTCCTAAAAATCATTACGTTAGATAATAGTGTTTTCGTTACTGAAAAGAATTAACTGAATAATGTATATTTTTAAACCTAGAATAAGTTTATATTACAAGAAGCATTTTAACAACAAGTTTTAACGTGCGAAAATAATAACAATACAATAAAAAGCAAACTCGCACATGACTTAAAGGAATCACTGATCTGATTTGGATTTTTCGACACCGGGAATCCAGAATAGCTGTTTCTGGGTTCCTACCCGTCATCAGCTGGACTCGCCCAGTGTCTTAACAGTCAGTGATTCCTAGAGACATATAAAGAAAACAAAAGTGAACAAGAAAATGGTCCTTCATATTAAAAAACAACAATTAAGAAGGACCATTTTCTTGTTCACTTTGTTTTCTTTATATGTCTCTAGGAATCACCGACTTAAGACACTGGGCGAGTCAAGCTGATGACGGGTAGGAACACAGAAATAGCTGTTCTAGATTCCCGGGTGTCGAAAAATCCAAAAACAGATCAGTGATTCCTTTAGTTATGTGCGAAGAAGCATTTTATTAAATCACTTATCTATTAACTAACAAAACTTATCGGTAAAAAATATTTGGCATTAGCTTTGAAATGAATTTGAGTTTTACTTTATAGTTTTCGTAAATTTGTTTGCTTTCACGCATTGAGCGATCATCGACAGCAATCTGGGACAGCTGTTTCGTCCTTATTAGAACTCATCAGCGAGATTAAGCTCAGAATGCGTGAATACCTATGGTTCCTTCTCTCGCTCTCGGAAGTGGGACCCGGCAGAAAGCAAACAATAGAAAAATCGCTGTAACAAGTACAGAAAAATTACCTTGGCCCGCTGATCGCTGGGCACAAAAGGCATTTAATAAAAGGATAAGCCAAACGCAATACTTGATCGTTTTCTAAACTGAATTTGTAGTATTCAAAGTATTGCTTTTTTTTTTTTTCCCGTGAGTATTTGAGTGCGAAGAATCCCAGACTCCTTCCCCGAAAATCAAAAAAAGATTAACTGTTTTTCAGGTCCCATTTTTTGGTTGTTTGGATGATCGTTTAATGGACTTTGCAATCCCCTGAAGACTCTTGATTGAACAGTAGGATTTAAAATTTTCTCTTAAATTTTCTTAAAAAAAAAAGCGAAACCTAACTCGGATGGATTAAACGTTTCTTCAAGAGTTTTATAACTGTTTTGACTTTTATTTTATGTTTGAGTGGTGTGAGTGTGGCTGGCAGGGAAGCCAAGCACCAAGACCGTTATTCTTCTGTACTACCCCTACGGAAAGGAGGACAGACGGAGAGAAAGAATGGTAGAGTAGTGCAGTGGAAATGGCAGAACCCCGAGAAAACCTGTGCTCAACGCAGATCGTCCATCACTACGAAACCTACATAAGAGAACCGAACCTCGGTAATCGGACATGACAGGCTAATGTCTTAGCAACATCGCCAACCGGGCGGCCAATTTTTATTTTACTTTATTAAAATTTTAAACGAAAACATTACAGTGAGTCAAGCAAATTCAAGTTTCCCAAACAATTTATTTATCAAACTCATTTCGTTGTTTTGTTTATTTTTATTTTCGATTTCTGTTAAAATTCCTGAGATTATTGAACTATAGAGTATTTTGTTTCTAAAGAGATGTATGTTTACTATGTCTGTGTGTATTACATAATACATATGATCTTTTCTGTCATTTTTAACTTTTCGAATGACAAAATATTTTATCTATCTACCTCACTCAAATACTTCACTGTTTCTCTATATATTTTTCATCGCACAACGTTTTGATATACGAGGGCGAGTCAAAAAGTAACCTTAATATGGCCATAAAAATTTAAAATCTCATAGTAGAGGATTCTCATTCAGATATGTCTTGCCACTTGAGGAACCTGCGGGCGCATATACTTTGGCCTACGCGTCGTCTGTGACGTCATCCAACCCAAAGCCAAGATGGCCGCGCAATTAGAAGGATGCTCCAAAGAGCAGCAGCATGCAGTTCTCCGGTTTTGGGGCAGTAAAGGTGAAAAAATGGCAGACATTCATCACAGGATGTAAAGACAGTAAGGAGATAGTTCTTTGTCGCTTCAGGAAGTTTGCGAACGGCACAGGAAGTTTAAAAGTGCGATGTCAAGTAGGACTGATGCAGCTCGCTCCGGCAGGCATCACATTGCGACTGAGACTAACATTATCGCTGCAGTGGAACAATTGATATGGGAAAACTGGTCGATAGCAATCAACGAGATGCCTGAAATAGTGTTCATTAGTCAGGTCTTGGCATACCACATCATTCACGATATGCTAAAGAACAGCAAAGTCTTCTCTAGGTGGGAATCAAGAGAACTTGCCCCCCAAAATCAAAGAACTTCGTATAGATGCTTGTGAAACGCTATTGCCACGTTATAAAGTTGATGAGGATGACTTTTTACGATGTATCGTTATTGGTGGGGAATGCTGGGTCCAATATTACCAGCCAGAGACTAAGCGAGCAAGCAAGGAGTGGCGACATTCATCATCGCCGAAACCAAAAACATTCTGCACAACTCCGTCGGCTGGCAAAGTGATGCTCGCTCTTCTGGGCTGTAAAGGTCCAATCCTGGAACATTACATGACCAAGGAATTTACTGTGAACAGTGAATCGTATTGTGATCTGCTTCAGAGCCATTTGAAACCCTTAATCAAGTCAAAATGTCGCGGTTTGCTCCGTTCTGGTGTGCTGTTGCAGCAGGATGATGCTCAGCGTCATACAGCGCTCGTGAGATGGTTGAAAAACTTAACAGATCTGCATTTCAACTGTCTTCCACATCCTCCAAATTCACCTGATCTTGCACCAAGTAATTATCTTGTGTTCGGACCCCTCAAGGAGGCACTAAGTTTCGCATAGGCGGTGCATACTCTGCTTCAGTCAACCAAAAGATTTTTTTTCTCATGGAATCCAGATTCTGCTAAAGTGCTGATGCACCTGTATTGAACGTAATGGGGACTATATTAAAAAGTGATGAAGTGTTTTTGTTTGTTTTTATTTGTCAATAACAAATAATTAAGGTTACTTTTTGACTCGCCCTCGTAATAGCAGTTTTTTTTCTACGTACTTTTTTTTTTTTTTTACCTTCAGTAATTCAAGAGGATTATGAAAATTCTACTTATGTATGCATTTTTTTTTTGTTATTTGATTACTTCAGAATATAAAAGATGTCAATATGTATCTGAATAATAATCTTGATTATTAATTACAATTTAATTTAAATATTTAAAAAAATTCAGGTTGCTGTTATTTGCAAGAATTACTTTGTTATTTATAATTATTTAATTTTAATACTTTATATAATAGATAAGATTATATTTTAAGCTAAATTCGCAAGTGTCTTGCCTTATAAGGTCCAAAGTACTAACAAACTTCATAGGGGAGGTTTTGATATTTTTTGTATTTTTTTTCTTTTTTAGTTTAAATTTATACGTGTGTATGTGTATGTGTATATATATATATATATATATATATATATATATATATATATCTCAATTGTATGCCAATTTTCATATGACAATGGTCTGACAACAACTGATCAAACAGGGAACTGTGTAGTCAAATCCCACGAGAGTCACAGAGTGTTTTTGTGTCATTATGAAATCAATGAAAATCTCCTTATTTGACTTCCCAGTTTTTAACCTCAACTTCTATTTCTTTAGGTCCTCATCGTTTGACGTCAGTATCAGGACTTGCCATTAAGTGCGATTTTCGGGAAAATCTGGTTGGGTGGGTGAGTGGGTGAATTTAGGCACTATGTGGGACGTTAATACCTCGTATATTACTTATCCTGAAAGGAGATATTCCCCCTCCCTTTCTTATTCCCTCCAAATCGCATCCTGACTGAAGTAAAAGACCTGGGAAACCCAAAACAATTCGTCTCTATCGTCCTAACTTACTCAGACAGCTGGGATTTAAGAAGAAAAAGATTCTATTCTTGTCAAGACATTTAAAACGCTACAATGAAACAGGATATCTGAAATCCTTCTAGAAACAAAAATCACGGTTTCTACAATAGTTTCTTTGCCAAGCCTGCTTCATTTTAACAACGTTAAATATTTGACCTTATGTTTTAAAATAAATCATAATAATAAAAAAAAGTTACCACTGAATTTTAAGATGGAGAACTGGTTTTAGCTAAGTATGGAATGATTTTCAAGTTTTATTTCTTACTAGCTGTGCCCCGCGGTTTCACCCGCATTAAATTGTGATTATACAAATCTGTTTCATACACATTATGAGTACATAACTAAGTGCATCTCATTAACTATAAATACCATCTGGAAATTAAAATACATGGCCCTTCTCGGTAATGTTCGGCTCTCGTCGTGTGGCCAACCCGCCCCCGATTGTTACTTATTTAATAAAATAAAATGTCCATTACTATTTTTTTTTTTTTTTCCTTTTTTTTTTGTGACGAATTAATTGTAATTTTATTTTTTACTGTGGTCCCCCAGCAATAATTGTCTACAGTTAATCTTTGATTCGATCGAATTAGTTTAAACGTTGGGGTTTACGTTCATTGGCAGAATCAATTATAATACTATGGAACAAACAAAGAAACGTTTTCAAAATTTAATTAATTGTACCTATAATAATAGATACAATTTTATAGATACAATAAAGTAATATATTTAATTAATTGTATCTATAATATATTGTTACCTATTCATAATACGATCGTTGCAACCAATTAAAAAACTACCTACAAATTGATTTTATTAAACCTAACTAAAACCTAAAATTTATAAATATTAAATTAAACGTACGCTTACCTATTGTATAGGAAACGCATAGAATTATTCAATTAAATTAACAAATACATCCACAAAAATTAGTTCGCTGAAGCACAACTGTTGCGTAAGGAGCCAATCACATGACTGAGCCGTATGGCATGGTACTGTTGGTGGCATTTCCAATGTCAGTGTTTCGAAGAAGTGCTTTCCTGCATTGCTTTCCTTAAACCAGTCTTAACAAGGGAATGGTTAGGTTTGTCAGATCGAAACATCCCTTTAAATTTTTATCATTTATTCAGGATCTTAAGGAGTTAACGTATACCAAATTTTAGCTCCTTTTTTGTACTGAAAGGGGGGTTAAAAAAATTGTAAGAGCTGAGAGCTTGTTGCACTGCGGGGAAGCATCGGGCAGCTAATGTGACATTGGAAACGCCACCGACAGTACCTCGCTCGCTGACCTGGGCATATGATAGTTCGGCCCTTCTCGGTAATGTTCGGTTCTCGTCGATAGATTTCTAATAGTAGTATAGATTATAACGGCAATTACAGTTCCAATTGCCATTTTCAAATTACAAATAAGCAGACGGATCGGATGTAAATAAACACTGAGATTCAAAAAAGAGGTTGAATACATTCATTATTGATGGGGGAAAGGAGAAGGAAACATGTAGCAAAAAACAATATAAAATGAGTCACAAAATTGTATTTTTTATTAATTTGTTTTGTTTTATTGAAATAGTTTCTTTAATCCCATTTTTGAACCCTTTTCAATGTACTCGATGTTATGTAAATCAATGATTTTCCGCCTGGTTTTTTTTTTCTATCTATTATTTGTGAATTTAAACCTTTATTTAAATATGTTTAATTACTTAATTAAATTTATTATCTATATTTATAATGACTATTTTATTGTATTAATTTCATTATATCATACCGTGTCCTTGCTCCTTGATATTATACATATAATTGTAACTTATTTTATATTGTTTTTTGATTTATGTTTCCTTCCCCTTCCCCCCCATTAATAATGTATTCGACCTCTGTTTTGAATCTCAATATTGCCAGATAGGTTGACGTTTATGTTTACTGCCTCGCTCCTATTGGTCGTAGCGTGATGTTATATAGCCTATAACCTTCCTCAATAAACGGGCTATCTAACGCAAGAAGAATTTTTCAAATCGGACTGTTAGTTCCTGAGATTAGCGCGTTCAAACACACAAACTCTTCTGCTTTATAATAGTAGTATAGGAAATCCAATTTTAATACTCAGATGTTTCAGATGAAAATATAGAGTCACAATTCCAAAAGTTGTTTTTTTTTTTTTTTTTCAGTAACGGTTTTTTTTAGTAATTCTTAAATTAAATTTGCGATTTCAAAAGTTCCAATTGCATTAAACGAAAAGCTAATTAAAAATCATTAAATGTCGATACATCCAAAAAAATTTTTAATTTAGCTTCGTAGTTCAATAAAAAAGCGAAATTATACTCTTTTTGGTCCGGCTTTCTGTAGAACTAAGCAAAAATTCATATAACTTGAGAAAACAGAAATAATCATAGAAGTCAATTCATAAAGATTTTGCTGATTTGTTTTAAACGGTTCTGGAGGAAAAAAACAAAACAAAACAAAACAAGAAAACTAATTTCATACATTGAGGGAAGTCAACTTGCAGGCAACCGGAACTAAATAACACTTTACAAACAAACGATAATTAGTTTCAACCTCTAAAAACAAAAAACAACCTAAACCTCAAAAAAATAAACATACATAAGCTGTCCTGTCTACGATCAGCCTCCATTAAACAGTAGAGGGGAAAATGTAAAACCTCACCCCCCTCTTTTCATGGCTGCGTCCTTAATTATAAACATTTGTCCAAATAGTTCCTAGCAACACAGGAAGTCACATTTTTTAAGATTCTTTGGAAGATCCTCTGCTTAATTTGTAACTCTTTAATGTTGATTACCGTTTTGTCTCAACCGTTAGTTTCTGAAATGTCTTAACTTATTCTGTTATTGAAACTCATTAAAATTTAGGAAAATCGGAAAGATCCATTTGAGTTATTTCCTTTGTAAAACTGAACATCATCACAATGTAAGCAAAACCCATGTAGCTGAGCAGTACTTAGAAGTACAGTCCTTTAATTGTATATTAATAAAATATTCCTTCATACATCTTCATGTGAAGAGGGGAAGAACGGGAATTCACTGGTAACAGTTTGCTTTTACAGACTGACAGAAATAAAAATAAAGGTAAATATCTACTAACAAGTGAAGATAACTTTGTTGAAACCCTTGCTATGAAAACAAGTACCAGAGGCAAAAACTGCCTAAAACTATTTTAAATTTAATTTCCAAACAACTGCTGCTTATTTTAAAGAGATCAAGGAAAACAACGAATTCCTACAAAAATATTTAAAAACTTAAAATGAAAGGTTGGGAATCCAAACGTGTCTTAAGATTCAAATCCTGTTAGGTCAGCAAAATTGTTACTAAATGAAATAAAAGACCAACGAAAATTGTTTATAATATTGTAATGAATAAAATATTTGAGCAACATTACTTATAGTTTATATCAGGCCTATAAATATTTTTCATTTTAGTGTCTTTTTATAATTAAATAATTAAGTTATAAGCCTTTATTATTAAATGTCAAAAGAATTAACCTAGAAAAGATTGCAAATAGGCAAGAAAATTACTAGAAATTATGGGCTTCATTTTCATTCCACTCCCCAATCGCTTGTAATAAAATAAATTACATTTCATTAATATAATAAAGTCTTCAGAGAAGACATTTTAAATAGCATTTAAGACAGTACATTTACATCCGTCCAAAAACAAGTACGAAATTTTTTCCAGTTAGGAAACTCATGTAACGGGAAATTGAAAACTGAATTAAGAATATCACAATTTGATTGGTTGGCGCATGGATGATCTCATTTCAGCTGTGAAGCGACACGTTGTAGCTAATAATGTGGTACAAAAGTGGCTAATGTTGAACTCTTACAGTGGATGAAGTGCCCTTTAATTTCAAGATTGTGAGGATAAAGTAAGGAGTATGTATCAACTTTTTTTTGGATGACTGAACTGATGATGAAAAAGGTTAAACGAATAAAGCAATCATGGTAATATTGAAAAACCAGGAAACAGAACCCTGCGAAAAAAACAAAACCAAAAAACAATCAAAACATTTCATAAGGTCTTGTATTTGATTCAAAAAAACAAAACCAAAAAACAATCAAAACATTTCATAAGGTCTTGTATTTGATTCGATTATTCACGAAATTTCTATTGTGAAGCAGTGCAAAGTAGGATCTCTCCAGATGCTATCTAGCGATGTTCGCGACATGCCATGTAGAAAAATCTGCGTTTTCCCTAACTAACATCATACTCAATTGTCAAACAAAACATTGAGTTAAGACGTGTAGCTGTTATGAAAGAGTTGTAAACACCATATAAAATATTCACGGTCACAGCTTTTGTAGCTGTCAAATACATATCACGAACGACAAAAAAGGTAAACTTTCTAAAATATAGGTTAGATAGATATTCGTAGCATTTCTATTTAGTGACTAATTCCAGCCAGGGTAAAATTCGTACAACATTTTTATATAAAGAAAACCATTAGTTTCAAATTAATAATTTGGTTGAGATAATGTGAATAAGTATTATTTGCTTTACTTTCCCCTTCCGAGTCAAATATTCCACCTCAAATGGCAAAAGTTGGTTTAGTGAAACAGTCTGCAGATTGCTTTAGCAGACCAAGAAGTTCCACCAGGAATTGAGACAGATGACAATGACTTTCAACTAATGCACTTGTCATACCGACACAATTAAACACCAGAAAGCTTTTCTGTGTCAAATTGTTCGAACGACGACGCCAATTCGAGACACGTACTCCTTCGGGTTCGACCAACGATGAGAACAGTCGGCAATGAAAGATTATCTCTACCAATTAACAGTCGTTGCTCTGGATTCTGACGATAACACAATCGAATTTTACAAAATCAAAAGCTCAAAAACTGACTTACAACCCTTCCATTCACAGTTGCTACTTTTTTTTTTTTGTTGTTGTTTCTTCTATCTAAAATGTTGGTAACGCAGATTAACA
>JAFIDM010009631.1:155923706-155950106 GCA_023159025.1 Thereuonema tuberculata
TTTGATTACTGCTAGTATAATTTTAGTAAATAATCTGCAGTTTCAATTGGTTTTCTTTTAGAACGAAAGTCCATGAAATATAACTAATTAGTTTAAATTCATGCAACTTTTCAATGTAGATGCTGCTATGTAAAATATTTAAATTAAACCCTTTTTAATATTTTATTCCTTTAAAAAGGATTCATTAATAAAATATCTATGGGAAAATTTGAAAGTTAATATTTTGCTAAAAATAATAATAATAATAATAATAAAAAAAATCACTAAAAGTTTTGTTTGGATGAATGGGTGGCTATCGCATTGAAGACACTGAAAATTTGTTAACACCTGGCCTGACCTGTTGTATTACTATTAATTACAAATAAAGTTTGCTGATTTTACTTATATAGAAGTAAACTTCTACATTTATGAAGAGGAATACGTCAATTTTGAAAAGAAAATAAGGCTTTGTTCGATAAAAAGTTTGTGGTAGAGAATATCAGCAAGCTTAGAAGACAAATAGAATGAGTTAAAGACAATAGCTGTATCCAGAACAAAGTCTTTGAAGTTCTTGTACCATCTAATAATAATCAAACGGTATCTAAAAGTATAATATAACTGTCATAAGGGCCTGCCTAATGCAGCATATCACTTTACATTGATGCTGGCAACAAATTTTGAAATAACGCATTTAATCAAATGATCATTGTCACAATGAAGCAGCGCCCCTGACCTACAGCTGTGAACTGACCTACGCACCGCAATAAATATATAGCTTGATCTTTTTATTGTTTGGCACCCTCGCCCCATAATTCAGTCTTCTGGAATGTTCTGAGATCTTATTTTTCCAATCGTCCGTTCCCCTCCTGCCTTTAATAAACGATTGATAAAGAAAAATTCATGTGCGCGCAATTTTTGTAAAGAACAATGTGGCAGAAAACGTAAACAAAGGAAAATATGATTCTATATAAAGGAAGAATTAAAACTACAAATGCTTTACCTCAACATATATCTTAAAAGTTAACTCGTTCCAAGGCTGATATGGCTTGAACATGACGATGTTACCAGCTCTTCTGCACATGGTCATCAAATTATATTCATGATATAATTGAAGGTACCGTATTTTGTTTGCATATACTCATGAAATTTCTCACCATGCCCTCTAAGATTATGCAAAAATAATGGTATTTTTAATATTATAATAGTTTTTTTTTTTCTTTTCTTATTTACCTATAGAAGAATAATGACACAGACATTTTCTATATCGTAAATCGATCTGAATAACAATAAAACTAAGAAGCTTGGTGAGATATGAAGTACAGTGCTGTAAACGGCTAAACTCTAAAGACAGTTAAGGATCTAAAAAAGGGTTTAACATTTTTTTTTTTTTTTAATATAGATGAAGACTGTTGCTACTTTGGGAGCATTGTAAGGAATCTTACATGCTATTATTCTTTAGTATGATCATATGACAGAAATAAGAGAATTGTTTCATGAGTTTTTAAGAGCTAATATTCACGGCATAATAACCCAAATGAAAAACATGTGATTTTAGGTTGTCAAACCGCCTTCTAGACAAAAAAAAAAAACTAAAAAAAAATAAATAAAAATAAATGAATTTTCTATGGTACCTGATCAATTACGCTAACAATAGAATTACCCCATATTAAGTGAAAGAATTAAAAAAAAAAAAAAATTCCTTTTAATTACATTCAAATGTTTGTTGCAATAAGTTAACTTACATTGATTTTATGATAAGGCAAAGGACAATGATTTTTTTCTATTTTTTTTTTTGGTTTTAAGTGCTTTGGGGATTAATAAAAAAATCTTTTCATCTTTCTTTACCTAAAAACTCCTTTAATACAAAATGATTAAGAAAATTCCGCTGAAAGGCACTTTTTTCCCCTCACTTTTTTGGAAATGATCGATTGATTTATCGTATTATAGAGAAAATGAATGGATTATATAGATCTCCTTCTAACGAGGGATATGACCAAAATGTAATAATAAATTAAAACTAACAGTCTAATTATCTCCTCATTACATAAAAACCCACTGATGCTGGTGGAGAACCATCTACCATGGAATGCAGAACGGGCCTTCCTCCCTCCGTTAATGAACTCCGACGATTTTAATGTGGCGAAAATAGAAATGAGTTAAAGAGGTATAGGAGTATGTGTCGAGGCGGATTGGGGGAACTGTGGTGGGGAAGTTAAGCCTCGCGGATCGACGACTCCGCCAGCATAGATAATGACGGTAATGAATCAACGGCAAAAGAAAGAGAGCCTTCGGATTAAGGAGAACGCCGATTCGCCTTTCCCTTTTTCTCCGCTGGTTTCTGTCTATAAATAAAAACAACGATGGACAGGATGGATGATGAATGAGGCGAACGGAGAGGATGACGCTTAAAATCTTCCCCCTTCATCGCAGGGGAATTGCCTTTTTTTTTTTTTTTTTCAAAGCAAACTCACTTCAAAAGCGGATTGGGTTACTTGCCAATGAAATACAATTCATCCAATTCTAACCAATCAAACGCGGCTTCGTTTTAAAAACTAAAAATAAAGAAATCAGCAGGAAACTAATCCAATTTTTATTGATGAAGCCTCTGGTATTTGGTTTCGACAATATTAATATAAATAAAAATAAACAAATAATGAAATAAATATGTTATTAAATATAGAATTTCTCATTTCAAGTAACTAAAATATAAAATGTTTTTGTGGTTTCCCTAAAGTAAACTTTTAATTATTTATCTCTGCACGACAGCTTAAATTAATTGTAATAAAGAATTTTCTCAACTTAAAATGCATTAAAATATTCCTGTATTTCATGAAATTTAGAAGTGTTATACATACACAAGTAAGGAATTCTAGAATAGTGTGTGTGTCGTTTTTGTACGATTATAACTATTAAAAATTTTTAAACATTGTTTTACAAGGTAAGCAATAATAATTATAACAAAAATAACTTCTCTAATGTGGACGATCACAACAGAATGCTTACTTTTTTTTTCCCCGACGCTTATTAAAAAGAAATAAAATGATATTTCATTTTCTAAACTGATGCACGTATTGAAATAACCAATGATACAGCAGTTCGCTACCTCATAAATAGATAGCGAGGATGGAATATTCACTTCGATCAACTTACAACTTGAGGCAATGACAGCACCTGTAACATTCGCGGTGCCTATACTAGAAAAAAAAAAAAAAGACAAAATAGTCCCAAAATGCTTAATTTACATATTGCTTATTTTCCAAACTTCTGAATCAATCCACCAATAGACATTTTAACACTTCATTTAAGATTAAGATCTGGAGTCTACGATCTTTCATAGTGAAATTACAGTCGTTGCTAAGAGTATTATAAAAGTATCAAATAATATTATTATAAAAATATTTAATAATGGTTTGGTTCGAGGACAGTTAGGAAATCGTCTTTAAATATGTCACTGTTACTTATTACAGATACAGAAATGCAACCTACACAGTTCTTGAAATCTGAGATATGAAGTTGGAGTGAATTATTTTTTACGAGACTTGACTAGAATTATTAATATATTACAACTGCTTTTATTTGTAAGTACACTGAAGCTCGGTTATAACGCGATCTTTCGGATCCAAGATTTCGAAGATCGCAATATAATCGAACTTTTATTACTTCGCGACATCAAATGTCGTATATCGCACCCTGTTTTCGCTCACACGATTCCAAATCGATTTAAAATAGTCATTTCGCGATTACCTACATCATTCAGAGTTATGTGAGAATTTTATATTTATAAATATTTAAATCATTACCCTTTTCAACACTTTGATGGGTTATATTAGCCAAAATCGATTTGGCGCCGCCATCTTGGCATCTTGTACAAACGACGAGTCACGTGGATCGAGACTAGGTATTCATACGCCTATTAGATTACATGGGCCTCTTTACTGGTTGTCATTGGCAGAAAAATAGATCTCGATATTCATTTTGGTTAAACAATAAAGTCCGCGATTCTGGTATTTTTTAAAAAATATATTGTATTTGATGCATTTTCGTGACATTAGGGTGGGTATAGAGTCTCAATTACTGTAAATAATAAGGAAACAAGCATATTAATTTACACCTTTGATTTGATTTTAGGCGAAAAAACGGTAAATTTTGCAATTTTACAATTATAAACCATTTCCAAAATAGAAGGGGTCCAAGACCAAATCGCGTTATATCCGAATTCGCGATATAAACAACCGCGTTAAACCGAGCTTCAGTGTACTTAGCGCGTTAATAAACAGCTATAGTTAAATCTGTTATTTAATTTAAATGGATTCCATTTTTCTCTTTGTGCTTGCAATTAAACTACAGTGACAAATTTCCATCACAATTTATATAATTTATATAAGAATACATTCAATGAACTAAATTAAAAAGCAACTGTAACAGCATCGACACATAGGTATTAAAATAAATAAAAAACCCACCCGCTATACACTCCCCGAAAATGCGATTTCACGAAGGCCTTTTTAAAAGTGTTCACAAGCGACGAGATGTTTTTTTTTTTCATCAAAATGACATACAACAATTTTTCACATCAGGGCAGACTCATTGAAACCATGGATTTGTCCAAATTTGACAAAAAAAAAAAAAAAAAAAGTGTTATTTTTTTATATTCACTGCAATGATCGTCAAAACTCGTATGGAATTTTGTTGTCCGCGTAAACCTGGAATTTCACAAGCTAATATATATATCTATATATAATTGGTAAGCCGTAAATGTAATATCTTTTAAGATATTTAGTAACACAAAAGCAAATCTTTTTATATCGTAGTTCGTAATTGTTACGGAAGCTAAGTATTATTTATTGATGTAATCATGGATGGAAAATCCGAACATCGCAAATACAATGTGATAATTATGTCGTAATAACTAAGATCTTAAAAAAAAAAAAATCAATATTTTTATGGTACACAGGATACATTTTATTCGCTTTATTTTTTCACTAAAATATCGAATATAAAAATACCAATTACTTAAATTTATTACTATAAAGATTAATTAGAATTTTTAATGACATTTCTAATATTATAATGGTAAGGAAAAGAAATCCATATTTATCTGACATAAAGAGATCCAAAATAAAATCTGAATCAAAAATATTTATTACTCTTTGAATCTATTCATAAAACACTTATGATAATAACTATCATCATTTGATTCTATATATAACCAAATACTACCATACAGACAATACCCGACACTGAGCGATTAACAGCGGGACAAAAACTTACAGCGCTCCTAGCGGCAAGTCCTGAATGAACGAAACCTCGTATCTGCTTATCTCCGTATGGCTGGAAGTGTGTGTGCTGTTTTTGGCTGCAATAATTTGGAGATTCAGAAGAACTCGCAAGACTTTTTGTCGATTTCTTCGTGACAGTAACTGTTGTATTATTCTACAGCTAGCAGTCTTTTATAGTGTTATAATTTGTAAATATTACACATATATTTATTGTTGGAATAAATTAGGCTAAATATTTAGATGGAAATGTAACTGGTGTAATTGTTTACAATGATCATGTTTTTTGGAAAAGAATAATTATAAAATAATTTTGGTGTAATTGGAGATTAAATCTAATTTGTTATTTTAATAATATTTTTTTTGATTTGTTTTTAAAAACAATTATATGTTGAGACTATAATTAAAAAAAAAAGGAATTCTAATCCCTCTGGCTAAGGATAAGAGGATTGACGACAAGAGGATGACTTTAATTTTGTGACGTAAAGGAAATTTTTAGGCATTTTTATTTTATTTTTATAAAATATTTATATTATACGACGAAATATTATATTTCTTATTTTTATTCATTTACTAAATTCCTATTCCTCTTGTTCTGCTTAGGTCAATAATTATAAATATTAACTTCTTTCTGTACTATTTAGCAACATGGATATGTATTGAAATTTGATATTGCCAGGACTTGCCACTAGGTTCGCTGCTGTCAAATTGTGTTAAGTTAATGGTTAATCGCTTAGTGTCGCGTATTGTCTATATGGTAATTGATATAACCCAATCCAATTTGCAATGACGTAAATTTTGAAATTTAATCAAGTCTAATTCATACCACGGCTGCATTTGTTCAACGATAATAACTACAATGGGATTCTCATTTCTCAAAATGATCCCAACATTGTAGACAAAAACTATCATTTCACAATTCACTTTTTATGTTCACTTAAATTTAATTTAAGAATTGTATCATTGTGATGGGAAGACTCAAATGTTGGATCACAAGATAGTTGGAAGATAAGTTTTTGCTTTGAAAAAAAAGTTTGTTTTATTTGAGATTTTTAATACTCTGAAACCGCACTGATGATTCGAACATTATATCTTATTTTTCTTCGTAAGCCATCTAATTTGCATGATTTTTAACTTCTGTACTAAATCAAGAGGTAGACGATTCTTTCAGGATTTGTACTCTTTTGCCTAAAGTTGTCAGCAAATAAGCTCGGCATATCTTGTTCTGAACAAGAGTGGCTTTCGAAACCAACACTAGCCAATTCTGTGCAAAGCTGCGCAATTTTTATCATCATTATTCCCAACATTACCAAGTGTAATTATCCGTTTCATAATCCAAAACAAAGGATTTAACTGCCTTTATTTTCTGAAAACAAAGATGCAATCTCCTAGTTAAAAGAAACCGAATTATTGAAGGATCGTCAACGATATCTCCCATGACTTAAGGCTATTGGCCTGGCTGTTGGACTCTTACTTACGTAAAAACTTGGATTTGTATTTGTTAACTTTTTCTCCCATTCTTTAACAGCTTTGGTCTCATACTTAAGAAATCTTTGAAACTGAATCCAAAATAAAATCAATTAGAACCTAAAATTCTTTAGACTTCAATGAAAACAGCGATATCGCTTAAGTACAGGACTTCTAAACTGTACTGTGTCTATCTCTTCCCAATGAAACAGGAATCTATGAATTTAACATAGAATACTAAATCAGATTCACTGAACTCCTATCTGGAAGGGCCTTTTCAGCACGTCTTTATCGCAATTCCAATAACAAATTATCATTTATTTACAATGAATGGCGAGACTTCATTTTTGACATTTACGCTGGAACAAGTTAAGCTTATAAAAAATCAGTTGTCTTTAGATAGGCAGGTATCAATGATACCCCTCCTCGAATAGCTTTTGAATTATGGAATACTTTCATTTTGGTATGCATATTTATGGATAAAAGACTTGTTTTTGTTTTTTTTTTGTAAATTTCTTCTTGTGCATACCTGTCGAGTAATTTGCACATGAAGGTGACCAAAATCCACAATAAAACAAGAAACAATGAATTTCCAGAGATGTCCAACAAAGTATCGTATCTGTACATGCGATTACGTTTGATTTGATTAAAAGTAATTGGATTATGCGACTTAAGATTTCGTGAATTCAATCAATTTTCAGCAATTAGGAAAACTCAAGACAAGATTTCTAATTGGCGGATATTAAAATTAAAAAAAACAAAACCGAAATTTTACCCGTGTATTGTTTCCACTATTTAAATAGGTATAAAAAAATAGTAATAATAAAACGCAAAATTTTATGAAGCTGTCATAATTTTGCTCACTTCAATCCAAACTATAATTATTATTTTTAAACTTTTATAGAATTAAGAAGCTTGGTAACTATTATAATTGCCAGATTTTTTTTTTCTGTTTTTCTTTAACGATGAACGCAAACGATAAACTTAAATCTCAATAATTGACTACTTCTAAACTCCAAAAAAAAAAAACTGGCAATTATAATATCATGTCTTTGTTGTACAGAATCAGTTAACAGAAAAGTCCAGGATTGGGGTAAATCTGAACTAATTTTTTTTTTGAAAAAGAAAACACGGTTCAAGTAAGATCTGTTTACTAAGGTAATATCCATATTCGTATGTATGTATATATATATATATATATATATATATATATATGAAATATCTTCGCTATCTTTAACCTTGAATTTCATCTACTATTTCCAAGTAGACTTAATATAATTACCTTCTTGCAATAACGAATAGCAACATGAAGGCAGTTTTTCTTCTGTTTTATTAGAATAATCCTGGTTTCAAAATAGGAATTTTGTACAACATTACTAACCTCAACTGTAAAGGAAGCAAATTAATAATTTTCAAGGAGTGACGGGTTTTTAATCTATTTGAAAGAAAATATTCAATTTTAAGAAGGTGAAAAGGAAGTAAATGAATTTTAAGCTCTGGATGAAAATTTCACGGATTTCGATAGCACCTACCCTCTCTCCCACCATTTTCTCAAACATTTCCCCACTTTCTTGCCGTCTGAGAGTTGGAGGCGACTTTGTATATAGACAAATACTGTTGTCTATGTCACCTTCTTCGGCTAATTAAGTGGAGACAGTCGCAAAACCTGCAACGCAAAAGAGGGCGGGCGAGTCTACGAAGAGAGAGAGGACAGGTGGGGAGGAGAGGGTTGTTTGCCTGTCGCACGGTGACAGTTCGCCGATTCCCGCGACGAAGCCCTTTAATGGGAAAGACTTGTTGTGGCCGGGTCTGGATGCGAGGTGCCCCAACAGCCGAGAGCCGGGGTCCGCTTCGAGTGTGGGAGGCGGGGAGGGTGCTCTGCTGTCGACGGCAATGACATGCGGGGATCTTGTCTTTGCGACGCTTACAAGTTTTCGTAATCATCGGGTTGGTGGTGTTTCATTAGGTGTTCTCTGGATCCGGGTAATTGCACTAACGAGCCCTTTTCAACAAAACAAACACGCACCGGCATCGCTCAGTCAGTCGCAATTAAAACAGGTGGGACAAAACACACATCCTCCCTTACCCAATCACTTCGACCTCCAAATGTGGCACCAAAGAAAACCACGTGGTTTACTTTTTACCGTCGTTTACTTTTTGTTTCCAAATGCATTGTGGAAACTTAAATCTAGAGCAAATACAGCACCACCACTCTCCATTGGAAGAAGACAAGGGGTAACAACAGGAGATATTCATTCCAAAATAGATACTCAGGTCTCAAAACACTATCAATATTCGCATGACCACATTCATTTCCTCACATTTTGTCTTCTTCGGTTATGGCTGAGAGATTCTATATAAAAGAGTAATGCCGAAAGGATAAATTCTTCAACCAAAGAACAATAATGTCTAGTCACGTGAAGATCGCGTAACAGAAGACATTCTTCTATAATGTGAAGGAAGTTCTCGACATTCACTGTGGCCATCTGCAAATATTATAACGACGGTAATACTAAATTCGGAAGTAAATGAGAAGTCCCAGAGTCAACGAGAAAAACTAACGATCATATTCTCTATGGAACTATATCAACTTTTTTTGCAGTCAATGGTATTGTAAATCTGTTGGGGAATAACCTGGAGAAGTGTTCTTCAGTTTTCTCCTTCCACTTCTACTCGTGTTTCCTCTGAGAGGTTGGCGACAGAACTCGAACAACCGATCGTAAAAGCCACTTCAACATACGAAATAGAAACTATGTCAGAAGGCAGAGTGACTGATGTATAATGTTGAACGGGTAGATTAAAAGAAACAGACAATTTGACTCAAAGGAGTATCTTGATTTTCAGGCGAGTGATAAGGAACATTCTTTTTTGCAAATAGCATCATCTTTTATCGGACAGTTCAAAGTTGACAAGTGGAGTCAGCCATTGTTGTAGAATGGATACGAACACTTCGCTAAGAGTCCGCTCAGTATTTTACAAAATTTTATCAACTTTTAATATAACGGAAACCTTAATTCTCAGTTAATGCTTGTAGGCTACCTGCACTACTTCCTAGGTCGTCCCAGCGAGCGCTTAAGAATCAAAATACTTTAAAGTTTTCTTTTTGAAGATGGTTTCCAAATGCATTCTCATTTACCTTAGACTTCAATAAAGTGTTAAGATTTGGTCGGTTTTTCAAATGAATTTAACTTCAGATATTAATAATTAAAAGATGCCTATCGCACTTTTTAATCTACTGAAAAATTAAATATCATTTCCAACTTTTTTTTCTTCTTCCTTTTCTTTTAATTTACATTTGATGTAATTTTACTTAAGAAGCTTTCTTGGGATGCCAAGTCAAATCTTCTATAAAAGAAATGGTTTGCTTATGTTGTCATATGCATATTCTCAAGTCTGATATAATTGTTTAGAATTTTATGCAACATTAATGCCAGTTATATGTGAACGTTAATAAATGCAAAAAAGGAAACTACAACATTTACATTTGCATTTGAAAATTGCAATAACGTCTAATTCAAACTACAAGACACACTGTTAAAATCATTACCATACTTGAAAACGAAATAAAAAAAATCCATTTGAAAATTCAAATTTGGACCAAAATTTGGAGATAGACAGAATGGCTGCCATTCACAGAATACGTTCGTAACTTAAAAGTCACTTGTGAAATGAGTAGAAAGGCCATAAAAATTACTTGAAATCATTTGCCAGACCTGATATAGCAGGAAATTCTTTTTGGATTTTTTTTTTTTTTAAATATTCAAAGTTTAAAAAACAAAATAAACAAAAACAAACAGTAGAACTGTTAACATGAATAAATCGCTAGAGTTACATACCTTAATTAAACCAAGTTATTTTTAACAAATGTTTCACTAATGAAAGATGAGAAAATTTAATTGCAAAAAGAATCTATAAACTATATTTAAATAAAAACTCCTCCATACAAAATGAATGTAGTTAAAACTGAGTTACATGGCATTGTAACAATTGCTGAGTTTCTAAATACAGGATAACGTTCTCATTGCAATCGAAAACTTAAGTTTATAAAAAGGAATTTCGAAAATTAACAAAACTGAAATAGAAATTTCATTTTATTTTCGAAAATTAGTAAGTTAATATTAATACTACTTTAACAAAGGAATGAAATATTGTCTGTAACTAAAGTCATGTTTGACAAAAGATTTTCAGATAAGACGCAACTCGAAATATTAAGTAAAGGAGAATGTATAGTTTCAATTTAATAGTTACGGTATTTACATTTAATTAAGTATCTACATACATAAAATACAATATTCTATTAACTTTATCAAATCTCAACATTATTTTTATCTTTGTCAATTGCTTTACTATATATCTTATTTTTTTACTATTCTTCACATCTAAAATAGAATATTGGTCCAAAATTATTAAATAGATGCTAAGTAATGCAGTCACACTACCCAGAAGCAGTGCTGTGCTGGTGCTTTTCCCATATGGGAAAGACGTCATCACGTCCATTGTCCACGCACCATACAAAAGACAAGGCTTTTTTTTTTTTGGAAACGAAAGAACGCGGATGCAAATCGCCAACGGCTGATAAAATTGAAACGAAAACAGGACAGAGGAGACAGGGGAGAGGGAAAAAAAAAATCAATGGTATTCTTTAGGTCGCGTGAATGGAAAAAAAAATCCATTTGTCAAGGAAGGTCATTGAAGAAAACACGTGTTTTGGGGGAGACAGGGAAAAAAAAAAAAAGTCGTCTTTTTTCTGACTTTCAAATGAGGGAAAGGGGATAAAAAAAAATAGTGATAGTCTTTCGGTAGATAGGTATCGTATCAAGTTTTATTTTTATTTTTTTGTAAATCAACAGGCTCAAATATAAATAAAAATTGCTTTACAAGAATTAAATTCAAAATGAGCAGCGAAAGGAGATTTCTTGGAAGATTTCCTTCCAATCTTTATTTTATCTCTCCCTGAAGGGACAATTTGTCAGGAGGTTCGGTCATAAATGAGTCACACACACATGTTTGCTTGTCACTTTCAATCATTTACTGCAAAAATATGGGAAACCTTATCAATCTTTTCAGATCTTTCAGATTAGTTCAGATATTAGCACTCGTTATCTTAAGACCGAAGGAGGAATTGGCTGAATGACACAGAAATCTCACTCATGTCACCAGCAACGTTTTAACACCGCTGGTTAATGGTGACCGGATTAATGGTGTAATTGGGCATTAATTTATAATAGCCACTCAATATCAGTCGTTACCTAGAATTTAATTAGTCCCAGAATCATGAATAAGTACAAAGTCATAACTATACAATAAATACAAAACTAGTGTTTTATTTCGGACTACTAGTTCATGAACACTTCTGCAGACGATACAAAATTGCTTGCAGATATGTCGCTAGCTCTTAATTATTCGTTGGACGAATTTGTTTATGTACGTGTATTAATAGTTTAATTACTAGCGCTACATCAACTTATTTGTTTTCAGTTTTCATTTGCTGACTAAAACTTTCAGTTTGGAGAAGTCCTATCAGTTTTGTATTCGATTACTATGAAGATTGGTTAACACTGAAACTGCAAATTTATCAATCAATTGCAATTGATTGATATCTTGTTATGGAAACTATTAATATATATTCGATAACCATATTAAGTTATAAACTAATATCTTATTATTTGTATATTATTATATTATTATTATTTTATATATATATATATTATTAGTCTGGAATATATCTTTTGAAGTATTCAGGCTTGTTTTTGTTTTGTTTTTTCCCTAAATGATGATTTATCATATTTGGCGTCCGGCCACAAAATAAAATAGAAAAGGAAAATTAATAGCAGAAAAAGAGTTTGCTTTTAGGGCTAGTGTTGGCCAAAATTCATTTAAATTTTAATGAAAACGACAAAAATAATTTAAGTCCGAAGCAATTTTGAACAAAGCGAAGTTCACAAGTAGTAAATACAATAAAATTCACCGAATTTTAAAAAGTAAAAAAAAAAAAAAAAAAAAAGCAAGCATTTCAAACTAACGATACAAGTAATTTATGATTTGACCATGGATTCAAAATGAGATACCAAATTGCATCCATTCAAGATGGTAAACAAAATATGATCTGTCGGAATCAATGTGGAACCCGAAAAGGTAAACTAAGCAATAAAAAACTCGCTAAAAGAATAAATTGCGAGAAAATTCATGTGCCGCTACAAGCGGCCGCTATGAATTTTTTAAGCGCATAGTTGCGCAGGTAAAGATTAGTAAAATAAAGGGCGAGACCAAATTGTATACTAAATCACATTCTAGTACAGCTGTTTCACGCTAATATGGCGATCATCAGCTAGGAGCAGTTCCGAGTAATGAGACCTGGTTGTGTACTGGTGACTGCTCCTAGCTGATGATCGCCATTAGCGTGAAACAGCTGTACTAGGATGTCATTTAGTATACAGTTTGGTCTCGCCCTTTATTTTAAAATATGATCTGTCTTCGCGGCTACACAACTCTCACAGCGACGAATCAACTATTGAAAATTATCGATGAGCATATCAGGAAAAGAATTCTTGATGAATGCCTTCCTGATAAGAGCTATGGTATGCTATGATTTAGCTGTCATTATCTCCTTAAAGAGCTCTTTAAGACATTTTTTTTTAAAGAGTTCAGAGATCTGGCTAGTCAATGTTCTTACTCTCATGGAAATTCACAAACAAGCATTACTGACCATAAATGAAATGGATGACAGCAGAATATTGGAAATACTTTAGGTAGGGACTACAAATTTCGTTGTTAGAAGGTCCTTTTTAAATACATGTTAATACAGCGGTATAGAAAACAGGCTCAAACAGGCTTCTTGGGAATCTTAATGCCCGATTTTTCAAAATTCAAAAATTCTATTGTATATGATACAATGTGCAAACAAATCTATTTGTGGAGCACAAATAAATCTAGTGTAAGCAGAGACAAATAATCTAATAAATTATTAATTTATAAATTGCGATTTAATCAACTTTACGAAAGCGAAGAAACAATTTTATTTATATATATATATATATCCATTTCTTATTTATAGCCGTTGCCAATTATGCAAGCTTGTATTTGCGTAATTAATTCCTTATTTCTCTGAAAATGTAACTTTCCATTGATGTTAAACTCCCTTCAAAGTGGACTGCATTTTGTGTTGGAAGGATTGAAATCAGTTTGAAAATTCAACGAAACAAAAGTCAAGTTCATTCGGTGATCTTAAGCGAATTTCATATGGCGCGTTTTCGTCAGCTTTATCTCGGCTCGTTGTTTTGGGTAGCAACGACAATTTCCCTGTCGCAATTGGAAGGGATTATCATCGGTAGTTTAATGGAAGACACGAGTAGCATTAGCAATGAGACACTTAGCAATGCAAACGACACCAACTAGGATTCACAGCACAAGTAGCATCGTTGGCGAAATTAAACTTTCTGGACTTAATTAACTTCTGGCATCTTTTTTTTTTCTTTCTCTCCTTTCCTCCTTCGGCGCAGTCGTTTTGTTGGTGCACAAGTGCTGATGGTGGGAGCAGCCGCAGCAGCGTCATCTTATGTCGAGGTGGAGGAGGCGAAAACGGAGGAGGAGGTCAAGGGGGATTCGCGGGTCTGTTTTAAGGGTTAGCTACTGTCAACGTCGACTAATCCGGCCATCTTGTCGCCGAATGAGGATGGATTCTGGCGGGAGCCTCGTGAGGTCCATTTCGTCGCTTGCCTCCACGAGTGATGATAATCGCGGCTAACCGTCGTTGCAACACAATGACCCTTCGCCGACCATTAACCGTTGTCAATAGGACTCCGGTGTTCGCCCGTTATGGTTGGCCGTTATGTTCGGCCGCAAAGCCCGGCTTGCCTGTTTCGCCCCCGCCTCGGCCTCTCCGGGGACCACTCACTCCGGTGCTTCGGCGCTGCTTGGGATTGCCCAAACCAAAAACAAAACACCTTTTAGAAAGCCTCGCAAGATAATCGGAGACACCGAATCTAACTAATGGGCGATCATCAAATCGAGGGAATAAAACCACCCTCTCTGTCGTCAAAAAGGGAACAAATATAAAAGACCTAAAACGCCATTTTTAAAACGAAAGCATCAAATGGGCGACTCCTCCATTTCTACCACCCCTCTTCCATCTGAAGACCTTAAATAACTTATTGTACTTAAGCCGTGTTTCGTTGACTTACTCAATTCTGGAATATCCTTACATTAAAACAGCTTCTAAAAATATCGATTACAACGAAATTAGGATAATTCGATAAAACAAATTTTATTAAAAATATATTTTAGAAAAATTAATATTCCAGACTTCTTTACAGAAAAAAAAAAAAAATCAGAATGTTGTATTGTGATATGTACTATTTTAAAATGAACCAATTCAAATAACGTTACTTATATGTAAAACATTAAAAAAAAAAACTATTTTAAAATAATAGTGTATGATTAATATTTTACCCTAAACAATAATTAAATAAAAATGACAAAATGATAAAGTTTTTACAAAGCAATAACGCTGAAAATTCACACAAATAAATTCCTCCTTCGGTTAAATGTTACGCTTGGATAGTAACTTATTTCTATTCGGAACTTCAAATAAGGGAATAAATGAAATTAAATTAATGTTGGTGAATAAACACTGCCACTTAAAAAAAAAAACAATAAAAATAGAAAATTTCAACTCGGCATAAGCACATCGAAGAACATTGCATTTAGGTAATTTCTACCCTATCTTTCCTTCCATCTCAGTTTTTATAACCTGCTACTTCACTGCGTGACAAGACCTCTACAGAGTAGCCTACCAAAGGCTTTGCCATAGGATCACAGAGATATTTATTTGGTTGTTAAGAAATCCAGCTTCAATTCATTCTATGTTACTTTCTTTCCCAAAACGAGAAAACGAGTTCACATTATTCAGTTTTTAAATTTGTTTCCTTTTCATTTCCTATCTTTGTTATTTAGTGTCTTCATAACACATCCGCTTTCTTCTATTTTCAAATTATTATTGACGTTTTTAGTTGATTCCCTTTTTTTCTTGACAGAATAAATACAATCTCCCATTCCCTTTCTCCGAAAACAATTACGTCAATGTGATATTGTATTCAACACGCCTAAGCTACTCAAAGCACAGAAGCTGTGATTTTGCTCTCTCCGCTTGTCAATCCCAGTGATAGAAAGATTTGTCTAAGAATTGTTTCATGCTATCGTAAAATAATTTTTTTTTTTTTTTGAAAGAACAGATTTTATTATCGCGATATTTTGGTTCATTAAATTTCTTGTTTAATGATGATTAATAGTAATACTATTCATAAAAAAAAATAATAAAAATGTTAAAATTTACTACGCTATTACAGTGAGTGTTAATGATGCATCCACAGGCTTTGAGTAGCAAAAGTAGAAAGTTCAGAATGATTTGAAGTAGAACAAATTTGTACTATAGAGAGCTACTCATTACTTTGTGATCTTGAAGCTGAAAATACGATCTCAATAAAACAGAAAAACTGGATTCACAGAAAGACTATAAAAAGCGAGAATTCAAATTATCTTCAATGCAAATCTTAAGTATACAAAAGAATAGCAAGATAATTATAACATACACCCATCATATTAGTAGCCATTATAAGGTGTATTTAAAAACATGAAAATTCAGTAATTCATATAATAAATTAAATGGTATTAGGAATAAACAGATGGTGTTCAAAAATATTACTCGATGGGAGGTTAATCAAATCTCTTAAAATAAAAAAGAAAAACGGGGTCACTGTAGGCATTTAGTTTACTCGCTGTACTGCAATGTATCTTTTCTTAAATACAGATGTCCTCTCTTTTATTCTTCAAATTGAAACACGATATTATTTGATTACAACAAACGTTTCGATCGTAAGGGTGGGAGCATCCTCAGTTAAGTAATGAGTTAGTGAGGGGAGAAAACTTTCAGCGGTTTTTCGGAAGATTCCACACTATCCACTACAGAAGGGGCAACATGGTGTTTAGAATTTCTCTGAAACTCTAAAGCAGATTTGCTCCATTATTTGATCAAAATATCTGAAAATTTCATTTGTGTCCAGCATCAAGATAGGACTGAAATATTTCAAATCTTAATCTTGTAATATGAATGGGAAGGCTAAGAATGGGATGTAGTCAAACTATTTTCTTTATTTCAAGTTCTATTTTGGTTTTTAATTTGATTGATTTTTCTTTTTTTTTTTCCTGCTGATAATTTTCATTCGTAGGTATTTTCATTGCGTTGTTGACGTCAGATACAAATTGTATAACGTAGTAGTGTTTCATCGATTGGTCTTTTTTTTTTTTCGTATCAATGCCCACCGTTTTAATTTCTTAAAAGATTAAAGTGATAAGTACACCAAGAACTGTATTTTAGAAACAGACTAGCATTTAAAATATTACCAAAAGTAAGTAACACCATATTAAAAGATTACTTCGAATTTGCACATTCTTCTTAAAAAAATAAAATAAAAATAAAAAACATAAAACCCTCTCAAAGCGATGAAATCAAAATTTAAAATCGAGTCAATCGCACTAATTTTGATGTTTAAATATAACAGGTAAATATTATTCGGTATAATTTTCAATGAACCTTGACCGAATGGAGTTTAAATCGCCTACGAACAAAAATACCAAACGCGTTTTAATTCAAAAACCGCTAATGAAAGACGGACGGTAGAGAAGTCTTTGGAGTGCAGCGCCGCTGGTGTTGCATCAGCAATTGATGCGAATGTCAAAAAAGAGAAGTGGTTGAAGAGCCGCATCATCTGTCTCCATTGCAATTTGCAAATGGAAATGGATTTCTCAGTGAGAGACAAAGGAACACAGAATTTTTGCATGTTTTCACTCGGGAAATGGAACATTACGAATAAAAAATGAATGGATTAGGCTGCCTTTGATTGCTCTCCCTCTATGTGTGGAACATTAGCCCCAAAATAAAGAGGTGCATCAGAACGGTGTCTATTCTTGATATATTTCTCAAGAAAAACGTGATCCCAAAATTAATATATATTTGGAAGATTTCTTAACGAAAATGTTATTTTTTTTCCTGCAGAATAATTACCTAATTTCGAACAGCTCTTTCCTTCTTTATATTTTCTTCTATTTTTTTTTTCAATTTATTTTATTTGCCTTTACGCGTTCTCCATATAGATTAGAATTGGTGGTCGGTGTATGGAAACGGCAGCGCGAGCCCGTTTCAATCGGACGGAACAACTGTGCAATTGCGGAAACAAAACATAAACGGAGCAAATGGAAAACAGTTCTCCATAATGCGACGTTGTTTCAAATGGAAGATTGTATGGAAACGGATAATAATAATAAAAAAAAGCCTCTCTCTCTTTTTCCCGTTGGGGGTTTTCTTGGGCCGTGTTTGGCGTCTTATGGAAAAATAATCCACAATTAATGAGGAGTGGTGGGCCGGTTTTTATGGTCCCTCTCCGGTGTCTTTCAATTTGGGCTCGTCGACGCAAGCAACAGAACGTCGTTTGTCACCCCCCGTCCGACCATAAAACCGCCCCCGACTCTCATCAGTGGTCGCGGAATTAGCAGCAATAAAGAAGGAGAACGGCTAATAAACGCCCAACGTCAAACAGTCGTCGACACATCAAAATTTCATGCCGCGAATCGGAAGAATTGGCACACTGTCAAAATGGGCCATTTGCATATCAAATGACTGTCACAATATTGGCAATCACAGAAAGGAAAAAGCCTGCGACGTGGGGGCTGGGGTGGGGACCACGAACGGCAAAAAGCCACTCTAATGGCCAAAAGAAACATTTTTTCCCTCTTTTTCTCTTCTTAGTTCGTTTCGAAAGAACTTTGCGGACCACGAACATCCGGAAAAGGAGAAACGAAGCCACCTCGTGCGGAAATAGACGGGATATACTTTTTCCTTCCTATTCGTTTCGTACTCCGTGGCTAGTCAAAACCCAATTTCTTCGTTTTCTTGACTCGTTTCAAAGGGAACTTCGGGGCCGCCAAGTAACGAATCCCCGTGAAAGGAGAAACGTGCGGAAAGGAGAGAAGGGGAGAGGGGATGGGGAAAAGGTTGCCAGGTGATACCGAGGAATGCAATTACAAAGGTCGGTCTCATTCAGGCATTAAATAATCTGTCCGTTCGTCCTTAATCGAGGATGAAAGCAACAGAGTAGCCAAATTGCATTCCGTCTCCCAGGAACCACCATCTTTTATTGGATTCCGGCCCGCCTCCCACGCCTCCCTCTACAAATTTCCAAACAGCAATACACAAAGACCAAATCATAAGCGATTGATTCACTACAGTTTTGTATTATTCCGCAATGAACAAAAAAACACCAAAACAAAAAAACAAAAAAAACAAAACAAAAAAACGTTTCATTTCTTTATTCTTTACTGAGTTTAACCTCATAGGATGCCTAAAGGACAAATTTGAAAAACATTTAAATAATTATTTTACTGACAACGGCATGACATTGCAAAGTCTAATGTGACTGTGCCTAAGTGCATTTAAATTATTTTCCTCACGCTACTCCATAAAAGAAATTAAATCAAAAAACAATCTTCGTTTTTTTTTGATATTTTACTATAACATATATCTTAAGAATTTAAAAACAGTTCCAAATAAAATTTTAAGATGTTTCTAACAGAATACTGCATTATATTGCTGACTGATATGTTATAACCAATCGAAAACATTAAATACCAGTAAATATTTAAAGTGAAAATCGACTTAAGACGAAATCACTATAAATTCATATATCATTTTCCTTTATCCTGATTCCTTCTCTGACAGTGTTTCCCCTCTCAATTCAACTTTTGAAGACTCGTTAGTCATTCAGATCAATTTAAAAACAAACATGATCAGCCTCTACAACGAAACGTTTCCTTCATTTTTTTTTTTCGATATTTTAATTCTATTTTTCTTTAAAATATTTCGTGGAGATAAGAATTGCCTAAAACAAATTAATTTTTTAACTGTATCTAGTACGTGTGGTAAAAAGACAGTAAATACGAGTTATTACGTAAACACTTGAGAAATTAACATTTTACGCTTACACTTTAATGATCTAGACTATCCCTAATTAGGGAAACACTTTTTGTAAATAGAAATGAATTATTCGCTACATACAGATTTGCAAACGAAAAATAAAATAAAATAGAATATTAGTTTTTTTTTCATTTTCAGGAAGTTCAATAACTGAACAGTAAACTACAGTGGCAACTGATAGTTTATTATTGAAAACTAAAGTTTTTTTTTTTTTATCTTTTCTTTTATTCTTTGGAAATATAAGAGGTAGATACTATTTTGCATATTTTTTTTTGGTTGGAAGATCGGTTTTCGGGAATTTAAAATTTGGGATAAGATAACAGCGACCCTCCAATATTTTTAAGATCTTTTTGTTTGATTAAGGGCTAAATAAAATGTGTGTGTGTTTTTTTTTTTTAATCAGATCTCTCGTTAACAAATAACTTTCAATTTAATACGGTCTTCGCTCATCTTGGAAACTTTATATCCGAACTATATTAATCGTTTACAAGAAATGTTTCAGAAATAGAATTTATGGAATATTAATATCGTTTGTCGCACTATTAAGAAAAAACAAAAACTAAAAAAGCTTGGTGGTCAGCAGGAGATTTAAAAGATTCCAGAGAAGAACCTGTTGAGGAAAACAGTGAACAGCTTTTGGCCCCTCCATAATTGGAGGCCCTACGCGACTTCATTTAATCTACCAAGAAATCCGCATCTAATCCTCACTATGCTACTGGTTACAATATTCAGATTAAAACAAAACAGTAAAAGAGGGAATAATCAGGGCGAGCTGTTTCTGTTAGTCTTCATTACCATTCTGTCATTGCTTTAGCTTATTTCATTCAGTTTTCTTGCTTCCTAAATCAATTCAAATATGAAACTTGTATTTTTTTTTTCTTTTCAAATATAAATATTTAAAGAAATTTGGCAATATCATTTTTGCTTTTTCTGCTTCTGCTGTGCCAAAATAAAAATCTAATTTAATAAAATACTTATGCTCTTTGTTTAGTGATAAGAAATTCACGCATGAAAGGGTTAATATTTTTCCTCAAATCTTTTTTTTTTTTTTTTTCCATCCTTTGAAGAAAAACACTAGGGGAAAAAAAAAAAAAAAATGCCATCCCTTTTTCTCATAATAAAGGAAATCTCTTTTTGTTTCCTGGACTAATCAAGTGCTCTGAAAAAGGCCGACATTAAAACGGTGACTGTAAGGTATATACTTCAGAGGGGATCTCCTGACGTTCGGAGTGACACGGCCGCAGCCAATCCCATTGGTGTTGTCTTGGCAACTGCTGCTTTTCACGTCACCATAATTCCTCAGAAATGGGAGGGAAACAGACACTTTCCCCGCGGTTGGCATAGCAACCGGGCGGCTAAGCCACGCCACGCTACGCTACCGCCGCGAACAAGATCAATCCTGGAGGTTTGACCGCTTCCCGCCAGATAGCGCCAAGTGTCGAGGTTTCCAAGAGGCGACCTCTTTCAAAGCTTCAATTCACCTAAATGGTTTTCTTGACCGTTTTAATAATTATCTTTTTATTATGATTACTTCAATTAATTTGCTTTCGCCTGAGTTTTTAACGACGAAGCCAATTATGAATATCTTTATAACATTAATTAATTAACAATATTATTTTAATTAATACTTTGCATTTCCAGAATATCGTAAAGCAATTGGAATTCAAATTTGAATTAAAAATGGGCCTTAGTATTAATACAAAGTTTATGGCAAGATTTCATTTTTTTTTTATTATTATTATTTCGAAATTTCCTGCTATCGAAACATATGTTTTAAACATGACTTAGAAAAATCTATCTTAAAGAGACGTTATCTGAGGAATCAAAGAGCTTAAAATGACCTTAAAATTCTGACTTTAAAAAAGGTCTAAGTTTGGATAAGCAAATAAGGGTAATAAAAATGTCAACTGAAGCAAAAAAAAAAAAAAACTCCCGAAAGAACTTAAAGCCTACTTGCCTTAGAACGGTGATGTTTTCTTTCTAGTTCAATTCAAAGGAAAATTCTGCAAATACAAACTTTTTAATACATGTCGAATTGAATTTATATTGAATGTACTACTATTCGCGGATGGGCCCCATAGTCAGGACAAGGCTAGGAAATCAAGAGACGAGAATTCACTCCCCATCGAGGATTAACCTGAGAGAGCAAGTCCCAGCGGGAAACGGACGAAACACAGAAGCAGCCATGCCACGACCGGGATTCGAACCCAGGTGCCAGCACACTGTCAACACACGGCAGACCACCGTCTAGACCGCTCGGCCAAGCCGGCACGGCTTTTATATATATTCTCTGCTTTTTAAGAAAAATGGGGCTTTATAAAATTAGCATTTCAGTATCATTTTTCAAAATATAAGGGTGACAATAAACTGTATATTATTTCTCTTAACTGTCACCATTTATTTTGAAAAATCTATTTATCTAGTTGAGAATTCAAGAGTTTAATTTATATTCAAGCAATATCTTTAGTTAATTGTAAGTGATTATTACTAACACTTCCAGCAATTTAGAAAAAAATATACAGGCATATTCCCACACTTAGATGTTAGGTTTTAGGCCACTGTCGGGCCGCGCGGTTGGCGTTGTCACTAAGACATTGGCCTCTCACCTTTGAATACCGGGGTTCGGTTCTCATGTGGGTTTCGTGATGGTGGACGATCCGCGCTGGGCAGATTTTCTCGGGGTTCTCCCATTTCCCCAGCATAATACAATAGACTCCGGTCGCAGTGCTTGGCTTTCCTGCCACCTTCATTCACCACATTAAAAACAAAGGCCACTGTCGTAACTAAAGCAGTGCCTAAGTTTTTGCATGCCTTTTCTTTTCCCTGTAGATTTCGGTGTATCAGGCGTAATTCCTTACAAGGCTAGCACTGAAAACTGACGACAGCGACTCCAGGTGGAAGGCAGAGGCGGTAGGGTAATGTCGTTCAGGTGTCGCAAGGCTGTGTATACATGTTGTAAGTACAATGAAATGCTCCATTACATTTAACTTCGATTAAAAGATTCCACATCAAGTTCTACTTTAAATATGTTAATGAAAAGAAATAAGATTACTTCTTGAAGGTCTTCAAATAATTACTCCAGTTTATTCAATTATATCAGTAAAGAACAATGAAGTTAGTTTCGTACCTTTCACAAAGCAAACTTTATTTTTCTCTTATTTTGGAAATGACAAACAGCAAAAGTATTTCGTAGCAAACACTTATTTATAGGTAAATAAATAAATCTGATAGAAAGTAGAATTGGCTTGCTCAAGAAGTATTGTAAAAATACTGAGTTCTAAAATAAAGTTACTTGAAGGTAAATTATTTATAGGGGAAAGGTATAGTACGACAATACAAACAATATTGACAGATATAGCTTTGTTTACTCTGTCATTACTGCTTGTGCCCAAATCTTACTATTCACAAGGTAACCGATATCGATGTAAATTTTTAAATCAATAAATTCGAATCAAATGGGTCTTACTAAATGAATACCAGTCATTAATAATCCTACTGCCAATCTTAATTTATAGACTCGGTAGTTTCAAAGATTTCCGCGAGATGCAAATCCCAACAACAAAATTGAATTCGATCAAAAATAATTGCTAAGAGAAGACAACAGGTATTTGGTTAGAAGCCGTTGCATAGTGACAATCATCTCCTGACGACGAATTTACCACGAGAATGAGATTCATTTGTAATGAAACAAATCGCCACCTTAAAAACATTACTGACTTTAAACATATGGAAAATACATAGGCTAGTCGTAGTAACAAGCGTTACACGCGAAGTCATAATTTTTAGCCCATTTAAGAAATAAAGGCTTTTCTTTGTTTCTTTGATTTTAGTGCGTGATTTTATTGCGACAGAACGACAGAGGCTAACGTAAGGAACAAAAATCAAATTGCGAACAAATAATTGAAAAGGAAGAGAAATAGAGAAGACAAAAAAACTAACAGCAAAACGCCATATTCAGGTCCATGTCGGGATGTGTGTGTATCATCCCGCTCCAGTAACTTCACAACTGATTCTTTTAGTTTTTGAATGCATATTTACGGGCAAGAGAATCTAATTTATGTATTTGAGGTTTTCTCCGTGTGAATCCCATTCGAGAATTTGCACGTGAAATTAACAAAAATTCCCCTAAAAAAGCATTAAGTGAAAAAAATGAGTTTATATCGTTTAGAATATTTAATGCATATTTTGTTTACTTAATTGGCTTTAAATAAAATTTGATTTAGTCAAATTAAATGCGTTTTAAGTTAATTAATTTTCAAAAAGGAAAATTTCTTGATATTATCTGTAAGCTACTTTGAAGATAGTATAATTTTACAGATATACGAGTAGAATTTTTTCCCCTTTGTTTTCAATAATTTCATCTTACTTTTTCTTCTTTTCCTAACTTTTTGTTTTTCCTTACTACACGAAAGTACATTTTAAAGCATTTTTCTATTATTTTCTGGCTTACATTAGTAAAACGATTACAACGGATGATTCATAAAGTACTGGTGGTTTTCACTGCCCCATATCTTTTAAACTACTGCTCATAAAAATCTGAGACTTTTTATATAAAATCGTCAAACATATAAGTTATATTTTTATGTTATTATTTATTCATTATTATTGAAATTCATTTTATTTGCGTTCAAACACCCCCCAATATATCGAAATTATCAAAAAATAATTATTCGACTGTCTTCCAAAAAACGTTATTTGTCAGAATACATTTTCAAAAAAAAAAAAATTTTTTTTTTTTTTTTTTTTAAATTAAATATCTGGATTAAAATGGTTTGTAAATCTGATTTAATGAGGTTTATTATCAAGCGTCGTTAATTGTAGCAGACTACTACTTCCGGCATGGGTTCTAGTTATTCACGCCAGGGGGAACTTTAATCCAATGTCCCAAGATGCATTGCTTTATATCTTATTTGTTCAACGACTCCCGTTAAGGGATGATCTTTTTAAGGTAGGGGGGGGGGGGTCTTTTTAATTACTTGATAAAGAAACTCATGAGGAGGAGTTTCGAAACGTAAGTCGTTTTTATTACGCATTGTTTAAACTTATAGATAAATACTTTTTGTGTTTAAATATTTGTAACATTTTTTTTTTAATACATGCAAGTACTGCAGTATCACAATAACACATTGTTAAGAGTGATTTTCACTTATGACCCAATCATCCGGATTTCTGTAAATCCGGATCATGCCAATCCCCAATTAATCCGGATAATTGGAGTTCTACTGTACATTAAGGAAAAAAATAAAAATAATAAAACAAAGTTAGGAAAAGAAGAAAAAATAAGATGAAACAAAAAAAAAATCCTACATGGAGCGGATTCGAGCCCAGCAACTCGAGCATACAGCCGGTTAGTCATCGTGGAATCGCCTGACAACTGTAGATCACTTGCATTCCTAACATTTAAGCTAATACCGGAAATAATGAAAACAATGCCAAATATCTGGAAAACATTTCAGTGTTGGCTCCTAAACCCATATCTACTGTAGTATTTATTGTGTACTTTCATCTCACAAAAGGGCACTAAAATTTCTAATAAAAAGGTTGTGTCCCCTCTCTTTGTAAGAATAAAGAAATGTTGTGTAAAATTTATAATAGAAACTGATACAATTATAATGTTCATAACATTGGTTATTTTAATGCAAACTGCCCTATACTATACTTTAGTAACCTCTGATAGAACGATTCTGTTTTCATGAAATTTATGCAAAATTCCCTTCATCCAATTACGGTAATACGATAATCTCCTTTTGAAGAATTTCATTCTGCAGCTCATGGAATTTTCGGAATTCAAGAGACTTTCTGATACTTGAGCGAGATCAATGAATGTCATTCTGCTCATGACCTCAGCATGTAAGATGATCAATCTAGAAACGAAGTTAGCAGTATTTTAAGACTGTGCTTGAAGCAGATAGAAACAGCAAATAAATGTAGATTCGCACAAACGACTTTCACTACGTTTCAGAAGAAAATGAAAAAAAAATTGAAGATAGAGTCATCAGCGTCAAGTTGGATCCTGCTCAGAAAAAAAAATAAAAACTGCCAACGACGTTATATCAAGTAAAGTTGTGGCATGGAATTCCGGTTCAGAATGTACCGCTCAACAACTAATTTTAGGCAACAACACTTAACGATAAGTACAGGACAATCAGATTTAATAAATTCCTGTCAGTCTGGAAAAGCGATTGTGTGTTTGATCGCACAAATATTCACGATTTTTTAGAAGAACTATGCTGCGCCATGAACAAGGTATTAAGTCAGGAAGAAGTCGTGGAACGGAAGAGAAAAACACACAGAAAGACAAACATTGTGCCAAACCCATGTATCAGTTATTTGGCAAAGTCATCGTCTTGATCGCACTACATTAGACTTCTTTCAAGTCATTCTATTATGAAATAAACTATGTTCTTATAATATTTCTTTACAGAAATGGAAAATTTTTAAAAATCATGCAGACGATAGACAAATATAAAATATTTTACTTATTTTTCTTCCGTTTAATTATGTCTGATTAATTACACTACTGTTTTTTAAGTTTACAAAATATCTGCCCCGATTTTAATGCAAATTCACCTTTTCTGGTTGTGATACCAAAATTTGTTCGGAGAATTAAAAAAAATACTATAGTGCAGGAAAAAAAAATCTTGCAATGGTTAC
>JAFIDM010009631.1:155950206-155961170 GCA_023159025.1 Thereuonema tuberculata
AAAAAAAAAAAAAAAGGTCCAGATAAGATAAGTACTCCAATCTCTCAAATTCTTACTTTAGGTTTACTTACCTAATGGTAGATTAGAATTTTTTTTTCAGTGCTTCACGTACTACAAGTATCAGCACCAAAGTCTTTTGAGCATTCCATAACATATCTTTATCAAGATATCAATTACTGTCAGATGAAATGTCTCAAAAGATTGAAAACTTCCCCAGCAGTTACATCCGACTGATTTTACTGGTATCTTACAATGCTCTACAAATTCTTATTTGTCACCCACTATTTCCTTGTAATTAATTCCTTTATCAATCTGAAGTAAGCTAACAATTTTTTTAATGCGCTTCAAATCCTAGAAGTGTCAGGAACTTCAAATCTTTTAAGCATCTTGAGATACCATGCCTCATCTACTGGGATAGCTCAAAAGATTGAAACACATTCCAATGTAATTCTAAACTAATAGATAATTTTTTTAAGCATTTTTTTTATCAAACTAATTAACCATTCATTTTATTATTCCTTTACCCTCTTATCTTAAGGTAAATTAAGATTTTTTTTTTTTTAAACTGCGCTTCACATCCTAGAAGTATTAACAGCTTGAGATTTTTTAAAGCATCCCCAGAACATATCCTTTCTGATGCATCTCTCGTAAGCCGAGATGCCTCTTAAACTCTCCCCAATTAACTGGTATCTTACCGGTCTTTCATTGTATGGTTATTAATTAATTCATCATCAACTTCCTGTTTATAATCACTTTAAACATTTACCTAATTTTTTGTTTTTTAACTGTGCTTCTCGTCCTAGAAGCGTCAGCAGTTCAAACAGATCTATTTCAAGGTATCACCTATCAGTTGTTCACAAGGATACCTCAAAAGATTTGAATGTCAATTTCTTCAATATCATTACTGACTACACTGTCATTTATCTGATAAACTTCTATTACCAAATTAATTAACCCATAACTTTTTTAATGAGGATATCCAATAATGGGCCACTATTATAAAGCAATTTCGCTATTTGTAGTTCTTAAAAGCACCTCTGCTTACTAATACGAACTTTACGTATTAAGTTTTTACTTATACAGGGTGTTTACAAATGATTGGAGTGGTTTCATGACCTTGTGATGGCCATATTCATAGAGCTCTGCTGATCGAGTTTATTATTATATGGAGCTCCGCTGATCGAATTTATTATTATAAGACAAGCATTTCTCAAAAGTTTTGTTTGAATTGTCCGGCAGGCATATGTTTTCGCTTCCAACAATGGCGACGAACAATGAAAAAGCGTCATTTGTCCTCGAATTTCGTGCAAGTCAATCTGTCACAATGGTCCAGCGTCACTTCAGAACGAACTTCCATAAAGATCCACCCAGCGGCAACTCCATTCGAAGATGGATTGAACAATTTACAACTACGGGATGCCTCTAAAAAAGGGAAATCCTCCTGTGCATGAAGAAACAGTTGAGCGCGTACGGGTCACTTTCGTGCGTAGCCAACGAAAATCAACCCGCAGAGCGAGCAGGGAATTGAAGACCATCGACCTTCTGGAAAATCTTATGGCAACGATTGAAGCAGAAGCCTTACCATTTACAATTGTTGCAAGCATTGTTGCCCAATGATAAGTGCGTCGCTTCGAGTTTTGTGTACGAATTCAAGAGCTTATGGAAGAGGACGAGTTCTGTCATAAACTCGTTTTCAGTGATGAGGCAATATTTTTCCTGAATGACAATGTGAATAGATAATGTGCGAATCTGGGGCACCAACAATCCCCATGCTACGGTGGAGCACGTTCGGGAATATCCAAAAATCAATGTTTTCTGTGCGATCTCAAAATTTAAAACTTACGGCCTCCTTTTTCTTTATCGAGAAGTCCATTATAGGACCCATTTATCTGGATACGCTGGAAAATTGGCTCAATCTACACCTTATCTTCCAACCAGATGGTGCTCCGCCTCATTTCCATCATGACGTTCGTGACTTCTTGAATTGTACACTGCGAAACCGATGGATTGGTCGTAACGGGAATGATTATCACGCACAGTTGCCATGACCTCCACGCTCCCCCGACTTAACCCCTTGTGACTTTTTTAATGGGAGTATGTGAATGATAGTGTTTGTGCCACCATTACCGGCTGATCTGCCAAAACTGCGGACTCGCATCTGCAATGCTTTTGCTGGAATTGACAGAGACTTGCTACATCGAGTGTGGGACGAACTTGATTACAGAGTTGGTATGCAATGCACATATTGAGCTCAATATGTGCATCGCACACCAACTCTATAAAATGGAACAAAAACTTGTAGTTTCTCTATGTCTCTGTACAGTTTTATTGATGATATGTTAAATAATATTCCCACAGTACAATCACGAAACCACTCAATCATTTGTAGACACCCGGTATTTCAAAGGTGTAAGAAAATGGCAGTGGCAAAGTTATACCTATAATACATTACCTTAATAAATGCTATGTTTTAGTAGTATTGTAAATCTTTTCATACCATAACGATTTTTATCTGTTATGGCATTGTTTGAGATAACAGTGCTATAAAAGTGGAACTTGAAAGGTAAACCTGAATCAGTCGGCATGACTTAAAAAAAAATACAAAACATGATTCTGGTTAACAATTACACAAACGTCCATGAAGGACAAAATCACCCTATGGAATTTGTGAGCAGACTTAGAAAAGACACTGCTTAAAGTAAATTACACATTCGGGTGATCCAAAAGTAACTAAAACATTTGAAAATGCAATAGTCAGTGGAATACAAGTAAAAGATGCGATTTTAACAGAAATGCTCGGAGTGACGCGATATTTTGTGTCAAAACAGCGTAACCTTATTAGTTACATTTCGACCACCAGATGGCGCCAGTTCGTTGCATCATTCGTTTGATGGGGTAGGACAGTTCACACTGAATACTGCCTTACAAATGTTCAATGTGGCTGTCTCAGTCAGGAAACGAGGCACGTCACTGTTCACCGCATTCAACAGCATATCTGTTATTGCAGACACATGATGCCGGATGGCATCCTTCAATGTGCCCAGTGACGTTCGCCGATCGCATTACATCTTTGATTTCAAGTAACCCCACCACAAAAAGTCGCAAGGTCGGGAGATCTTGGTGGCCGCTCATGCGGAAAAGACCAACTGAGGACACTGTTCTCCCCGAATGTTAAGCTAAGCAGTCGCTTGACAGGAATAGCAATGTGCAGTGTTGCTTCATCTTGCATTAATTTGACTGTATTGAGTGCTTGCCGCTCTTGCAAGTGTGGAATAATGCCGCTCCGTAACAGTGCTGCATAGCGCTCACCCGTGACAGTAATCGTTTGAAGTTCAGACCCCCTGACTTCCTCAAAGAAAAAGGGACCAATAATGAATTCAGAGGTGAAACCACACCAGACTAATTTTTCGCTGATGCAGGGGGTTCCAGAAATGCATGTGGGTTTTCTGTAGCCCAGATCCGGCAGTTCTGCGTGTTGACACTGCCATTAAGTGTGAAATGCGCTTCATCCGTCCACAGTACCTTCAATAGCAAATCTTCATGGTCGTCCATCTGCTGTTAAAACCCAATGGGCAAATTTTTGACGCTTCTTGAAAACGACAGGTTGCAGTTCCTGCAAGTGTTGAATTTTGTAGGGATATCTCCTCAAGATGATTCGTAGTGAATCTCCTTACAGTGCCGTAGATATGACAGTTCGTGAAACGTCGCGCGCACTGCATTCCCCATGTTCTGAAACTGCCGGTAGTTCATTCACCGTGTGTTCGACATCCTGTACAATGGCACGAGATGTTCGGAGTCTTCTGCTTCGTAGACGTGCTTTCCTGGTCCTTTGCCACATCGCCTACCTCGCACGGTCCGATTTGCCAGCGCTGGCACATTCTGAGTTATGATAATAAATTTTCATTAGGAGCACCTTGTCATGGAAATGACAACATCCCGATGCATACAGTATAGTAACCATGACAAGGAAACACCGCTGTCACTTTCACATTTGACGTTGTCAGCCAGAGGTGCTGTTTATATACCGGTACGCAACTGCTCTGACCCGACAGCGCCATCTGGTGGTTGGAAATGTAACTAATCAGGCAATTAAGTTTCGTTGTTTTGACACAATCCTGCGTCATTCTGAGCATTGCGTGAAAACGACATCTTTCTACTATCAATATTCCACACATTTTTGCATTTTAAAATTTTTAGTTACTTTTGGATCATCCGGTATGACCAGTATCTATCAGCCTCACCTTAGGAATTCAACGCACGTTATGTCATAGTGGCATGCATCAGTTAGTTGTTAAGTCTAATCTTTTCATAACGTTTTTAAACAAACTAGTATTTTCCAACTGAAAATACATTTGTTTATTTGCTTTCAAGGTTAATAATTTACTATTAAAAATAGATTTCTGGTAGTTTCTAAAGAATAAAATTAATATGAAAGATGGTGCCCTCAAGAGTTGTCTTAAAATTATAGATAAATATGATCCCATTTGCATCCAATCTTCAAACTCTGGGAAAATGCTAAGAAAACAACCATGTTTTCAATGTTTTTCCGGCAAAAAATTAAAGATGTTCTTAGAAAGTGTTCAAAATTTTCTCTTCCAAAATACCTACGTGACATAAAATAAAAGCCTTTTTTTTTCAAGGGCTTTGAAATGATACCTAGATGTGCTCCCTAGAGCAAAGAGGATTGCCGAGTAAAAACAATTTGTGAATATAGGAGTTCGGATCAAAATTTTATTCGAAAATTCAATTAAAAATACTGGTTAAAAAAAAAAAGAAAAATTGGATTTTCATGCTTTCCATAGGTACAGCCTATGTACAAAAACTAATGACAATCTGAGACAAAGGTTCAAAATATTTTTTTTTCATGTTGATTTGACATGGAATCATACATTCCCTTCGTCGGACATGATGTAGAATAATAAATACGTAAATTACAAAGTCTCGAACTTGGTTCTAAAGGTGCTCCATCCACGAATGCCTGGATTTTATTTATAAGTAAAAGCGATTCTAGCTTTAAAAAATAAAATTAACGATGGATTGGGAAAATTGTATGTAGTTCTGATCTCAGTTGAAGAAAAAGTCAATTATTAAAATATTAAATCTAACCTGCTTCTTAATGTCATGTTCATCTTTTTCTTCTTGTTTCATTTTCTCGATCTTGCATTTCTGTTGCTCTGCCTCTTTTTCATACATGGTGACCTCTTTTGCTATCCTGAAAATCAAATTGTCCAACAATTATTTTAAAATAATAATATTTAAACTCTTCTTGAAATAATAATAATAATTACGTTTGGACAAAAGGAGCCCTGTTAGGCTGTTATACAACATTTCCTTATATGCTAAAATCAAAGTTATTCACTTTTTGTAATCTTATTTTCCAGACCTAGTATGGCTGTTTCACGCTTCTTGATGATCATCAGTTTAGTTTAACCACAGAATAAAAATCCGAAGATCCCGTAAAAAAGTCAGTGATACTGAAAAGAAACTCCAAACTAATGCAGAATGGCAAACTAATGGCAATGTAATTAAGTTTTTATTTTATTTTATTATTTAATTTGGAGGAACCGTAGCCTTCTCTATTACACAGCAATATATTTAGGATTTTTATTTAAAAAAAAAGCGTATCAAAATTATTCTTTTTAAATTTCACATTGGCATAAAGTCTGTCTTCACCGATCAAATACCCAAAAGCAGGGATGGTTCCATTTCAAAAAAATTATGTTGAAATACTTTTAACAACAACATTATTATTTAATGTTAGTTTTCTGCAGTGCCAAAGAAGCAGCAATGCCAAAAAACGTGAATAAATGACTTAAAAGCAACAGATTGGGATGCTGGCTGATTAGGAAGAACGTAATTGTGAGTAGGCATTAGAACCGAAGTCCACATCTTAATTATTACAAACCACAAGTTAATAAAAATAATTTAGCTCTACAACTATCTTCTGGTTGTTCTAAGTTTGCTCATATTGTATTTAAAGATGCCATTATGCAACGGTCGTCACAAGTCACATCTTTTCGGAAATGATTGAGAATACGTACCCAGCTCCGGTGCATATTTAAGTCGCCCTTCTCCTAGTGCACTGCATGAAAAACTGCTGTTATGGCAGGGCTAGAAAGCTTTTGAAAATCCGAAGTCTCATGATGCGAAACTTAACCTGTGTATTAAAAAATACTTGGTCATTGGTTCTTAACTGATAATAGTCATTTCATTTCAAGAGTGCTGCGATTGCAATGTGAGCTACATGTGCTGGTATTCTTTCCAGAATAACTCAAAAGGCGGAGGGGATGCCTTAACGGTGCATGAAGTTTCTTGCACTGTGGATCCAGCTATGGAATTGCTTGTATAGAACATGTATCAGAACATCACAGAAGCCTGGTTTTTTTTTATCTGAATTCAGGTTGTCTAATTCCCATGGCATTAGATCCTGTTATACAACAAAGATAATGGAATAGTATTTTCAACAAGAAAACAGTAAAAGTTTTATTATGACTAGTTGACAGCCACAATCTTAGCTGAGAATCTGCAATATTCACTAAATGGGTCCATAGTTAGCAAACCAGCAATCGGCTGATCTGGAGCATCCAAACACAATAGAGGACTGTCTCATTCCAAGTTTTGTACTTGACAGAAAAACGAAATATGGATTCACACTAAAATTCAAATAACACTTGCTCCCCTACTGAAAGTGAAATTCTACTGGAAGGTGTAGTGAACTTCATACAATGCTCGAATTTTTGAACACAATTTAATGACATATTCTGTTCAGTGATTTTCCAGCTAAAGTTTGCTTCTTAAAGCAGCCCTGAAATCCACTCAACCCTACATGAAACGAGGTATAGAAGGTTCCAGAGTCTAAAGCAGAGCTTCTCAACCGATTTGCTGTGAAGATGCCCTGGGGTGCGCTGCAAGAAAATTCTTAAAAAATGCATCTGTAATCAATATTTACTTGAATGCTCAAATCTAGACTAATTTCTAATAAAAATATCCGAAGATTAAATTATATTCTGTTTCTTCTAACAATAAAGGTTAATAAAGTATTAATTCCCATTCAAATCAGCTTTAAAAAATATTTCAAAGAGTACTTAAAAATGTTCAAAAACTTGTGTAAATCATAGATCCTCTAAGCCCCCTGCCCCCAAAGATTCTATTACGCACAGTAAAAGGAATGAAAAAATTTGGTGCCCTAAGATTCTAATCAACACTAAGTGCGTCGTAAAGCAAGGAAGGTTGAGAGGCACTGGCCTAAAGACATTCAAAGCATTATACTCATCACTTCCCTTTAAAACAAGTCTGATTGCTTAGAAAATTACTAAACAATGGAAAAGACAAAACAAAACCGTGTATTGGTTTCTTAAGCCTTTCCATATGATGCATGCTATCAAAATAAATCAGTAGTTTTGTTCCCAAAAATGAAAACGAATAGGCATTAAAAGATATAACCGGGCGATACGAGACTGAATTCAAAGATAGGCTAGCTACTCCACATGGATTGATGGTAATCTACGCAGATTAGTTGACCAGCTGAGTTCCAAGGGAACAAGGGCTACTGTACTGCAAAATGGAATTATCCCTTATTTGCAGAAAGCTCAGATAATTAAGGACTTCATCTCTAAGTCATTTAGTAATTGGAGTCATTGGTAACTTCGTAAATTTCTGTGTAACATTCAATAAAATGAAAGCCTAAACTAACACTGTACCTTACATTAAGTTTTATTCTATATTTAATGGATCTCCCAAATAATTATCCATTTCAAGTCGTTCTATTGGGCAAATACTGACTTATCAGTAGAGAAATCTTGATCATTGATTTAGACTTCAAATATGTTGTCTAAACCAATAAATAGCACTATTGTGTGCGATGAAGTGTATATTAATGATAGCGAGCATAACGAATACCCTCGTGAATCCTTTTGTTGATAATGGAATGCAAAGAAAAAGTTCAGTACACCTGGAACTCAGGAAACTGTTGAATAACTATTGCTCGATTGCTACATTCACATTTGCACATGCAAATCATCTATTACTGTGGACTTTAGACAAAAGAGTAGATTTTCCTTGAGAAACACTTGAGTTGCCTTTAGGAAACCAGCTTTGTTGTCTTCGGTAGCCATGTCACAAACTAATTTTATGACTTTCTATCTTTCATCCTATGTTCATCTGTACCTTCCCAAAGAAAACGAATATACAGCATAATAGTCCACAATTTCCGCTTGCTGAGGATGACCGCAATGGATTAAAAAAAAAAGTTAAATACTTATATTCCATTGAGTAGAAGGGCAATTGTCTTCTCTAAAGAAACTTTCAATGAAAGAATGTTAACAAATATTGAATAAAGAATGTTTCTACAGAATTTATTTTTGTTGCCGAGGTCCTATGCATCGTCCATATAAGATCATTTCCTTCCAATTGCTCAGCTGTTGCTTTCTTTGAAAGCACAGACATTTCAGGGTTAATGTGAGACAGGAACAAGGTATGAAATCGAGATTAAGTTACTGAAAGGAAGAAACATACTAGAGAGAAAGAAATATCCAAGTTCATGCCTGGATCCGAACCCAGGTTCAGAGGTAACAGTCGTAGGGCAGATTATCGCCTTGACCATTTCGGCTGTGCCCGAACACTACTCACTAATTTAGATATTTATTGCAGTTTCTTTTGTTTCTATCTGGAAATGGTACATTGAATGTTTCAGTTTTCATTAAATCCCGTTAAATTGCAATTTGAGGAAATAACTGCACGCATACTTTCACGATCTCATAAATACAAAAGATATTTAACAAGCCATGAATGGATATAATGCTGAATATTTTCACGTATTACCTTATTTGTTGTACCATGCTCGTGAAAATTATTAAATCCTTCCTTTGCCAAGAGGTCATGTTCAATCTGTAAGTTCCGAGATTGTTTTAAGGATTTTACGAAATAGTGGCATGATTTTAAGTAATGAGGTGTGGGACGCCTCACTTAAAGACACTACATGTATTCAGTTACATCATCCCGTATATGTAGATTACTTATTCACTTGCTATTTAAATATATACCAAGTTCTCAGTTTATTATGAACATCCAGCCATTTACCAGACAAGGGACGGACATTCTTGAAGACTGTAGAGGCAATTGAAGCGACTGAAAATAACCATGTCTAGATCGGTCATGAACCACAAAACTAAGAGTGATTACTGCTAGTATTGCTGTGCTGCCATGAGTTTATTGGGGCTGCAGTCCTACATATATCACTGATGAAAATTCCTCAAATAATACCGAATCGTGATTCTCACCGACATTAATCAGGATGAGTCAGGTGACTAACAACAATTAATACGACAGTCAGTTTAACCACAAAGACATCTTGTCAGAATATCTTGACAGTGATAAATATCATTTGACCGCTGACCTCAAATCTTAACATTTGATACAACATCCTAGACAATTAAGTCCTGTCAATAGCCCGATTCGCTTACAGAACAATCATGTATACTAAGCCTTTTGTTAAATATGTTTCCTATTTAATTTATAACAAATTTTACGTGCCTAATAATTCAATAAAAAATGGTAACTGCGGAAGGCACAAAGGAACCTCAAGCTGTCATCAGGGTGTGTTTGGGACGGCCTCTTTAGGGTTCATCAGTCATACAAACTCCACCGATGACTGGTATCTTATCAAGAGACAATGAGGGACATCGCATTGCATGTGTAGCAGTTTTTTTTTTTTATTATTTTTTTTTTACCAACCTACATTAATGATCAGAAATATTTCAAGAATGACTTCAATTTTTTTTTTTGGTCCATTTTTAGATGTTACTGATTGTTTCTCTGTATTTATAAATTTTGTTTGTTTCATTTAATATACATTGATTTTCAGATATTTCTTCACTTATCTGCTTCATTTAAGGCCTACTAGGTTTTAATAGTTTCTTCCGAAATATAATCAATAATAAAATAATTTTTATAACGAGATTTCCTGTTATACACCAAACATTTAGAATTAGGACAAAAGAATTCACGAGCGATAGAAAAATCCTATGTGATATAAAACAGCTAAAGATCAAGTGCTATATATAATACAACAGTTATTACCATGACACCACTGCAGAGAAAATGACATTTTAAAACAAATTGATATTAAATTATTGTATTTTGAAAGAACGATAAATTCAAATTGTGTTGCGTGTAACCTTTCAAAATATGAACAGAAATTTCTTCAAACATTCAGTACCGCTGTGCCATTCCTGATAAAAATGTGACATTCTGCAACTATCTCGTACCAAACTATGTGAAATGTTTTCTATCCAAACAAAAGATCTTCATACTTCATAGTCTTTATTACGTAATCAAGTATTGGATCAATTCCATTTTACTCTTTCGTTCTTTTAAATTTTCAACATCATTTCTTTGTTCAGTAATGGCAAATAGACAAAACTATCTTAATTATAAGTGCAATTTCTTGCCTTTCTGAAAAGAATTCCATTGATTTCATAGAGGAAAAAACAAAACAAAACGGGGGGGGGGGGGTGTCTCTTGCTGCAACTATTCATAAGAAATATTCTTGTAAAGACAACTGTAACATTTTTTTTCCGATCCTTTTTCTTTCCAATCTTTAACGAGATCTGACAATTTTGTTTCAACATGTTGCTGATGGAAATAACTATTTCTGGTAGCATTAACAGTTCTTTCTTCACTAAACGAACTTCAATGTACTTCAGGCAATTCAAGATCATTATTATCAATCAATTTTAACGATACAGGTGAAATCTTAATAAAGCATCTACATTTTAGAAATGTAGTTAGATGATTAAGGGGGGGGGGAGAATTTTTTTCAACTGTGATAAGATTACTTCACCTTGATCACCAGATTTTTTTTATAGTGAAGTAAAGGGACCACATGAGTTTACCGTCTAGCAAAAGTAAACAAGATTTAAAATTCATTATTACAGCAGACAATTGTTTTTTTAAAGTGGTACAAT
>JAFIDM010009631.1:155976414-156012246 GCA_023159025.1 Thereuonema tuberculata
TTATAGAAAAGCATCAAGGAGATTAAATAAGGGGGAGGGGGAGATATGTCCAGGTTTCATTGTAGCATGTTGTTTCTGCAGAAATTGTGCAAAGTTTGGTCCAGATCAGTCAAAGGGCCTAAGAGTTTATTGCGAACAAACAAACAAACTTCCTGCTTTATATATATATGAATAGAATGGGCTAGAATTTATTGTCCAGTTTTCATAACTTTTAATTTTGAAGTAGTTCTTCCCATTTCTGTCTGATTAATTGTGAATGAAATAAGAGGAAAAAAAATTAAAGTGGATTTTGATGGAAAAAAACAAAACAAAACAAAACAAAAAACAAACTTAGCATGTTAATATTACCTATATAGATTATTGTCTTGTTGAAATGATGGAACTTGCATTACATTAGCTATTTCATAAATTCTGGAACAAAGGGCCTTTGGATCTTGATAATTTTTATTTAAATCACAAGTGCCTGTATTTTCATTCAAACCTTTCAGTTTATCTGAAATAAAGAAAAATTGAAATAAAGAAATGATTCATGAAATTATGCCAGAGAAAATAATATTAATAAATACAGTATTCCAAATGTCATATGCTGAAAATGACTTAAATACTTTTAAGTTTCTCTGAAGTTGTTGATCAGTAGTTACTAATGAAACTGTTTGAGGATTTTTATAGTTTTATGCAGTGCTCTTTTTGTAAAAAAAAAAGGTTATGGAACGCTAATAATTTTTTTTTTTTTTTTTGCAATTTTTATGTAATATTCATAATACAATGAATACGGTGCACAAGCAGAACCGTCGTAATAATTTTGTTGCTGTTTGCAACCTGCTCTGCTCAACAGGGCGATTCTATTTGGACCAAACATCAATTTAAATAAAAATCCGTCGAAAAAAGGTGGTGGAACGCCGTTCCAATGCGTTCTATAACAAAAAGAGCACTGGTTTTATGTTACAATGATGGGTAAAAGTGAATGATAGCCAAGCATACAAACAATTACACATTTTATATGTAAAGTTCCCATATTTCTTTAGTAGATCTTTTCTCCTAAAGCCTCTACTATTAAATATTTCTAACATCACACCAAAATTAAAATGTAAAACTACATTTAATATGAAAAAAAGCAAATTTTCTTTTTTTCATATTAAATGTAGTTTTACATTTTAATTTTGGTGTGATGTTAGAAATTACACATTTTGTTTTGTTTCTATAGTTGGCTATTTCAAGAAGCTAAAAAGGAATCAATCAATAAAAAAGTAAAAAAAACAAAACATTGCTGCTTCAATTATATCAATTTAATCGGGATACCTACTTTGCTCTGTAATGAAATCTGTTTCACTAATTGTAACAGGCTGAAGTAATTCACCAACTGGAGCTTTAACACTGACATTATATTTCTGTGTTGATGTGCGAATTTCAAAATTAGCAGGCTGTGTGGTATCATTGAAATCAATGCCTATGGTAACCGACAGTGTTGTCTTTGGCTTAAGGATTTCTGAAACCAAAAGATAATACATAAAACATTCAGTTATTTGCATTGCATGTATCACTGTTATGTATACATTATATGTTTTACACTTGAAATTTTTGTGAATGAAGATAAGTGTACTCCATAAATAATAATAATAATAATAATAATAAATCTTTTTTCCCCCTAAGCGCTCTTTCACACAACGCGACCATGACAGCGCTGCCACGATTGCGCCGCCAGGCCTTTCTATAGATTTCAGTGGAGGCTTTCACACGTGGCCGCTGGGTCACTTCTGGCAGCGCTGCCAGGATTCTGGTTGCGACATAACGCGATTTTCAAGCCGCCAGGATGGCCGCACAATCGCCATTGTTCTATAGATTTCAGTGGAGCCTTTCACACAAGACGCGATTTTCGTTGCGACCAGAAGGTTGTTTCTGTTTATTTTCGCTTTGAGAAGTGTTGAAAAACACAATTAAAACGAAACTACTCTAGAGAATGGGGACTTTGACACTGAAAATTTCATATTAGAAGTTCGTGAATATTTATGAACAAAGAATTTTTTTTTTTATAAACAGATTTTTATAGAATTAATAAAAATTTATTTCTATTAAATAACGTACAACATCATCTTCAAAAATATATTTAAAATAATTTATTTATTTAAACAAATTTTACATCTCGATATTTAATTTATTGTTGGAAATAACTTGAAAAAGGAAAAAAGAAAAATTTCCAAAGATTTGTTTAAATAAATATATTTTTTAAAATATATTTTTGAAGAAGATGTTGTATGTTATTTATAGAAATGCGAATAAGTAGGAAGGAGATAAGAAGAAAATATGCACTTAAAAAATTTATTTCTATAAAAAAAATGCTTCAAAACAAAATTATTTTTGAAAACGAACAGCATCCAATGAATCTGCATGATATTTAGAAAGTCTTAAATGAAAACGTTTTTTATTATGATTATTTGATAGCAAGTAAAAAAAAAAAATAAATAATCTCAAATAATTTTTAAAAACACAATTTTCATTTTTTTTAAAAATTAGGCCTAACTATTGAACTAATAATAAATATTTTAAACACAAATCATTATTTCATGAATTTTTTTAGCATTTAGGTGCTAGACAAGTTTTTTTTTAATTTGGAAAAATCAAGTACTACCTCGACAACTTCCAAGAAATTGCCTGGTTTTGAATTTTAATTTAATTAATTACAGAATATTTTGAAAATTAAAAACAAGAAAACAGAAATCCCAGTTACTTCACAAGTTCATATTTAAATTTTCAGAAGTTTAGGTGCATTGGTAAAAGAAATATATAAAAGAAATAAAAGGTTTGCAGTAGCCTGAATTCTTTGAGTCCCTTTAATGAGCTTCTTCAATTGTTGGGAGTCTTTGGCCACGCTGCCATGGTCGCGTCGTGTGTAAAGCAAGCGATTTTGGCAGCACGGCCAAAAATTCCTGGCGGTGCTGCCATCGTCGCGTCATGTGAAAGAGCGCTAATACACTGTACTGTACCAAACAAATACGCAACGTAATATGTTTACATTGCTTTTCACTTTAGGTGCAGATGTTGCTTTACGATTGATGGTGAATATTTACTGTGTAAAATATAAGTAGACAAAGAATATAAAGCTCCAAACAATGGCCACTACTGATTATGCTAACTTGTTCACATACAATTAATTATATTAATTTGCTTTTACTTGTGCTAAATAATTTTATTACTACAATTCTTTTTTTTTTCTCCGTAACTTCAAACAAAGAAAGAGATATTACACAATGTCCATCCCGAATTGAATTTCAATAAAAGTATATTTTGAAATTCTTTAAAAAAATAGATGGATTTAGGGCCACTATCCACCCTCTTGATTTCCAGATGCTTGATATTTTAATCATATTTCTTTCAATAGCTAATTGCTGTACTGCAAATGTAATGGTATGGTTCAATGGTACAATTATGGCTTCTCAGCTCAAGGCTTTAGATTCTCTGCTGCTGGTGGAACTTTTTTTAATTTTGTTCTTCCTTCTATAGATAAGTTTATTTTATGTTTTGATTTATATAATGAACATTTGAATCTGAAAATAAAACACAATTAGATGTAACGGATGTTCCCTTTTAATTAAATAAAACCCAAAAATATTAAATAATTTTAAAAAAATGTTAATGTAGTTTCTTTTAAAAAGAAACTATATTAACATAATGCTATTTATAGTTGGTTATTGTTATTTGAAACTGGTTGTCTGAAACTATTCATTCCTACACCCCTGACCTATCAGGGACCAAATTTGGCAGAGAAATTGCCTAGGACCCTATCGTGTCACAGGTAGAATTTTTCCATGTAAGAGGTACTTTTACTATTCTCTCTCAATCATGGCCACGGACCAATACAGAGAAGCCTTCATTCTTGGAAACTCAAGTGGAGGATGGCAGAGAATAAACTAAAAATAAACCATTTTTTTTTTTAATTAAAAGGGAATGTTGCTTATAAGTTTCTAATTGCATTTATTTCATGGTTCAAATATTAATAATGTAAATCAGTGGTGCCCAACCTTTCATAATATGGGGGCCAAAATTGACTTTGCAATGAATCTCGTGGGGCCACAATGTGGCGGAATCTCCCATCATAAAAAAATAAAATAAAAAAAAAAAAAAAACAGGAATAAAAACATGTAACACCTTTGCGGGCCGTAGGTTGGGCACCACTGATGTAAATCAATATTACAATAAGAAAAAGACGACAAAGAAAATAACTTCCATGAGCAATAGCAAACAAGTGGTCTTTCAGCTGAAAAGACAACTATTTCATTGCACCATAACATTGCTTTCATTGATCAATAAAACACAAAAGGAAATCTGATTAAAATGAAGATTGCACAGCACTGAATTATAACTCGGTCAATTTGTGCTAGTTGTATTATTATTATGTTTTTTATTATTTTCCCTCCTAAACTAAATAAAAATACAAAACTTAATAAATGTTACTAAATTAAGTTTTCCTAATTTTTTTTTTAATTTTAGATCATTTTTAATTTTTGTTTTTGTTTTGGAATGAACTTAAAAAAATATTGCAAAAATTAATAAAGCAAAAGATATCTAATGTGAATAAAATATTTTTTCAACTGATAAAAAAGCAATGGCAAATTCATATTTCAAAGAGAATTATTTTTTTAAAGAATTTGAAAAATAAAATACAAAAATACATAATGATGCGTTTTCAAATAAAAAATCAAATCAATTTTAGTTCAAGTATATATTATTCACTAGCAAAAAGTAATTCAGTACTTATTACTCTCTCTTTATCTTTTAAAAAAAGAAATGAATTATTATTAAGAAATAACTTAGAAAAAGACCTACAGATAACTGACTTAGAATTTGATAGTAACTGTATTTTAAATAAATCTAACTGAAAATTATTAATTTTTCATTTTTAATTATTAAAAGTACTACAAATGTTATTTTTGAATAATCTTTTGCTTTTTTCTTAATATTTTAATAATAAGCTTCCTTTCTATATTAGCACAACTCTAAATACAATCATTTTACGCAATTTGTTAACCTTAATATTAAACAAAGAAGTAACTACAGTGTAATCATAAATAGGAAATGAGACTTAATATTTAGTCACCTGAGCCTTATATGTGATTTGAACTTTTTGTTCAGTTAAATTCCTTATTTTTAATTACTATATTTTATATGACAAAGATCATGTAAGAAAATGTTGTTGTTTGCAATTTTGACAAGCTCAAAAGTTGGTAAAAACAAAAAAACAAAATAAAAAGCACATGAGAATTGAAAAAAGCTTAAGGACATACATGATTTGTATTTTTGAATACAATTTTACATTTACAAAGATAATCTTTTTTACCCCAACTTCCTACACTGAAATGATGGCAAGAACTTTTAGTTAAAATACAGATTTTAGTTTCAATTATTTACTACTACTATGATTCTTTACATCAGTCAATTTTTAAGTCTGGCAAATTAACATAAAAAGATCTGAAGTGTATCTTTTTACAAATTCTTTCAATTTTCTTGTTTATTCTCATATTTTGCATTTCTTTAATTTATTAAAATCGAAATCAACTTATTTTATCATTTAATGTTCAGCTGAAGTAAAATTTATCTAAAAACTATAGTGTTTTATTAAAATAATAGTCTCACCTATTTCTGGAAATACATGCATATTAATGCCAGCAAGGAAATTCTAAAATAAAGATAAATATAATAATTAAGCCTATTGAATACTTTGGATGTTTTTTAAAATGCCGAATTGAATTTTTTTTTATTATTATTATTATTTCTTATCTGGTCATTGTACATCAAGCAACTTAATTTCTGTTTTAATTTTCTCTGCCTTTGCATTTACAATAATCAAAAAGTGTGCCCGATTCTGCACTTGTTTTACAAGTGATACACACATCATATGCACAAATATGACTAACATTGTTTATGATGTAAACAAAGGAAAAAAAAAAAACCCGAAAAATTTGATTTCAGATATTACAGATGTTATTTCAAATCCAATAGGCCTTAAATTATTAAATACGTTAAAAAAATTTACTTCAAATTAATCATTAGACATCAGGATTTGATTATTTTATTATTTTTTATTTTATATATTGTATAAAAATGCTGTAATCTTTATTCACTGATTCTATTGTTGAAATATCTAAACTTTATTATTCTCTATGTGCATCTGGTGATTCAGTGGTAAAACACTGGGCTGTGGGCTGGAGGAGCAGAGTTCAATTCCCAGCAGAGATAGGGAATTTTTTCCATAGGTATTTCTCCTCCAGATGGGTCCTAGGGTTTACCCCTCTGTAAAATGGGGACTGGGTTTCTTTCAACCACCCAACCTTAATTTCGTCTCATTAGTCGTGGAATGCCTGAAGCCTTATCTCCAGTGAACCCCCAAGGGCCACATAGGCCTGTAGTGGGATACTTTACCCATTGTATCTATGTAGAGAGCATTTCAGTTAATTTACTTCCTTTTTTCATACTGCTGCATATCTAAACTGAGACAATGATTACAACAAAATCTATGCCGTGACAAAATGACATGATTGGATTATAATTCCAAAAATTAGAAGTTTTTAAAACCAATTACAAATTTATGATATTTTATAGTATTCTGAATTTCTGAAAAAATCACAACATTAACAAGAAGTGTTGAAGAACAATGCTTACTTTGCCTTTCATGCAGTATTAGAAACTTCTTGACTAAACTGTACTGTGATAAATTAGATATGAAAAAGTACAGTACACCTTTCTGTAAGTGATATATAATAATTCAAGCAGACAGTCATTAGTTGTGAAAGGTTTCTTCTCCACTTAGCTGAGATACAAGAGATGACAAGGCAGGTGTATAATCATTCATACCTTCTAATTACAAATAGAGCATTCAATACCCAAACACAATCAGTGTGAATAACAATAATAGTAATAATATTATTGTTAAAATGTAGTTAATTCAAATAAGAATGCCTTTTGAGTCAAGCTGATACTCTGGGACGGCCTTATATACTCACTGTCTCCATCTTGTAAAATGTAGTTAGAAACACAAATTCAAGAATAGCTTAAGCAGCGAGATCAAATTGCCTAAAATCATTCACAATTCAAAATTTATATTTCATGCTATTTTGCCATATTTGTAATTAATTAAACAACTTATTAAGCATATACTGCTTGTAATTTTTGCTATGGTAAACAAACAAAGATACAGAGAATTATAATAAATGCTTTACCTGTTGTCCCACTTTGATGTTTTTTATTTCTTCTTCTCCAGTATTAGTGAAAGTCAATTCAATGGACGTCATCTTAGGAGAATATAAGTGAGGATTTCTAGTAAATCTATACACAATGGAAATCCCACCTCCTAACATATTATTAAGAAGTTCATGTTGTTTCACTGGAATGTGCATAGGAGTATAAACCTAATGAAAGTAAAAGATCAAAAATATGTTTAGGGGAAAATTTCTAGTTCAATAAATAATACAAATTGACTGTAAAAAAAAAGAGAAGCATTTGAGCTCTAGTAACCTAAACAGCTGATTTCAGGTTGCTCAACTCATCAGCTGGGGTTATCCAACATTCAAAGACTTTTTCAATATAATTACAGTTATTAATTCAATAAAAATCAATACATAATACTGAGTCTTAATACTATTTTTCCCTTAATAATCCTGATTTATAAGAAAGCAACTGCTTTATTGGTGAATTACTAATAAATATTGGTGTAGGTCAGGAATGCTAACACATTATGTTAAAATAAAAACTTTCTTTGGTTTGGAAAAATTCCCTAAATTTTATTAGAGACGTATTTTTATTGTTTTCTTCTGCAATTGAGATGGTTGAAAATAAGGCAAGTTGATGAGTTTACAATGTCTACAAGAAGTATTGTTATTGACATTCTACCAAGAGTTAAAACTTTGGCAAATAGAAATGATTCAACAATGCTAAGAAGCCAGCCTGAAAATTCAAACATTATTTATTGAAATTTAACTTGTAATTTAAAATTTGCATGTGAAGATAAAAAATAAGGAAGTTTTATTAAACTATAATAATATAATTTAATGTAGTTATTCTTCATCTGTCAACTGCAATGAAGTTATAGATGACAGTAATACATAAATAATTTAAAATTATTACCATTTTTTTTTCTCTCCACTAGAACATCATTTAGATAATTCTGTAGCTATTTCACTAAGTTAATCAGATCAGATTATTTAATTTTTAAATTCAAATACATAGTCAAAAGCTAAAGGATGATGGGGCATTTTATAAAACATGATATGTTGAAGGCAGAAAAAAAAAGTTTGCAGATTATAAAATAACTGAATTCTGCATTATCAGTTGACAAACAATATAAAACGATACTAATTCTAGGAGTATAAAACAATATAAACAGAACCTCAGTGACTGACTTGTTCATCATCAGTAAGCATTGGGAAGTTAACAACAAAAGCAAACTGGCAAAGAACAGTATACTTTCAGAAATCTATGGATTAAAGAATCCCACACTACAAAGCTAGTTGATTGTGCGTTAGCATGTGGAAGAATAAAATTAATTGATCTATATGTTGTTTATGGCTGACAAGATGATCGGTGACCAGTTGGGTATGCTGAAGTAAAGGAAAGTGGATTATGCACAACAATGTTGATTGACATTGCAATCTGAGAAGGCATTTGGCAAAGATAACAGCAGATATAGACCAGCAAGATGAATGACTAGATATAGCAAATAAATTCTACAGACGAAGGTTTATGTGGAACTGATAAATGGAATTGTTGTAGAGAATGACTAGGTACAGATCAGTAAATGAGAAGATAGTCTTGATTTTAGTAAGAATAACACTGGAAGGAGTTAATAAGGAAAAATGTACTTGAATAGAGAGCTCATATCATTTGGGGGGGGGGGGGAGCCACAAACAATCTCTTGAAGACCAGAGAAAAGCCAAGTGAACAGTGATGCACAGCCAAATAGATATCACCAGATTTGGTTAGCAATTCTGTGAGAAGTCCAGTCGATGAGTGATAATATGAACAAAACAGTACATTTAACACCAGAGATACGTATTGTAGATACTTTGAACATGACATTTAGTTCCTTAGAATCCTGAGCAAAGGGAGGAAGGCTGGGGTAACTGTAGGAAAACATTGTCAATGAAGGATACAGAAAGGAAGACCTTGCTTCTCGCTTTTTCTTGGTCACTTTTCCCTCAGACAGGCAGGCATGTGGCTTATTCGTACTTTCAGCTGGGCGAGTGTTCAACCACACTCCATTGACCGTTGCACCCTCTACATTTCATTTCGCTTCCCAATAGTGTTTTCATAGAAAAAATATAGGTAATATGTTGAGCAAAGAGTCAAGAATTGCAGGTTGAATTTGTCTAACTTCACCAGGTAAGGTCATAATAACAGAATTTTAAAAAGAGAAAGAAAAAGTTACTTGCTTTTGGTTGTTTGGAAGCAATATGAGTAATGATGAGAAATGATTATTATTTTTGAACATGAACAAAACTTGGAAAAAAAAAAAATAGAAGACGAGTTCAAAAACATAAATTAATTGTGCAAATACAAAAAGATAGTGAAATTGGCTATGTAACACCATTAAATGGCTATGTGTATTCTCAGACACATAGTGTGTGTCTTATAGGGGTTAACTTTTCAAAGTATCCTTCATTTTGGGCATTTAGAAATATTTTCTATAAATAAGAAACTATTTTTACAAAGGAAACAAATTATGACTTACAGGTGATATCAAGGTTCCGGACATTGGTAATTTTTCATTACTGTTGTTGGTAGGGGTTGGTGTTAACATCATTGATCCAATTGCTGAAGGATATATTACTGGGGCAGCAGGGGATGGTGCTGCAACTAAAATAATTGGATAAGTAAACATATGATATAGATTTAATTTTCAAAAGAAATTAATGTGGTTTCACTTCAGCCTAATTAAGAACTTTGTAATTTAATTCAGATGTTTTTCATTTCAATTAATTATGATCATTACAAATAGTGTTAAACCTCACTATGGTCTCCCCCTAGAGATTTCACTCCCATTAATTTGCCATGTGCTTCAACTCTTAATTCATTTTGTGCATTTCACTGTAGAAAATCAGAATGTTTTTTTCTCTTTCCATTTCTTAACTAGAAGTGCTATGTAGGATTCCAATCATCTCAGGACAGATCTGTCTCTAGATGTCACCTCTTTGAAAGCTTGGAAGGCTCAAAAGATTGGAAACTTTCTGCCTCAAGTCATACTGCTAAATCTCATTACAGTCCTCCTTCTAGAGCTGTGCCTCTCAATCTTTTTCATTTGAAGGCACACTTTTGTGTTAGCAGAAATCCTGCAACATACCAAAGCTTGTTTCTAAAATCCTGCAAAATACCCAAACTCTTTCAATGCTGTTTTTTGCTTTTACGGAATCCTTTGAAAAACTTCCAAGATTTACCAATGTAACAGTTTTTTAAATATAACAGTCTGTTTTTTAATAAAAGATACCCTGAATTATTTTTAAGCAGAATTAAATGAGAATTACTACTTTATTAAACCTTAATTGTTAAAATGAAACAGAATTTAATTTATATTTCTGTTATTCGATGTTTAGATTTTATTCTAGATATGAACATATAGTAGGACCGTACTAACATGAAGATCGGAAGGAACCCCATGGGACTATCACATATCTATTATTCAGCCAATCCCAAACAAGTGCGCCTCAAAGCACAGGGCTCTCTTTATCAATTTCCCTCAAAATGTCACCAGAATATATAAAGGTTAACTGTAACAGCTAAATCTTTTATAGAAAGCAGTCAACAATAACTTATTGTATAGCATTTCCATTTTACGGTAAAACTATATTTTTTTGTTTGTTTATAGCTATAATGTAATTTTCTTCGAAACTCTTTGTGCTGACATCAAGGGGCTCTAGAATTTTCAAATCGTCATGTTAGTGTGGTACCACTATATGACTAATGTGAAGCTAAATTTTGATTATAGATGCATTCTCAGAATTTTCTCACAGCACACAGGTTGAGAAGCACTGTTCTAGAGGTTTTACTCCTATTAATTCAACATACTCTTTGATTTTCTGCAATAAAACACAGAGAAGGAATTAAAGTGTTGAAGCTACATTCAGTTATCATCATTTCAAAAATCAGAAACTTTTTATATACATTCTCATTCCAGTTTCATCATAAATAGTTTTAATTTCTTCTAAATTTAAGTATGAAAATGCACTTATTATTATTCACTCATTATTATTATTTTGCTGCCACTTTTAGAAAGTTTTTGTGAACAAAACTTTAAAATTTATTAGGAATTATTCTGTTTTAACACTGAAGTAAAAATATCTATTCCTAAATTACATTCTGTGCATTTAACTACAATAGAAACTACTTTATATGTAGTTCAAAAGAAACAATTAAAAACAACTCTGAATAAAGCATAATTCAAGTTTTGAGCTTTGTTTTAAACTTTCTAAAATAAGAGTATATTCATCATTTCACTTTGACTGCACAAAGTGCTCATATCACTGAGGAATATGTTCATATGCAGATATCATAACAGCACATTTTTTTTTATATTTCCAAATAAAAAGCAGATCAACATGAGAAAGCTCCTAAAACTAAAGGCTACTTACTATCATCTAAATCTAGAAGAAAATCGATGCTTTTCTTAGGTGCAGGATTGACCTTATCTTTGGATTCCTTCTGTTCTTTTACCTTGGAATGTTTTACCTATATACAAAAGTAATTAAATAAAAAAAAACAACAATTTTTAGTTAAATGAAAATAATAAAATGCATGTACTGTCTCTTATAATATAGAGGTTTGCACTGAAAAGCTTTTTTATTGAAAGAAAGGAGGATATTTCATTTAGAAGACACTATTATAATTTTTGAAACTTTTAATTCTACCTACAGAACTGTTCCTAACTGATAATTCTGGAGGCAGAGAAATCATTAACTTTGCAGTTCAAATGGCATTTTGTATAACCCACATATGCTTCATATGATTTAGACAATTTATAAAAATGAATTAGGGTTAACAATAGTTTCTAGTGCACTAAGAAATCAGACCTCTATCATTTCAAATTTATTAAACTAATAACTTAAAAACAAAATCTCCTTGCAACTATTTCCTTGATTAATATACTTAAATTTACATTACCAAAATTCACTACAATAAAATTTATTATAATAGATAGTATTTTTTTAATTTTATTAAATTTTTATTTTTTTTAATTTATTAAGTGTAATAATAATTATTATCAAGTCTTTTTAATTTTTTTTATTACTAAAAATTATTAATTACTTTCTTAGGAATTTCCTCTTCAGAACTTTCCTCTTCTGATTCACTACTACTTTCATCATCGTCTTCATCCTCTTCTGATGAAGAATGCTCCTCTGAATCAGAAGATTCTTCAGTGGGTTCTTTCTTCTTTGGAGCAGGTGATTTATTTAGATTTTCTGAAGACTGCAAATTGATCTTTGTCTTCTCATCTGTTTTCTTCTTCGTAGTCTGAAAAATGACTTATTTAGATCCTTATTTACAAAACATTTCTTGATGATAAAATTTTAGCAAAGGAAAATAAGTGTTCTATTTCCCATTTCAATACTTTTATTTTTTGAGCTATTTGTGATTACTAATGAGAACTTTAGTCTTTATTTGTTTCAAATAAGGCATTCCAAAAGTTGCTTCAAATTACAACTGCTTTGTATTTTTATAATTAAGATTATAATTTATCTTAACATTAACGACATAACCTATCAGGATCTCAAAGCATGTTCTTGCCTGCCAACAGTTGAGTGGTCTAGACTGTTGGAGGAGGAGGGCAAGACTACAAATATTATCATTTCTACGGTCAATATTCTATCTTCAATTTTGCTAACTATTATGGGAAAAATGAAATAAAAAAAATATTTTTGTAATATAGGAACTAAAATTGCTAATCAGAGATACTGTTTTTTAAATTTATTAAATTAAATTCTTTTAAAATGCCTTATTTGAAGATTCAAAGATGTGATTAAATGTTTATAATGTACAGTATGGTCATTAATTTCCAGCACTGAAAATGCAGGCCATTGTGACTGTATATGTGAACATCTCCACGTGTCATTTCCCAAGTGCTGACGTTTTTATATTTCACATGTGCTGCGCTGTGCAGCTATGAACATTATTAGTAATGTTATCCACTGAGGAAAAGGTCTTTTTAGCGAAGCATTATATATGGCATATGGAAGAGGAAAGCAGAATTGTCCAAGTTTATAGTTTGTGTGAGAGAAGTTTACAGAATGCTTCGGTAGACAAGCACCCAGTAATTCTGTTATACTAAGCATTGTAGTCAAGTTCCGAAGCATGGAAGTGTGTTGCGCCAATGGGAATGGTCATGCCAGAAGTCCGAAAACAGTGGACACCAATGACGATCATGAAAGTGTTTTCGACCAAATAATGCAATCTTCACAGCAAAGTCAATGGATAACTGCCTTAAAACTGGATATGAATCAACAGTCACTTCAAAAAAATATTGAAAACATTGAATGCCTATTTGTATGCAATTCAGGTTGCCTAACAATTGCGAATTGTGATATGCAGCAAGACATCAGAATTGTTACACAGTCCTTGCTTTGCAATATGAAAACCAGTCTACTTATTGGCACACACTGGTTGTGATGAAGTCTACTTTCATCTGTGAGGTCATGAAAACAGGCATAGCAACAGGTTCCTAGGCTTCCAGAGACCAGAGGACATGTGAAAAAGTTAGTGTGGTGAGCTGTATCAGGGCAGAGGGTAATTGGGCCTTACTTCATTGCAGAGAACGAATATCCAGTTACAGTTAGCTAAGAACATTACATCAATTAGGTTCTGTCACCTTTCACTGCCAACTTTTGAAAGTTTTGCAGGGCGCAAAACCTTTCTTTTTGTGACCAGTTCTTTCAACAGAATGGGGTGACATGTCACACATCACATGCACTGAAAGCATTTCTACGGGAAGCGTTCGAAAGTAGTGTGATTTCACATTTCACTGATTTTCAGTACCCTTCCCACTCTCCTGCTCTAATGTCACCAGATGCATATGTGTCTGTGGGGCATGCTGAAGGAATGGGTGTTCTGTGAAAACCCTCCATGGTGCAGCTGTTGAAAGAGCAAATCATTCAGTGATACAGAACATGCAGTAGTCATTATTCCATTGTATCTATTCTATTCCATTAGAATCAAGGAGGAACGCTACTGAACTATGCATCAAATGCAATGGAAGATATTTGAAAGATTTTCTTTTTTTATAGAGAAAGTGCACACCGATTTGTTTTTCTTTGTTTATTACTGTATTGCTGATTTTAAAATGCAATCACCATAGTTGTCAAATGGGTCACATCAACAGTTTAGTACTGTAATTAATAGCCATACTGTATTCCAATGAATTAAATGCTTTCCAACTTCCAAAGCATCTCACAGCAAAGTAATGTGTCATGAAGTACTCAAGGCTGTAATTTCTTTTTCTATAAAACATTTTTAATATTATGCTCATCAGGATTAATGCAAATCTTAACATACTCATAATGAAAAATATTCATGCAATTTTGTTGATGGGACACACACTAAACTATGGATATACTATGATTTACAGGTTACAAACTGATTTAAAAAAAATATATATATTTTTTCATAATTAAAAAAAAAACACTGGGGAATAATGCATTGGCAAGCCTAAGCCTAGTTGAATTTAATAAATCAACTGCACTCGTCACAATTTCAAGATTGATTAGTTTGTCTTCTAATATACTGTAAATATAAAGTAAATGTTCCATTTTTTTTTTTTTTTTTTTTTTACCCCCATCCTTCACCTGCATCTTTATACATATCTCCATGTTTTCACTCCTTATACTATGGCTATACGGAATTAGTAGTAATCTCATTTCTGATCTGTGTATGTGAAGTCTGATGCTGAGGTTGGAAGCTCAAATTCTATCACTGATTTTTTCCTTTGCTTTTAAGTAGCCCGCACACGAGGGAGCTTTTGGCCGAGTTGCATGTGCAACTTGATGCCTAGAGCGGTTTTTTGAGCTGCATGGGCCAAGTTGCATGGAAGTTGCATGGAAAAAAAGCTTCACAGAACGGCGGTGCACCACGGAAAGTTGCATGGAATTACCCAATCACAGTGCAGCATTTTTATACGTCAGGCGTGACGTCATGCTCAAGGAAGAAACATGGCGTCGAAACATTTTCCCTTCGCTTGAGATGGGCGAATCGCGAATACAGCAAAAATATCAGATTATTTCGAGTTTCTTTCACACATAAATACAGTTTATATGTAAATGCAGTAATTTAATGCGGCAGAATGTATCAGAACGTTTCAAAAACCTAGTTTTTTTGAATATTTCACATCGCAAGCAGAGTTTCGCTCATTCACCATTTCCGGAAACTGCCACATGACGTCATTGTTTCAGTGAGCAATGGATTATTATTGGCTGTTGGTCGTTGTTATTCGTGAATCGCATTATTGCCATCAACTGCGATTACATACCGGCTAATAATATTATAAAAATATTTCTCATATGTTTAAAATAAATCACAAATATTTAGTTTTGGAACGATATCACAGCAGTATCCTTGACGTCATGTCCAGTGATGTCATTCAAATTCGTAGTGTGCTTCGTTTGTTGTCCGCACGGCGGCGCTAACAATGTTGCATCGTTTGCGCACTGATAGTCGCATGCAGCTTTTTCTGTGCACCTCAATTTCCTCGAGTTGCACAGAAAAAGCTCCCTCGTGTGCGGGTAGCTTTAGGTGCAGTATGATTGAAGATATTTAAGGAAACCAATTAAAACAACTTCAGAATCAATAGATTGTTGGCTCTCAAAATGACTTCCCTCTTAAAAGCTTTTCACATGAACATCATCCACAGTATGAATCACAAGCTGAATCAGAAAAATAAGATAGACTGAAACTAGTTTCAAATTTTAGCTTCTACATATCTATAACATTGTAATGAAACCAATAATACTTAATTCTAAACTTCCTGGATTTCAATATACTCTTGCAATTTAGAATAGTTTTCATTTAATACACATGAATCTTAAATACATTAGGTTAGTAATTATTTTATTGAAGATAACAAGAAAAAAATGGTCTAAGGAAAAAAAATCCTTACTTTATTTACTTCCTTTTCTTCTTCACTTTCACTCTCACTCTCACTAGAAGTTTCATTTGGGCTTTCAGAGCCACTACTCTCACTAGAGGAATTTCCTGATTCAGAATGACTGCTTGCTTCAGATCCTTCTGATTCATCAGCTGGAGAACTACTTTCAGATTCTGAATAAAATGATTTCTTTTTTTGTAATAATTTTTTCTTCTTAGTTACTCTGGTCTCCAACCAAGGCATGGTCACCTCAACATTGCGAACATCTGGATCAGGAGCAACATCAGGAAACTTTGGTAAATCGTGATAACCATACGATCGTGCATTAATGAAATGAGATAAAGAACCCAACTGATATTGGTCACGATCTGTAAAAAAAGTAACAATGGTAAAAAGACATGAATATTAAATCTTAATATGAATTTTTAGACTATAAATTATTCTACAAAAGCCTTCAGTTATACTTAGTTGCTCAAATTTGATAAATTGTTATGAAATGTTATTGTAATATTAATTAACCTTCTGCTCTTAAAAAAAAAATAAAATGCCCAATATATTTAATAGAACAGAAATCCTCAAAACAAAGAAGGTAAGATGGAATTGGATATTATTGGATATTTTACAATTATATAATTATATCTTTCTGATTTCAACCTTGACAGTATTTCTCCATGCAATGATATTTGAACGTTTTAAATATCTTAAGTTGATGGTGTCTATCTCAATAGTACTGATGATGAAGTCTGGAGGTGAAGAATGGAATTAAATGTGGTGTAGGAAAAAAGATCCTTTCAAAATTTAGATCTAGCTGATGTTGTTGAAATAGACAGCTCAAGAAATGTAGAATCTTAAGTTCTACATAAAGATTTCATTTGATATAAAATGACAGATATCTCTGAACTTCAGTTTTCAGATAATCTTGTATTTTAAGAAATATTCAACAGTAAATAGATGCTAAAATCTGAGTCTATCAGAAGACAAAATGTTTCAGATAAGAGGATTGTGTTTTTTTACAGTACTTTAGGACTATCAGATCTTACTGTCTTTCATATTAAAATCAGATATCCATATGATAACTGAGCATTTCTAGAAAAACGTTATTCAGATGGTATAAAGTATTGCTAATTGTGGATTTGGAAAAATTGGGATCTTTCCAAATACTAGATTATTAGTGGATTCATTTGGGAGATGGCAGTCATCAATGATTGCAATGAATGATGATGGAATGTATCATTATTTCAATCAGAAGACAAAAAAGAAGCAAAAGATACTTGACTTACAAAATTCAGGAATAATATTTTCCGCAAAAAAAAAATAAAAAAAAATGTTTTTTTCCAAAAATATTCATTTCCTGCAATGATATTTGAATGTTGCAAATATCTTCAGTTGATGGTGTGTATATATGTTGCATAAAGGAATCTTAATAAACAATGCTGTACAATTAGCATTTCAAAATACTGCTTCTGTGTAAGATGCAAAATAGATGATTAGCAAACTGAGATAAAAAACAGATGACCAGCATTAGGTTATTTGCATTTTTTCATTCAGGTACGATTTACTTGCTGTAAACTGTATAAACTGACAATTAAAAGAAATATGCTAACTCTACAGGAACATCTTTTGTCCATAAATATGAATTTCAAGTGTCAAGAAGATCCATTTAGTGGTTCAAACAAACACAGACTGACTGATTTTGTGAATCTCACTATCCTAGGACAAGAGGCTAAAAAAATAAAAAACATTATTATCCACAGGCATTGTAGGTATAGACAATCTAAGACTTTTGCCTAGGACCTCATGTACAGAGATAATAGCTTTTTTTTTGTTGGATGGCAAGAGAATGATGAATTATATAAATAGGTCCTCAGGTTCATGTATAAGTTTCTGTAAATAAGGCCTCACATTTTTATATAGATTTATTTAAAAGTGGGGTGGGGGAGCTCACAACCTAATATTGCTTCTAACATTACTAATTTTTGTTATGAGTAATAATAAATACAATTAACTTAAAATTCACCTACAAAATAATTAAAAATTACCTTTAAATTTTGATTCCAAGACTGGTGCAGGTTTTGTTGAAAGGAAGATCTTTTTTGCATGTTTTGCAAGCAGACTTTCTTTATCACCAGCTGGAAATATCATCTGACGCAAGAATCTGGCACGATCTCTGATATCATAATTTTGATCATATTTAGCCAAATTAAACACATATTGGCATAGAAGCTTGGTTTGCTTGGAATTTGTCAAATACAACTTTGTTGCTAAATTTAAGATTTGCAGCTTAACAATGTCTTCCTAAAAATAAAGTTTATAAAAACTTTTTTATAATATATATTTATCTGAAATTACATTTAACTATATTATTAAGTACCAAAAAAAAAAATAAAAAAAACAAAACAAAAAAAAACAAACAACATTTACACTATTGAAAGTTTCTAAACCTTCAAATAATATGATTATAATGTGACTCATTATGTTAGAATTAACCCATAATTCAAAGTAGTAGACATTCAAGATGTAGAGGTTGAATAAAAAGAATTTTAGTGAATATGAGCAATTTCCTAAGTAGGAAAAGAATCTATGAGACTGATAACCATTATAGTTATGCAAAGTCAATCATCTGACAAGTATAAGACTTAAATCAATAACAATTCCACGGAGTCCAAAAGTGTTGTCAACATTTTGTCTGAATTATGATCGACTTCCCCTTCCCCTAAATAAAACAACACTCTAGCATATTCAAGCCATAGCCTACAAACACTTTTTTTATTGCATATCTTATATTATAAAAGCGTCATTCTGTCTGTCATAAGACTTTACATTCTTCCAATTTTTTTGACCAAACTATAAGAGATAGATTGGTCATGTAAATGGATAAAATGTAGATCTTTTTAAGACAAACAAAATGCTACAAAAATCTTTCGAAAAATTTTTTGGTTTCCAAGATGTCGCCTTTTAAAGGGTCAAATTTTGACTTTTTCTCAATTTAAACGAAAAATTGGAAGAGAACATTATATTGAGAAAATGTTGGTATTTGAAGGTTCTATCGAGCGATATATCAGTCATTCATAAACGTTTCTGCGTTTGTAAGATACATGCAAAAATGTGATTTTTTTGCTTTAAAATTTTTGGTGTATGGCGCGAACCCGCAATACATCTGAGTTATCCAGAGAAGCCACAACCGGATAGTCGTATATTCTCCGACAATCTCAACATTAATTTGCTAAATAAATAGTTTGTTTGTTTAATGCTATATATGCAAGGGTTCCAAGCAAAGCGACGGTACCCGGCTAGTTTTTAAATATTATTTATGTAAAATAAATGTAAGACAACTGATTGAAAAAGAAACTACAGAAGGCGCAACTTCAATGTTTTACACAAATGATGCTCATCATATACTGATTCAACAAATCAGTTCCTTTTTTTCCTCAATTGTAAGTGATTTTCTACTCCCCCCCCCTTGTTTTTAGTAGTCCTTACAACGTGATTTATGGTAACCATATAGTAAATAAACTATTTTATAAATTTTACCCCACAAATTTTGTTATTTGAATATAATAACAAAAGACAATAATGAGCTCTGGCGATAAGTTGTGTTTATGCTTTTGCTTTGTTTATATGTCTTTGTTTCTTTGCTATTGATATTGACATGTTCATTAATTTGACCTTCATATTTTTTTTAACATATCAGTACAGTGAAGTTTCATTAGGGAAATATCTCTATCAATGAGTTCTGAAAAGTAAATTTCTGATAATTTTTTTATTGTATACAAACTATATAATATACATAATTTACAAGTATGTAAGTGCAATTATAGCATAAAGGAGAAAACAAATAACATATACACAATATATGTAATTAATTTAGTGCAGTACATTATTATTTTATTATGTATTTTCAATAAGCCATTTTTTATGCTTTGTTGATAAGTATGTTTTTTAATTTTCCAAAAAATATTTATATTTATATTATTTATAATTCCTTCCATATTGAAATTAATATTTTTTTTGCCAGTAACTATTATTAAGTCGAGGATAAGACAATTTTTTTTTATTATTTTGTCTAAGATGATAATTTTGATTAATATTATTTTCTTTTTCTAATATTTTATAATTTTGTGTAATTATGTTATAAATAAATTTTTGGTTTGGAAGTAAAATTTCATTATATATTAATAATAATTATATCTGCTGTTTTGCTTTTGCCGTTTTAAGATTTTCAACCGTATCGACCTAAATTCCTTGAATCATTTTTTTTTCTTAAACTGTCCATCCCATATAGGCTGGGAAAGTAGTTAATTTGAATGCTGATAGGGAGAGTCATCTTATTCTCAATGTGAAGCAGCTAAATTAGAATACTGCTTTTGAACCCCAGATCGCATTTATTAACACTAACACATTTATCGATAAGTTTATTTCTTTTTAAATACAGCTATTTAACTCATTTTAGGTCAAACATAAACATATCAAATGAATTAATAGTTAATTTTACAATATATTTGCTTTTATGGTCTTATTTCACAGAGGACCCCATTTTTTCTCTTATGATCCTTCTTATTCTATATTCATTAGTGGCACCAACATTACTAAGGCACTAGCAACTGATGGAAACTTTCATTACTGATTTCATTATACAGTGATGAAAATTAACGCCATCCTTTGTGAAATTGTTCCCGAAGATTCCATTAAAGTAATGGAAAAGTAACTAGTTTACATTACTATGGCACTGACAAAAGTAACATGATTACAGTTACAGTTCCTTTTTTTATAAAATTAACAGTGTTACTGATTGGCACTAGAAAAAATTAACTGTTATTGGTAATGGTGTCACCTGTAACATGTTACTTTCGATCCCTGAAATAAAAACAATACAATCAATGTTATACATTTTGATGCGAGCTGAAATGGAATTTTTTGTTTATTAGTATTTTTTTCTTTCCTCAATGGTTTTCATATTATTGTTAGATCCATTTAAAAAAGAATAAACTTCAATACCCTCCAAAATGCTGCAAATAGTAATGTCGTGGTTGAAGAGCTTATATCTTTTCAGAAGGAAGAATATATAACTACTAATATTTTAAATAATATAAATTAATTTTATGCCTTCTAACATATTTACAATAGACCAGTATATAAAATTACACAATCACTATATATTGTATTTGCTGCTAGGTATAGAAAAATTATTCTTAAAAAAAAAAGAAATACTTTAATATATATATATGCAGAAGAATGCTTTGAATAAAGCTTAAATCAATGTTTACTTACTTCATGAACAAAAGTTTTTGCCATTTTTCTTAGAACATCGGGAGCAATTTTTGGTACTCTATCAGAGTATTCTCCTAGTAGCCATAAAATAGATGCACGTGCCATAGGAACAGTAATGGAGTCAACTAATCTGGCCATATGAACAATTATGTCTTTATATTCAGAAGGTTGCATCTGTAGCAGCTTCTTGATCACAACAACACTTTCTGCTACTACAGCCTCTATACATGTATACATAAATAAAATAGTAAGTATAAAATAGCATTATCAACAGCATTATGACTAACAATATATTTTATGAATTAAATTTTGTATTCAATTAAAAAAAAAAAAAGTCATAATCTTACCATCTCTATTAGACATAAGGCTAACCAATCCATTCAAACAAGTATCTGTAACTTCTTTGATTGAACTGGCACAGCGACCAATTGCTTGGATAGTAGCAGCTACGAACTTTTTATCAGGACTTGAAACGTATGTCTGAAAATTAATAAAAACAACTACATAATTTAGATTTTTATAACTACACATTAAACTACAAAAACCTATGCAAATTAACTCCATGCTGACAAGCTTTAGAAAGCAGGCTATACAGTCAACATTTTGTGACAGGGCTTCTAGCATGTTTGTCTTCATTTAAGTTATTCAATAAATTACATGGCTACTTTTTTTTTAGTTAGTGTTTCTATTCATTAGTTCTTTCAAACTGAGATAGGGTCTATAACTTTTGGAATTAAATGGTTATCCCCTATCCCCCTCAACTTCTATTCATGGGAGCTCAAGTAAATTTTTTCGAGTGGTTCAAAGAACTTAAAAACTAAAGTTAGCAAACTTTAGCATTGCTCAGTAGTTATCGTGGAACAATGTCTGAACTAGTCAAAACATGCTGATGAGTAAAACTTCAGTTACAACTTACTTAAAGCTTGCAGGAAGACAGCAGTCAACTAAAGAACCTTTTTATGAAAAGCCAAATGATATTGTTACTAAATAGTAGCATTGCAAAAGAAAGTGGCCAGAAACTGAGGAGTTAATCTGGGACATCCAACTGTTATTGACTTCTTTTCTTTTCTATAAGTCAACTGTAATAATTCTCATTTTAGTTATGTACAATTATATTAGTATACTTTCAAACAATGTAGGAACAGAAAACAGAAACTTAAATGTAGCAGTTTATTTTTTTTAATCATTCCAGTAATAATGATTAGTTTAATGGTCAATTAAATTGCCAATTAATCCCTTATTATTGAAATTATTATTAAATTACTCAAATGTTATAAATGTACTACTTAAAATGTTACTATTTGGCTATCAAAAGAGTTGTGCATTTTTTACTTGGTAGAAGAGTTAATTATTATTATTATTTTACATGGACGAATAACAACTAAATGAAGAAGAGAGACACTATACTGATTCATCACATTTCATCATACTTCCTTTTGCTAACTTAAGGATTTTATTTGTAGTTGATTTTACGAAAGCTAACTTTTTTTGGTATGTATTTTTTTATATAAAAACTGGGAACAAATTAGCACAGTAATCATTATTACTTAATATAAAAGACAATCATTTTATATTCTACTTCAATCACCTGTAATTCATTAAGTTTAAGGGCTACTCTTGGGTAGTTGCTGATCTCTAAAGTATTCCTAGGATCAGTAATAATATTTTGAGTGGTGAACTGGGTTTCAAATTAATAAGTTTATTTAAAGAAGTTAAAATACCAGGTTGCAAGAAATAAATATTTATATATTTTTATTTACCTGAAATTCCCGCAATATTATTGTAATATTAGCCTCTGTTGCTAAATTTGTCAAAATTTCTAGCTGTAAAAATAAAAAAGAACAAAATATAAAGTAAGAATAGGATAAAATTTTGCTTGTTTGGACAATCAAACAGAAAGAGTAATAATGACAAGTGATATTTCAGATAACAATTTAAGCCGATATACTACCTTGAGCAACTTAATGTGTGTTGGATCACTGGAACGTACAAAGAAGCTTTTCAAATAAGGTTCAAACATTCCCTAAAAAAAAATATTTAATAAAAAAAACACAATTAATTACACACATAATATTTGGAGAGGCTGTAAATATTGTAAAAATATATACACAAAAGTAAATACCTTTCTTTTGGTTGATACAGTTGCTATATTACTCAGGACAACTGACTGCACTTCTCTATTTAAAAAAAAAAAAAGTATAAAAATAAGATAAATATATTGTTCACTTTTATTCTTGCTGTGAACCCAATCAACTGTCTGACAGATTGAATTTCAACATGACTTGGCATTGGCTACAATTTGTGCAGTAAGTCTTAAGCAACCACCAGATTATTCCTGATATGTTAAGGAAGAGATAACAACAATGATTATCCTAGATTGAAGTATGTAGCAACTTAAAAGAGTTTTCCTCTTTAATAAGTAATGTGCCACAGATGATATATCAGAATAATATAATTTTCAGTTACTTCTGAATAAAAGCATAAAAGTAAAAAAAAACAAAAAACATTCGCTGGATGACCACAAATTCAATACATCTTTGTAAGAATTGTTGCAGTTCAGTGTAAGGGAGGACGAAATCAATTTGGACAATTTCAAAGCGTTCTGCAAGTGATATAAATGCAACTAAAAATCTAGAAATTTAAAATACGACAGTAAGTTAGTTAAAGAAATAAACCACACAGGTCAATTAAAATTATCAGCATTAAAATATGACAGTCTAAATATGAATGATTCACATTCTCCTATACTTGATTTTTGTAGGATAACTTGAGTTAATTACATTTAAGCTCAAAACCAGTAAACTTTTTTGGAAGGAATACACAGATTTGTTTTACCAGATTATTTTAGTGAAAGAACCACCATTTCAGTTCATGTAAATAAATAAAGAAATAAAACAGTCCCTGAATGCAACATTCCTAATAAACTACCCCTAGTTGAATTTAAAAAAAATAAAAACTACGAATTTGATTTGAAGCGAATTACTTCGGATTTTCTTACAGCTAAGAAGCAATGTATTTCCTTAAACTTTTTTCCATTCAAGGACTTGAGTATTTGTAAGCAATTCCATTTTTCTTAGCTGATGTCAAAATAGCTAAAGATATCATTATCAAATTTGTGAATTTTTACATTTTCTATCGTAAATTTAGTTCCATTTTTCAACAGTAGACATCTTCACTTTTGAGTGGCAAGCAGGAAGGTAAATTAGGGAGAGTGAGAGAAATTAATACTGTGGAATTTTTATTACAGTTCCCCCTTCGGACAAGTTTCCCTGCCACTAGAACTGTATTTCTTAGTTATAGTAGTGGGACTTTGAAAGTTTGTGTCGTAGTCATGGGTCTGACGTCATTATAATGATATAGTTTTAAACTATAATTTAAATCTATTACCTACAACTGTAGCTGTCAGTAAACTTTGTTTGTATCACTTCAAAGTTTAACAGATATAAGTCTTAAATGTATTATTTTCTTTGCAACAATTACAAAATAAGCAAAATTAATAAACTTATACTATTTTCTCAAAAAAAAAAGGAATTAATAACAATTAAAAAAAACTTTTATAAAAGATAATAGAAGTTAATAAATCTGCAACTCCAAAAAACCTATATTAAGATAGAAAATGAGTAAGATGGTTTAATATAATTGAAGTTAATTTCCATTTTAATGAGGATTCTTTAAATGTATGAAGTTTATTTTTTCATTGGGAGAATAACAAATAAAAAACATTTTTTTTATGATTATGATTATCTATATAAGTATATACTTATTTCCTACATATATTTTAATAAAAAAATATGGTTCTGACAAAAAAAAATAAATAAAAATAAGAATCACGAAAGCTTATCATAACTGTGTCTGTCAATGTTTTCTATGAAAATTTTTTTACAATCTATTAATCAGTTAGATTTGTGTCTAAATCTAAAATTTTAACTAAATTTTAAATTTTTGAGAAAAATTTCTTCTATGGGTAAAACTATTTTAAACCTAAAACTACAACATTAGAAGAAATTCATATATATATATATATAATGCGGGAAAAGAAAACGATCAGTATTATGTGATTTAAGGTTAGTTTAAAGGGCTAAAAAGATTTTTTTTTTTTTAAATTTCTCTTCATTTATTCACGTATGAAATCAAATTCAGATTAAAATCGTCTCAGTGAAAAAAATTGTTTAATTGTTAGCTTTATAAAACTTATTTATACTTTACTTAAAGAATTTTTTTTTTTTTAGTCAGTTAAAATTTACTCCAAACACATGGAATTTTACCATCTCTTATCCATATGTTAAGAATATTGTCAAATCTACCAAAAAAACCCAGTAAATATTCCAGTTCAGCAACATTATGACAATTTTAATTCTCGTAACCAAAAGTCGTTGTTAGATTGTGTGAATAATTTCGTAGAATAATGAATACATGACTGAGGTATTAAATGTATATTTATCATCTATGCTTATCAAGTTTACAAAATGCTGTAGAATACATATTTCGACTAATTAGCTCATTTTTTTTTAATTTTTTTAGTAACTAGGCCATCCCCCTGTCTCCCCTGGTAAGTATGAGATAATCCAAGAAGAATTGATTCCAAGCGGTTATGGCAAAAAGTGATATTTTATTCCTTTTTGAATTGAATTAACTCATTATTTGATAGTGCACGAACAAATAGAATAAAAGTAGGATTGGATATTGGGAGACCAGCAGTAGTCCAATGGTTAGCGTTCCTGACTACGAAGACAAATGTCCTCGGTTCGAATTCCATGCAAGGCGGAAAAAAAAAAAAGGAAAATAAAAAGAAAATTTTATAATCTGACTTTCTCAGTGCGCCAAACAGACAGACAGAGAAATAAAAGATTTTAGTTATATAGATTTATGCAATAACAAGCAATTACTTTGATGATTTTCGAGAAAGTAAAAACTAGGATATCGGCTGATAGTTATGGAATAAAAGCTTTCTTTTTGCACAGATGCAATGCGTACACATTGTCTATTCAGAGATGTTTTATCATAAACAATAAAGATATTAATATATAATGGTATACTCAATCACAGCACATAAATAAAGTAGTAATTTGATAGAATTCTAATTGTCTCCAGTCAAAAAGCAGCTATTATTTCTTACATAAAATAAAGAAAATAATAATAAAAAAAAAAATTGTGAAGAATATGTTAAGTGGAGTAATTGTGTTATACATCTAATTAATAAACCAATTTCAGAAAGAAAAAAAATAAAAATAAAAGTAGATAAAAACAAACAAACATACATTAATGATAAAAAGATATACAGTCGAACCTCCATATATCGAACTTCCCCATATCGAAATTTTCTATATATCGAACTCTTAGCAAATCTCCATGTTCATTACATAGAAAAACTGTTTCTATATATCGAAAAAATCTCTATATATCGAAATTTTTTTTCAAAACTTATTGGGATAAAAGTGTGGATAAAGTTGAATCGCTGAAGAATGTAGATAGCGGTATGCACAAAAAAGACATTTCAGCTAAATTTGGTATTCCCGCAAGCACAGTGTCGACTATTATAAAAATCGGAATGCCGTTGCTGATTATCCTACAGACGAAGACATACTGAGTTCGTTTCACGAAACTGAAAAAGAAATCGAAGAACCAGAGGAAGTAAATGAATCTGAAAACATTTCCAAGCCATCAAAAAAGAAATGCGAGAAGCGTTTGAAACAATACGTCGTGGACTTCAATTCGCAGAAAATGTTCCAGATGAAGTTTTTAGTGGACTGAATAAATGCGAACATTTCTTTGATGAACTTTCCGCAAAAGTGACTGTTCAGCAAGATATTCGAAGTTTTTTTAAAAAAATGTAACTATGATGATTGTAACCACTGTTTGGATTATTGTTTTTTTTAAAACGTTTGTAGTACTCAATAAATCTTTCATATTAATTCATTTTTAAATACCTGTATTAACTTTCATTTAATGTGATTCGCATATAAATTAGAAATTGAGGTTCTTATATGAAAATTAGCTTTAATTTTAATGTTTTAGGAGTAATTACGATAAAATTCTATATATCGAAATTTCTATACATCGAATTTTTTTCCGGCAATTTGCTACTTCGATATATGGAGGTTCGACTGTATTTTTAAAATGCTTTTATTGATTAAGTGTGTTGGCTGATTCCAACGTTCAAACATACATTAACTATTAACATGTATATAGATTATTTTTGTAAACTTACAAACTTTAAACTTTTCAAAAATGAAAAATAATAACGAAAAGAAATATAGAGAGACGTAGTATGGGAATTTCCTATGAACAATTCAGACAAATAAAAAAACATTTTTAATTAAAACTAAAAAAAAAAAAATCAAAATAGTTTACCTAATACTAAAAGTGTTGAACGCATCTTAAATGAACACAAAACAATTAAAGATATAGAAATATAAGTTTTATTTTGATATTCGTTTACTTGTGAATCATCAATTACAGTTGTTTACAACCCTAACAACCATATTACTATTGTGTAGCAGAAAATAGTTTTTAAATGCATAATGAATAGTGGAATTACTAATGGTTTATCATTCTAAAACAAAATATGACAGCATTTATTTCTGCTAATCGAAAATTTATTTGAAATGTGCATATAGAGTCCCTAACAATAAGCCCTTATAATTAATTGGAAATGTAATTATCAATGTATACTATTCAGTACAAAAGCATGTTTACGGATTTATTAAGGGATGATTTTTCATTAGTTTTCTTTGTTTATTATACCATCTACATTTTAATTTATGTAAATATTAATTTCCAACATTAATTCTATTTGTTCGGTAAATTATAAAAAAAAGTTACAGTTTTAAAAATTAAAATAATTTAATCTTCTTTCTAAACTTATTTATAAAATTTTAATTTTTTTAGGTAGATGGGACTAATTAAATTTATTACTGTTAATTTACTCATATTAATTTAAGACTTGAGTTATTTTTAAATAAGTTTTATCATTATATGAAAAATAAAAATGCTTTCATTAATCACCACAATTACAATTTTTGATTATGTTAAATTTTCATTTTTTTTTTCAATAGCAATAATCAATTTTATTACTTAATATTACATAGAATGACATCATTTTTCTTCTTTAATAACATTTGTTTTGTTTTTATATTTAACTTAAATTTTTTTCTTTAAATTTAAATTTTATGTAATATTTTGAGGGTTTGTTATTACTGTTCATTATTTAAAAAAAAAGTATTATTTTTTTTAAAGTAAAGATTAAATACCGAAGCAATTAATTCATATTGCTATTTTATTTTGTTTACTATTCAGTAAACCTTTCAGTTCCAATTTTAAGACCAAGAGCAAATGAGTTATGCAATATTTTTTAAATTATTTAGTAACATTTTAAATTTTTAAACAATCTTGTACTCTCTTCCATAGATGACAATCGAATTTGGGATTTATTTACTTTCTTTGAATATGTATAATCTATTAGTAAATGCATATTTCATAAAAAAAAGTCCATAGAATATTGTTGATTTAACTTACTGATGTGAAGAAATAATCTATTTCTTGATTTACATTTTATTTATTTTTTATATTTCGTAATTTGAGCTACTTTTAGTTAGTTAAAGATTCCCATGTATAGGCCTTGACAGGCCTTTGGGGCCGCTGCAGGTAAGGTTCCCAGCACACTGGACCAACGGGACGAAGTTGGGGCCGGGGGGTCAGCCCGACACCTGCCCGCCTTGAGCTACTTTTTAATTGGCTAATTAATAACAGTGATGATGATGATTATAATAATAATAATAATAATAATAATAATAAAAGGGAGAGATCTACAAGTAGTTGGGCTTCCAGCAAGCTCATGTCATTGACAATGCAAACATAAAAAATGCACTCAAGAACACATACCGTGCTGGCATTCACAATATCCTCAAAACATAACTCAACGCCAGAAATAAAATTAAGCCCATCAACACTTTTGCCATCCCCACACTAACATATTCGTTCAGCATAATTCCATGGACAAACACCGAACTCGAAGCACTACAATGTACAACATGCACTACATTCATGAAATGCACCACCCCAAGTCCGCTACGGAAAGGACGACTCTTCCCCACAAGGAGGGAGGCCGAGGAATCATCAATCTCCTCCCCCTACATGAAAAACAAGTACACACACTTAGGGAACACTTCCACCAAAGAGCACAACACTCCGCACTACACTCAACCATTGTCAAGGCTGACACACACTACTCACCCCTGGACCCCGAAAACCCTTCTCCAACACTCACCACCCCTGACACCCACACTCAGCAGCTGCGTGAATCATGGGCTCGTAAGGAACTCCATGGCAGACATCACCAAGAACTCAGCCAGTCTCATGTCGATATGGAAGCGTCGAACAGATGGCTGACGAATGGTGAGCTGTTTGGGGAGACCGAAGGGTTCATGATCGCGATACAGGACCACATGCAACTACAAGAAACACATTCTATGCGATGCAAACACGCATGACGACACATGCAGGAAATGCCACACTACACATGAGACAATCGACCACATAATATCAGGCTGTCCCCTTCTCTCCCAAACAGACTACCTCCAACGACACAATCAGGTAGCGTAGATCGTTCATCAATAGCTAGCACACAAACACTCATTAAGAACACGGTCCCGTACTACAAGTACATACCACAAAGCGTATTATATTACAGTCACCCTCACATAAGCTGTACTGGGACCGTCCCATTCAGACAGACAAAACCATACATCACAACAGACCTGACATCACACTTGTTGATAAGGTCAACAAACAGACCTATCTCATTAATATTGCAGTGCCTATCAGCAAGAACATGCAGAAAACTCATGCAGACAAGATCAGTAAATACACCGACCTAGCACACGAGCTCCAAAAGCAGTGGAGCCAGGCCTGAGTACGTGTTGTACCCATCATCCTGTCAGTCACTGGTCTGGTGCCTCACACATTGCACCACAGTCTCAGCACTCTAGGACTTCACAAAAATATTTATGCACAACTCCAGAAGGCTGTGATACTCAACACGACACACATAGTTAGGAAATTTATGGACACAACCACACATCCCTAATCATTCTTGAACATGTTTTGACACTTGGCAATAAGTGCATTGGTCCTTGACCCGCCATGTTGTGTTTGCTGGGGATACCCAAGGTTTCAAAATTCTACATAATAATAATAATAATAGGTAATCCTTAAACTTGATATACTTTAATAAAAAGTATACTTTTAGAAATTATTGTGATATTACTTTGTATTAACTTCAATTTTCACTCCCATTCTCTTAACTCTTCTCTCATTCTTAAATAGATTCACACATGTATGTGTGAATCTTCAATTGACATTACCTGCATCTTTTTTTGAAAATCCTATCTAAGCAACTTTTGGAAAAAAAGGAATTATTTGAGAAAAAAAGTTCAGCAATACTCCATAAACAGCACAAGAAAACAATATTTATAACTCCCAATCCCAGAATATGCTCTGAACAAATAGTCACATTTTTTTTCATTGAATACTTAAAATTAAAATAATAGAGTCAGTACTTAATGATCATTTATATACATAGTAATACCTTGAGATACGAGCATAATCCGTTCCAGGACCGAGCTCGTAACTCGAGGTGCTCGTATCTCAAATTATTTTTTCCCATAAGAAGTAACAGAAAAAAAATTAATCCATTCCGGCCTTCTAAAAAACTTTCTTTTTAGTACTAATAATAATGGAAAAAACATGTTTTTAATTGCTATAGAGACATATATACACATAAAAAATTATAGTATATAAGGCTTCCTGTGATATAAAATAAAATGCGGTTTTAATTATGAGTTCTTACTAACAGACGATACAGTAGTGGCTAATGGCGGCATGTGAGGAGGAGGAAGGGAAGAGAGTTGGCCCGTACGTAGACACTTGATTCCGTACCGTACCTTACACATACACTACGTAACTTACATAAACTTAGAATTAACTTAGCTTACGTATTTTTTTTTTACTTTTCTATTTTTTATTTTATTATTATTTTTTTTTGCTTTTTTTGATTTGTATTCTTTACTTTTCTTCACTTTTTTCTCCTGACTACGCTCACTTTCACTTGGCGCAGGCCTTTTAACGAAATACCTATCGAGGGATATTTGTTTCTGTCTCCCTTTCAAAATGTTACGGAAATGAATAAGGTAAATGTCATCAAAAAGCGCTGAAGCACGACCAGTAGACAATTTATCAGGGTGTTGCGTCTGTAAGCATGCTCGTACCTCAAAGCAAAAATTTGTTCGAAAACTTGCTCGTATCTCGGAATACTCGTTTGTCGGGACGCTCATATCTCAAGGTATTACTATATATATATAAAGAGGGAAGGAGGGAGAGTGATAATCTAGAGGGCTGGAAATTTTACTAATTACCCAAGACAGTAATCTTGACAGATTTTTGCAAGCTATATCCAAATTTTCCTGCTTTTAATGCATCTATCAAGGTAAAGCACTTTCAATTTAGGTACAATGACTCTTGACCAAGATTGAGGATAGAGCTGAAAGGAAGTTTTAAAGAACTGGCTAAGTAGAAGATCACTGCATCTGAGTGTTCTGAGTGCATCTGACAAGTCATAACTCAAACCAAAGCACTATTACCAACTTCTGAACAGTTTAGTATCTTTAGTTGAAGTCTGATTATCAATAGATAAGAGTAATGTTCTTGACATGAATGGCAGTGGAACAGTATTTTATACTCTAACAAGACAGAGATTCTGAAAGGGAAGCTTGGGGAATGTATGGTAAGAAAAGAAATTTTTAATTCCTAGATGGGAAACAGTAGAGTAGACTTTCTTCATTTCAAAACTTCAAACAGTGAGATGTCACCGAAATGAAGTCATAAGGAGAATATTTTAAAATTACATTATAAAATAGAATAAAATTCATAACACTTGATAATGTTACAGGATAAATACAGGGAACAGAGACTGAATACTTTTAAGGAAATTTATTTCCAAAAAAGATTCCAGGCAGCATTTTGTAAAGTTTAATAGATCAAAATGATAAAACATAAATAAAACAAGAGGTTCATGAAAGATCTTACAGATTACTTTCTTTAAAATATTGCTCTTTTTTTTTTCTTCTTTTTTTTAAGTCACGAAAACTATATAAAGTCCATATTCCCAATTTGTGATGCATCTTCAGATACCAATTTATTGTCATACTTTCCATTTGCTGAATACTTAATAAGGCTACAAATACTTTAAATCAGTGGTGCCCAACCTTTCGTAATATGGGGGCCAAACTTGACTTTGCTGTGAATCTCGCGGGCCAAATCTCGTGAAAAAAAGGAATCTCCTATTCAACAACCAAAAAAAAAAAAAAGGTCCCATTAATACAAATATATACGTGAATATAGGAATAAAAGAGCGGGCCACATGTAACACCTTCATGGTCCGTAGGATGGACATCACTGCTTTAAATCAATTAATTTTAATCAAATCAAAAGCAGGTGCAATTTTAAAATGGATTACAAAACTGGTTATGATGTCCTGTTACACAGCAGCAGAAATTCAATGTTTGAAATCATTGTGAAAGTTAATTGTTTTCTTTCTATGCAATATATTTTTTTTTGTCTTCATATACTAATAGGGATCATAGAGATCAACATGGAGAAATTTCAAATACAATAGATAAATTGCCTCTTGTCCAAAATATACATGTGAAGATTCAAGAAGATTTATTCATTTGTTTGTTTGTTTTTTTTTTAGCCTAACTTTGGCTAAAAAAAAAATAAAAAAAATAAAAATGATGGAAACACTGGAAAGGATTATTATATTTCAGAAAAATTTAAAACCAGATACAATTAAAATTGAATGAGTGAGTTGAAAAAGGTACATATTCCACAAAATTGACAAACTACACTGAGATATATTTTCATAGTTTTATGCTATAAAAAGTTATATATCTATATATTTACAAAGCACAATGAATTCATTTCAGTTAAAGGTATAAATCGATAATAGAAATTTTTTTTGTAAAAAAATTTGTTTTCTTAAAAAACAGTTTGTTTTTTTAGTTTTCCAAAAGTTTACATTTGTGGAATATGTACCTTTTTCAACTCACCCATTCAATTCTAAAAGAAAACTTGAAATTACAAGAATAATATATTCAATTAATTATAACCTGGTATCAACTGCAAGACAACTCCTCCTGTACAGTCCATGATAAAAATATTTAATTGAGCTATTTATCATAACAACCGTAAGAATGCTGTGGCTTTTCAACTCGTGAATAAAGATTAATAACTGAAATCTTAATAACTTAATACACTTTCCTCATTTAAATATAAGAATTTCTTTCAAAAACAAAACAACAAAAAAATAAAAAATAAAATTCTTTTTGTCCAATAGGGTCTTAGCCCTAGAACAAGTGTATTCTTATAAATATCCGAATGAAAATATTCTTGTAAATCCATTCTTTATCTTTTTATGATGACGACTCCTTACCCCACAAAATGCAACTTGCTTTGCCAATTAGAGAGTTTGTAATGGAAGACTTTTTAATGAATCTTCATATGAGGGTCGATCAGAAAAAAAGTTTACAACTGATAAAAATTAAATTTATGAGCTTGCCATAATGCAGGCAAAGGCTGAAATATCTGATAGGAGGGCTGTACTGCTCAATGCCACATGGTTTTTATGGCTTGTGTCATTGGAGATGAGAGCTGTCATTTCAAAATGGTAATGTGTTTGGATAACTGGTCTCCTATTGAAATCTTAAAGAAATAGTGCAACAACATCAGGAAGAAACATCTTGGTCTCCTGAACGATGGTGTGATCCTCCTTCTTGACAATGCCCTACAACACATTACATGGAACACACCGAACTTGCTGCACGGTTTCCATTGGGAAATTTTGGGACATCCACCATAAAGTCCGGATTTGACTCCCAGTGATTTTCATCTTATAAGATGAATAAAAGGTTCCCTGGGCTTATAAGAGCACATGTCAGGGAAAACTTAACATGCAATGAAGTCCAAGCAAAAAAGTAGCTACAACAGCAGCAGGGCCATGAGTTTTATGTGGCTGGGAAGGACAAACTGAACAAACATTGTGACAAATGCCTCAATGTCAAAGTGACTTTGTAGAAAAATAATGTATATGTGCCACTTTAAGGGCACCATCTATTTTCTCTGAATAAAGGTTTGCTTTTCATACCCAGGCTTTGTAAATAATTTTGCCGATTGAACTTTTTATCCAACAATATGTATCTCTCTCATGCATGCATGCACAATACCTATTGGTAGAGAAAGTCGCACCACATCAAAATCACATGATTGTCACATTGCTGAAAACGCCACTATTTTGGTTGTGGAGGTGGGCGAGAAGAAATATTTCATTCTTATATAGCATTTAACATGAAAAGCTGTTTACACACACTTATTTTCACAAAACCTGTTATACTTACAAGGGAATGGTTAGGTTTATCAGGACAAAACATCCCTTGAAATTTTTATTATTTATTCAGGACCTTAAGTAGTTGACATATACCAAATTTTAGCTGCTCTTATGCACTGAAAGGGGGTTAAAAAAATGCTGAAGTTACAAGAAATAGTAATGTGACATCATCACTCTTTGCGAGCCATGCATGACATCACAATTCTCCCGTGCAGGCTGCTCATTCAAGCATAGGTGGACCCAAAGGGGGGGGGGGGCTAGTGGGGGCTATAGCCCCTCCCTTTAGCTGTGAATATAGATTGGATAAAATATGGTATCCAAAGGCTGCTGCCTGATAGACATTAATACTGCCAGGTTGACTATTTCAATTGCTAATAAAAAGCTGGTGTTTAACGTGCATTTCAGACACACGGGTAAAGTCAGCCCTTCAGAAAAGTTAGCCCCCCCCCCCCCCAAAAAATCCTGGATCTGCCCGTGCATTCAAGGTCACAGACAAAAGAGACAGCGCAGTGCAGAAAAATGCTTAATTTATAAAAAAAAATTTAAAAAAAAACACTAAATTTAATTACTGTTTATAAAATAAAAGCAATAACTGAAAAGTGTGGCCACATTTGTATTTTAAAAGAAAGTACTTTTACATAAAAATAAAAAAAATAAAGAATAAAACAAAGAATAAAATAAAGAAAATATAATATTTTACAATTAAAAAATTGAAGAAAAACTTATGTAATGGTAACTATAAACTATTGGCATATTATAAATATAATTACAAATAAAAATAATGACAATAAATCAACTAATAATTTAAAGACTTTTTAACAAAAACAAAGGAATAGAAAATGTTTTAATTAAAAATGGAAATTTCGAATGAATTATGAATGTCGTAAACTTGGGAAACATTACTACATGTAATGGTAATAAGAATATTTTGGATTTTAGTTCAAATATAAACTCAACTGAATAATCAACTGAAAAGTGTGGCCACATTTGTATTTTAAAAGAAAGTAATTTTACA
>JAFIDM010009631.1:156024172-156084527 GCA_023159025.1 Thereuonema tuberculata
GATTAAAATGTGGTAACTATAAAAAGTGTTTTTTTTTTTTTTTTGTTATTTATTTTCCACTCATTCATTTGCATGTATTGATTTCCGAAAATCTTGTTTTTCTCACCGAATCCTACAGCAATTCATGAAAATACTGTATTTCAGTTTGGTTTTTTTTTTCTTCAAAAATTTCCCATTCCGCTTAAGTCGTCAAAAATGTTCGGTCCCTTGAGTGACGACTTAACGAGGTTTTACTGTAGTTCTCTTCAGTGATAAATAGTATCTCCATAACAATTCTCTAATCATAATAACAAATACACATAGTAACTTTAAAATATATACCTATAAAACTTATAGATTTAATTCCATGTAACATGACATTTATTAAATCAATAGTAAAATTTTTCAGGAAAGGAGTAATCAAAATCTATTCACATTCAGAGAAAAAAAAAAACAAAAAAAAAAAAACAACAACTTAGTTCCTACATTGGAATTAAGTTGGTTTTTTTTTGTCTCCAAGGGAAAAAAAAAACAATTTCAAAGGAACATATTCAGTTAAATATGTTCTTCCAATGACTGCCCATTATTAAATGTACCTCAGTATTCAAATTTGACTGGATTCTGTTTATGTGCACTTAAATTCTTCTGTCACCAACAAATACCTTGGCCAAGAATTTAAGGTTAGATTCAACACAGAGAACTACTCCTGTGCTGCTTCATTAGGTGAAGTATTGCTAGAGTAACATCTTATACAACTAACAATACCCAACCAAAGCAAGAGCCATTTACAACTGACTCAAGACCAGCAGATAAGTGATAATGATTGAGAAACCTTGGTCTTGGGATGTCAATCAAAAATGCCTCATTATTAAATGTATCTTAACTACCCAGATTGATTCAGTATTCTTGAAATATGGTTAAATTTTTCTGTCTCCAAGATGTATTTTGGCTAAGAATTTGAGATTATTTGTCACAGGGAATGAATCCTCTATTGTTTAGTGAGGTGTTGCTGGAGTAATTCTACATACAACTAACAGCCACTCATTGCAGCACAAGGCATTTGGGATTGATTAAGCCCAAACAATGAAGAGTAATGGCAGTGAAACTTTGATTGTGGAATGCCAATCAAAAATATCTCATTATCATCACTTGGAAAGGTCGTAAAAATAATGAACTAGTTCTAACTTCATATTCAAAATGTTTTTACCTAGGAAAAAAAAAAAAGGAAAGTTCATAGATAGAATGACTAACCAAATGAATGTCTTTAATAGAATGCACAACCAAAAATTCATCTTATTAACTGAACACGTTTATTTATCTTCTTAACTTTATGTAGTGACAATATTAAACTTATGTAATATTTTTAATACTCTATATTAACAATACAGTAGATCCCTAGCTTATAACTAGTCAACCACATGCTCATTTGTCCACTCTTACAGATATCAAGATCCACTCTTTACTACTACTTGAAGAAAAATATCTTTAATTAGTGTAGTGTCTATGTAGTACAGATTGTTGTGACAGAAAGGGACTGATGGCAAACACTGACAAACAGAAGTCTGAGTTGACTCAATCTGCAGCTTATGTTTGAAGCTAACACATATCTTTTGGAAGTTCATTAATTTTTATCTGTTTTCTTAAAATTTCAAACTTTTTAGGCTTTCAATAATGTGTAGAAAGACAAAAAATGATGTCAAGTAAAGTAATTTATTTTAAAATAAATTATTTTAAAAAAAAAATTGTTTATTACTAAAACCTTCATACTTCTACTAGTGATATTTTGCAAGGAACCTTTCTCTGCTTCTTCAGGCTACATTTTGAAAAAAAATTAAAATCAAGGCAATTAGAATAAATCCAATACAATTACAACGAAGAATAGGGTTCATATCGTAAGAACTATCGAAAGAAACAAAAATGGAATGGGAGAGAAGTAATCTATAATAAGAGCAGAACATCAGAACTTAGATTCTATAATAAAAAAAAAAAAACTAAAGTTAAAACTATAATGAACATGATGGAAGTTATATATGAACTAAAATATAGAACAAACAGTAAAGTATATTTTGGTAATACAAGAAGAACATTAAATGAGAGAGTCAAAGAACATGTTAGTACTTTCAAGTATAATCACCAAAATATTTCTGAGTGTGCGGAACATTGTTTGGTTAATAATCATAACCCAGGCCCTCAAGTCAAATACCTGTTCCAAGAAACAGACACTATCTCCAGATTCATTCTAGAAGCCTGTGTTATTAATAACTGTGACTGTGTTAATAAACAGAAAGGACTTAAAATTAATAAATTTATAATTGAAAGTTTCAAAAAATATTGTAAACTTGCATAACCATTTATTTGTATTTTTAATTTTTATCAGGATAATTGTTAAATAATAGTCTGGTAAATTATGAGTCTTTATTTTTCTTTAACTGCGTTGAATAATAATTTGGTATGCTATGAACCTTATTCTTTGTTGTAATTGTATTGGATTTATTTTTTGTTATAACTGCCTTGATTTTAATTTTTTCTAAATGTAGCCTGAAGAAGCAGGGAAAGGTTATTACCTTGTGAAATATCACAAGTAGAAGTATGAAGGTTTTAGTAATAAACAAATTTTGTAATTTATTTTACTAATCAATTTTGATATTTTGCAAAATGAAATACAATTCAAGGAACAAAATCCCAGTTTATAACACTGCACTATGCGAAAGAACAGTTTAAGGCTTGACTGATGATAATTGCCCAGGAACAGATTAGATTGTAACAGTGGAGATCTACTGTACATCTAACTAATATCTTTAAAAAATATACCTGCAAAAACTTAATTCTATATTATATATGAAAATTTTCAAATTGTACCTAAAAACCTAAGTTATAGGAAAAGAATTTGAAAGGAACTGTCAAACTATTGACAAAAAATCTCCAAAATATTTCTGACTTGTTCCCTTAAAATTTCCCAGAAAAAGTAGTAGTTCAAAGGAACATATTAATTTAAACATGGCCTTTCAAAGCACTGCACTTTGATAAATATATTTCATATCCACTAGTTTTTGGTTTTGTTAAAATACACTTCAAGGAATTAAGGTTGTATTTAACAAAGAATTAATTATTCGGGTATTGTTTCCTTAAATAAGGTGCCCCCAACAGAAATACCTAATTCAAAACAAGTACTTATTATATAACTGCGGCAAATTTTAAAAATAATGTGTTATTGTCATTTGGGATAAATTAATATTGACAGCTGTAACCTCAATTTCAACATAAATGGTGTCAAGTAGAAAGAAACAATGGAAAAATGCTTTGAAAGACAGCCATGCAACCTGCGTATAATGTTTTTAACAAATTAAACAAAATTTCCCATAATAACAGGTGAATCAAACTGCTGAAATGAATTTTATAGAGAAAGAGAGAATTAAAACTTCGTAGATAGAAGAAGTGACAAAGATAATTTTGAAAAACTAGTAGTATATTACAAGTTTAGAAAATGAGTAATATATTTAAATTTATTTTGACTTCTTTCACTATCGTATCCTAATATAAAAACAGTTTATTGAAAGATATTAAAGATAAGTCAGATTAGCCTACATTTTTGTCAGCAATGACTACATTATTTGCTTACTGATCTTTGGTTTATCAAAGAGAAATTGGAATTTGAAAAGATGAAAAAAACTGAATAAAAATTAAATTATTTAGAAGGCTGAATATCTTAAAATACATCTTAAGATCAAAACCATTCAGCCTTGAAAATTATTTACATATATCACAAATAATTTATTTCAACATTTGGAATAACATTTGTCAGTAAAAGAAACAACATTAATTTGTTCTACAATTACTAGTACAGAAGTATATAAAATATAATAGAACTCTCTAGACAGAAGAAAGGAAAGTAATAATTAAGCAAAAATGACAACAATTCTTAAAACACCATGAACAGATAACTGAATCCATTTACTGGAGATATGGTAAGGAATAGACAAAATATACGTACATAAATATTCCAAAAACTGAAAATTTAGGTTAAATCCTATATAGCTAATGATATTTTTGATAATGTAGGACATAAATAAATAAATAAATAAATAAATAAATAAATAAATAAATAAATAAAGTGAATGCATAAGATCAATGAAAAATTATATAGAAACACTAGTTTTAATATATAGATCAATATGGTGAAAATTTGCAATTCTAAAACATGCTGATGATATATTAGGAAAGATTCTGTGCAGATTATTTAAGGCACAAACTATACTTGAAATACCTGTAAAGTTTTGGAATTGCATGTGCTGCTGTTTTTCTAACATAAGGTGACATGTCATTCACTGAATCTTTAATCGCCAACATCATTATAGGTACAATCACAGGAACACGAATGCTGGATAATACTCGAAGAGCACTTGCCCTAATTAGTTGATTTGGATCCTATTTTTATATAAAAAGCCTTAATCAAACATTTTGATGATTAAAGGTGCATACATTAAGATATTATAATGAAACAGCAATAAAATGAATATCAACCTTAACATATTACAACAAAGTTTTAGAACTTCTCAAAATTACTGTGATAACTTATTTCCAATACATTTGTTTTACTGTAATTGTTCTGTTACTTGTATTTTGTCACAGTGAAAAAAGAGCAGGAGACTTCCTGAGGACTGAATCTAACAGATTATTCCATTACCGGTATTTAAAAAAACAAACAAACCCACATGCATTGTAATGATTGGGTAATTTGAATCCAATCAAAAGTTAATGGTTAGTGTTATGGCATAAGACTAAAATTCTGAACGACTGATTTCTATTATGTGAAACAGCAAACATACATGTAACTTAGATCTTAAGTTTATATTACTCTGTATTTTTTTCATATGGACTTGTTTACATTTAATCAGAACAATCACATTGTAAGCATGTGATTATTAAACAATTAAAATTTGAAGACCACAGATAATTTATTCATTACAAAGTATGAAAGATAAAAAAATAGTTTCATATTTTAAATTTATATTGAATAAAAAACTGAATTTACAATGTGTCCAAAATTATTTTACAATTTGTTGATATCATTAGGTTTATATTCAATCTCTGTTCATGGTTAAGCTTTCTTTATTAAAAACTAAAACAAGAATTTATGTTTCTACGGGATGAATTGTTCATTTATTTAAGTCAGAAATTTGTTTATAATCTTCTAAATCTAATAATTCAATTAAAGAAAGCAACAACTTATACATGATACAATGGATTCACAAACAATTCCTTTTGAAGCTATTTCAGATTTTATAAACCTGTATATTGAATAAATTAAATAGAAAAATGCTTACTTTCAGGGCTCTTTGAAAAGTGCTAATAGACAACAAGGCCAAATCTTGCTGCTCTTCAGCATATCTCACTAAATAGACATACACTAATTTTTTCACCTAAAAAAATAAAATAATTTGCGATAATTCTAAATTCTTCATACTTAACCTAAAATACATATTTTTTTGAAGTCATGAAAGTATAGTTTAAAAAATAAAAATAAAAATGTGAAAAAAGTAATAATATAGTTGTTATATAATAAAAAAATAAAATTTACTGCAATTATGGGTTTCTGCATTATAGTGGAATCTGCAAATTCAAGTAAAAACATGTACAAACCTCAATATTTTTGGATACTACATTCTTCACAACTGCAGGAAATAGATCAGATGCATCCTTTCCTTTGGCAATCATCTAAAATTTTAAATTATAAGAAAAAACTTTAATATGCTACGAAATTAAAAATAAAAACTTAATAATATTAACACAGTTCTTAACCTTTTATTTATCATAGACTCTCTTTAAATACCTTTGGTTGTCACAGACCTTCAAGACTTAACTTAAGATTTAAAACCCTAAAGTGCATCAAGTATTTCTTTAAAGTCGTTCAGCAAGGGTCTTTAAATTTGGAGAAGGGAGAAATAAATAAATGCACACACTCCTTAACTAATATATATAATACACAGAAGCTCGGTTATAACGCGGTCTTTCGGATCCAAGATTTCGAAAATCGCGATATAACCGAACTTTTATTACTTCGCGATATCAAATGTCATATATCGCATCCTATTATCGCCCACATGATTCCAAATTGATTTAAAATGGTCATTTCACGATTACCTACATTATTCAGAGCTATGTGAGAAAATTTTATATTTATAAATACATAAATCATTACCTTTTCAACACTTTGATGGGTTATATTAGCCAAAATCGATTTGGCGCCGCCATCTTGGCATCTTGTACAAACTACGAGTCATGTGGATCGAAACTAGGTATTCATATGCCTATTAGATTACATGGGCCTCTTTACTGGTTGTCATTGACAGAAAAATATATCTCGATATTCATTTTGGTTAAATGAAAAAGTCCGTGATTCCGGTATTTTTTTAAAAATATATTGTATTTGACGCGTTTTCGTGACATTAGGGTGGGTATAGTGTCTCATTTACTGTAAATAATAAGGAAACAAGCATATTAATTTACACCTTTGATTTGATTTTAGGCGAAAAAACGGTAAATTTTGCAATTTTACAATTATACACCTTTTTGAAAATAGACAGGGTCCAAGACCAAATCGCGTTATATCCGAATTCGCGATATAAACAACCGCATTAGAACCGAGCTTCTGTGTATATTTTTATATTTTTATTGGAGCGATTCCATTCAAATTAAAAAAAAAAAAATACTGAACACTGAATTCTGGTATATTACTTGTTAACTAATTAATATGAAGTTTGGTGCTACATTTCACTTACAAGCCTTGGGCTTAATAGCCAAAAAGCATCAATACTTTGTACTTTCATAACCCTTTCCAATAGTTCTGGTAAATCTGCTTGTAAGTGAGAAATTTGGAAGGGATTGTTCCTTGAACTGCAATTTCAGAGTCCCATTCGTGGATATTTCTATGAGATTGTCTTCCTCTGCTGCTCTGAGCTCCTCTAGTTCATGCACATTAACTGAAAATGAATCTTTAATCCAGATTTTGCTTGAACCAGGAACAGGAAAATATTCATGGAAACTATGTTGCAAATCTTTCAAAATGTCGTGCGATAAGTGATGTGTCCTCCTTACAAAACTTTTTGTTGGCAGAACCAAGAAAATTTGTGAGATTTGGAAATCTCTAATCATAGTTTTGGATCAACAGGCAATACATTTTAGAACTTAAGTATCAAAAAAATTTAATCTTCTCTAAATCTCATAAAATTACCATAATTTTCTTTACAAATGAAGTTAGATTGGCTACGATCACAAATATAAAAACAAAAATAATATTTAATCTTACAACTAAAAGTTTGACTCTGTAGCTGATTATGCTATATAATCATAAGCAAGATATAAGTGTGAAGTATATTTTTTTAATCCATATAGAGTTCTTGTCAAGTGATTGTTACCCTTTCTTTCTTTCTATTTTAACTGTAAAAAGCTCTTAATATTTATTCAAACCTTCTGCAGACCACAGGTTTAAGAGCAGCTGACCTAAATAACCAAAACACTTAGAATAAAGGTGCTTATCAAACCTTTTTATTGAAACTAGGTTTAATCTAACCACATACTCATGATTTTAAATAAGACATCATTAATTAATTGTGTATATTAAAAGAAAAATAAATTCCTGACATGAATTAAATTCAACACACTAATTCACTGATTTTAATTGCAATTCAATGTAGTGACTTAAAATTATCAAAAGTAAGTTCAATATATCAAATTTTAAATAATTCTGTGCCGAGACTATAGATTATTTCAGACTTTAAAGGTAATCCTGAGAGAATGATTATGGTATTAATATTTTCTCAATGCACTAGCTAAATTATTCAATAAAAAAATTGTAAAGGAGTGGCATTGTAGTTACTGATTTACTTCCTTTCAGCGAGAAGGAATTTGATGTGTAAACTTTAGTTTTAAAATTAGTTCTATTTAAAAAAAAAATGATTAATTACATCCCCTTTATTCTAATTCATTCATTTCTAAATGATAGTAGTAGGTATATTTTTAAATATAACTTTGAGATGTGAGAATGTACAATTCATCCAAGCAGTTCTGTTAATGCTTTTTATTATAATTACTTACTATAATTGTTTAGAAATAACCCAAAAGACATCAAAACAGTGTCAAATTATAAAATTGTGGCTTTGGGTTATTTTAATAATCATTTTTGGTTCTAAATTATTTAAGGGAAACAAAAACCAGTCTTTAAACAACCAAAACTTGATGCTTTATCAGTCACAATAAATAAATTTCGAAATCTGAAGTTTAGGGGAAAACAAAAACAAACTAATCTTTGTATTTATTTTAAACGCAGTGATAACAAAATATCAGAAACCCCAAGAAAATACCAGTTACACTTCGATCAAAATAACCGGAATCGCAAGTTTAACCGCCATTCTTTAATTATCAAAATATCGGCATTTATAAGTCTTATCTTTAATGATAAAGAAACAATTATTAAAAATAAAGTTATGTAATCTTTTATTTCTTATTTCATTGATTCTTCAGGTATATTCTGAGCTGAATTGCAAAGAAATTAACTTTTTTTTCCGGGTTCTGAATGATAAATCCGTTTATTACCTTCATTAACAATTCAAGACACCGAAGAATCAATAATTACAAAAATTTTTGCCGAAATAACTGAAGCCGACTTACCCCAATAATTCTTTTCATTGCTTCTAATTTCAGCCCATCTTTATTGCTATCTAACATCGCTTTCAGATCTTCATGCCTAAAAGTAAAATTAGTATTAAAACACAGAAACGAAATGAGCTTATCTAAGCCCCACTATCAATGGGTAATACACAACTAAGGCGAGCCTTATGTCATTGCCTGGGAAACAAATTTTTATTTTACTCATCTTTGCTTGCCTTTTTTTTTTATCTAAAAGGCGTGGTTGAAAGTAGGATTCTTTAAATTATAAAATATTAATGTTGCTAAATATTAAATTGCTACAGTGTATCATCCACTTCAATCAGGTAGTTTAGGCTTAGGGTACTCACTTCTTATAATCCGACGTAAAGAAACCTCCTGATGCAGGATCATTGGCATATTCTGGCTCACCAGTTGAGGGTGGCCTATCATTCACATATCCCCCGTTATTAGCCATTGGGGTACTCTACTTTTTCAACAGATGCCAAATCAATTCGTACAAACCACGTCCCTTGACCTCTGTACATCTACACCTTCTTCCTACTAACGCCATCTATTTTTAAAAATTTAGACCTTAATGCGCTGGATCTATTGGATTCCTATTAAATGGTTTTGGTTTCGATTTCCAGCTGCACGTCCATTCTCTTTAAAGAAAAACTGGTTAACGGAATTAATTCGTAAGGATCAATTTTAGAGAAGTGAAGTTTTCTCTGAATAAACTTTAAAAGGCGTTTTACTGGACAAAGGAAGTCTCTTCTTACCTCGGCAACAATCTCCGCATGATACCCGTCCTATAGGACGGTAAGTAGACATGAAGTTCGGCGTAAGGTCCTGTCATCTCGGAGAAAAGATTCTTGTATCCATGCAACTGATCTGCAGCCAATTGCTGAGATTTTCCAATGGTCTTGGTACCATCTGCCAGTTGGAAATCGCTTAAGTTCTCCTGGAGGGGTTTCTGGCAATGCGAAACTCTCTTAACTGGATTGTGGCCAATAATTTGGGAAAAGCAGAAAAGTCCAATTTTCTCTTGAAGTACCATTATAATTTTCTTTAACTATTAAGGATGAGAACATAAAGTTTTTGAATTTTTATTCTGATAACAAAGCACAAAGAAATAAACTTTGAGAAAAGTTTTAAACTTAACCCAATTGGAAAAATCAAAAAGTGTATTTCGATTTTTGAGATTTTAGGAAAAAACTTCGCCTTCTTCCACTTTTAAAACATTGAAATAACTTCTTCGTAAATTAAGTTTTTAATTTCTTAAAAAAAAAAAAAGAAGGCAAATGATTTCTTCTTTCTTTTGATAATGAAAAGCCAGATTATTAGGTGCAAAAAAAAAAGAAAAGAAAAAAAGAATGGCAACTTTATCATATGATTTGACTTTCCATAATTATTTATGGAATTTTGCTCTTGTAAATAAATTAAAGATAAGAAAAATAAAATCAAAATTTTTCCTTATTAATATAAAGTTATTAAATGAACCAAGCTTAAAAAGCAAAGGATGGTGTAATGAAAGTAATAATAATATCTTCAATAATGAAAGAATATCATAGAGATGTTATAAAATAGTGAAACATAATAATAATAATAATAATAATAATAATAATAATAATAATAATATTCTTGAGTCTCCTTTTCATTTCTTTGATATATATTTTGTTTTGCATAAAATCAATTGTTTCTCGTCTCATATCAGCAGCATATACTGATCTACAGTAGTATTTGGATATGAGAGCAGGTCTCCGGATAGAAAGGAAAACTGCCATTTTCGTAAACACAAGAAGGATTGGATTAAATTATGCTTATAATCAATTGAGTTTCACAGAAATTCATTTTAGGGTTAACTATCTGTAGAATTTACTTTCAATTTAGGCCCTTTCCTGCATGTCGAATCATATATAATAATATATTTTAAAAACTAAATCTCTGCTGCTCATATCTTAAGGAAACGTCTAATCCTTCCAATATTAAAACCAGGAATTTACAGTGCTCGCACCTGATCTAAATTTTGTTGAATGATTCTGATTCTGTAAATGTATGTGAATGTGAAATTTAGCGAGAAATGCAAGGTACTGAGCTACAGTGTATTGACAAATACAGTGAAGTCTCACTTATACGAATGTGAGGCGGAAACAAAAATTATTCATATAAGTGAATATTTCATGTAAGTGAATTACATATAGGACTTATGGGGGTTTCGCCGGGGAATGAGAAATTCTTTGTATTATTGAATGTTTCGTATAAGTGAGACTTCACTGTAATTGAAAGGCTGAGTGCAACAGTGGTCTAACACCTCTCCGAGGTCGAAATAGAGTTAACTACGTACGCCATGTGTTATCATTAATCTTGAACTATGTATTAGAACTGATTTACGCTTAATAGAAACATTTTTCGTGATTTTACAGCATTGTTATTTTTTGTTCTCAAAATAATAGTAACAATTTCTAGTGCAACCATGGTCTAACCCAATTCTATCAATCAGAACAGGCATATCAAGTCACGTGCACAAACAACCACCGTCATTTTAAACATTCACTGTCAGAACTAGAGAGTTACAGATCAGTAAATATCATTAAGGAAAACCCACGCAGAGAGAAACACACTCTTGATCTTGCACAAATTGAGCTTCCTGTAAAACACAAATCTCCAAGGCCAATCAAAGCCAGTAAACTTAAAGATATCAAAGAGCTTCTAAAGTATGTACCACCCATACATCATGGTTTCTTCAATAATCTCTGTTCCGTTGCTGATCAGGAAGGACATGGCCATGAAGATGATTTCTTTGATTTACCTGATTATGTATAATTCAGCGATTTTCAACCTGAGGGGCGCGCCCCCCTAGGGGGCGTGCTAAAACTAAAAGGGGGGGGGGCGCGAGTATATCGAGAAAAAAATCTTATTAAAAAACTAGGTTTGGAGGTTTTTTTTTTTTTTGGTTGAAAAGAAAGGTTTGGGGGTTTTTTTTTTTTTTGAGGGGGGGGGGGGGGCGATGAGAATTGTGATTGAAAATTAGGTCGCAAGTACTAAAAGGTTGAGAAACACTGGTATAATCACAATGAAGTTTATTTTTGTTTCTAAATCATATTTCTTAAATATTCTAATATAGACGTGAAGTTGGTGACTTTGATAAACCTGGTTACAGTCAAACACATGATTTTTTATTACTTCTATTTTCATTAATTTCCTATTGTATGTCATGATATTTTTAGTGGCTGTAATACTAGTGTAGTAAATAAAAGTATATTTCTGTAAGTTTCAAGGATTGTTTATATTTTGTTCTGAAATGGAAAATGATTTTTTGAAATTCATTGTTAAAGTTGTGTGCAACAGTGGTCTAACCCATTCTGTGATGTTTCAAGTACCAGAATTTAATTAATTTCAGCCTTTTCAATTCATCTTAAGACATTTTGTCTTATATGACTAAGATTAATAAGGTTCAGAGTAAGTACTGATACAAATAAAATGAATGTAACAGAAACACATGAAAAACAGGCTTATGTCAACTTTGCAATACAATATCTCAGTTCTTTAAAAAAGAGGGTTAGACCACTGTTGCGCTCAACCTTTCAATTGTTCTTTAGATGGGACAGAAGCTTGGATTCATCAAGAAAACTGTAATATGATAAAATGAATCAAAAGAAGCCAAGGGGTAAAGATAATAAAAACAATTACTCGAAATTGTGATTAAAGAATTAACAACTTAATGCTGAATACATCGTTTTCATCAGTTAAGTAATTAACTTATGACGCTTTTAATTAATATTCTACTAAATCATATTCCCGAAACTTCTCCAAAAATAATTAAAAAAAAAAAAAAAATTAAAATAGAAGCATGATAAAAATGTATAATTGATACGGTGTATATATGAGGAGTTGCCAAATGATTTTTATTTTAAACACCTACAGAACTTTAAAAGGTCATTAATAAATGAAATACAGATCTACCTGTTTAAATACAACTGACAAGTTTAGTTTTTTGGGCAATATAAATCGGCATTTTAAGAATACATCTTTGTATTAAATCCATTTTTATCGTTATTAATTTAAACTTTGGTGCTGAAGCAGGCTGAAACTTGTACCTTTTTAGAGAAAAAAGAAGAAACAGTTTTTTTTCCCTTTCATTATTTAATATTAGTGATATTTAGTTGTTGTCACATTGTAAAAAGATTTAATTGAATCTGATATAATTTCCTCAAAATCGAAGTTTATCATTCATAAATCTGAAAACTGTCATCCGAATGAAGTAAATTGACGTAAAAATTTCCTTAACATAAAGTTATCGACCTCTGTTACTATTAACGAGAAAAACCTGACGTTTTTTATTTGGCTTCACACAAGAGCACTTTAATTCTCATCAAAGATGTCTGATGGAGAAACAGCAATTTCCTTTAGTGAACAAAAGAAATCACTTCTTCTCGAAAGAATTTGTTTCCAAACAAATTTATGTGTAAAAGACATTTCAAGAAGCAAGAAGGAAGTTTTCAACATGTTCTTTTATGGCATCGTTTCAATTTCGATATGAAAACAACAGGTAAGTTTAGAAAAATATCGCAGCATCGTTGAACAAAAGACACTTAAGTTAGATTTGAAAGATTTAGATGGTACTGAGGATTCATATTTATTTTCCCTCATATGGAGGTGACATTGTGTTCTCTGTGAAGCATAAATTATCCTACCCTTTCTGCGTTTCAAATTCTAAGTTTAAAACTTTTTATCACTTTCACAACCTAGTACTGAAAAGGGAAAAAAAGAAACCCAATATTTATTTAATAGAAAATTATTTGTTAATAATGTTACATATTGATATTTAAATCTACTACGAAAGGTTTTCAGTAATCATTAATATCTTTCCAAATTTTCTTTTCGCTTTGAATATTTAGCATATGTGTTTATGTCCATCGTAAGCCTTTCGGTGCCTCTGTTTGTTGAACTTTCCTTAGTTGCTGCTACTCTTTTACTTGAATACAAATTCCAGCTGGACATTTTGTCAAGATGCATCAAAAGGCTTACTGTCACATTAGAAATGACAACCTGTAAGGTTTTCGGAAAAGTAGTGAAGAATAGGAAACTCCTGAAGAAATCCCGTGTATTTGTCTTGCTTTGGTATGGATTAATTCAAAATTCTGAATTTCAGCGATTTTACAGTATGTCTTTATAGTTAAAGCATTGGACAGTTTTGGCAAAGTCACGTACTATTGGTAAATTATTATACTGTATATCAAAGTAATGAAAAACCTACATTGTCAAGAAGGCTTTCAGCTTATTCTCATTCATTAATAATGTAATTTCAAGTTATTATTAAAGCAAATCTAAAAACATTAGAGCTGATTTCCTAAAAAAATTACATTATATTAGGGTTAAAATGCACACACACACACACGCGTTGTATACATGATGTAAGTTATACTTAAATTTTAATTTTTAGTTAGTTATTTATGAACAAGAAACAAACAAACAGATAATGGATAATAAACAAATAAACGTAAATATATGTTAACATAATAAATAAGTTGTCTTTTTGGTAATTTATAAATAAATCAAGACATACATTTTAAATTAATATACATATGTTAGAATATTAGAATGTAAATGTTAAATGAATTAAAAAAAATACTTATATTTCCAAATAGATATAAAGTTTATCGGTCTGATGATGAACAGTCAATGTTCGAAACTTTTAATACTAAAATGTATTAATTTTCATTTTACTAAAGGTTACTGCCTTATTTTATGCTATAGTTAATAATCACAAGTTTAATGAATTTATTCCTGAATATATATACAAAAAAATATATAAATCTGTCTTTGATAGGAGAAATTAACAATAAACCAATGTACAAGGTTGTTAACATTAAAGTTCCTCTACATAGAGAACTTTGGAGCGCATTCTAAGGCTCCAAATGAAAAGAAATTTGGACAACATGTACTTCAAACGACGCGCTTGCCGTTTATTGAAAAAAAAGTACAAAAAATGGCCAATAGATGGCACTGTAGCAATACAAATCACTTGAACAGCGTTACAAATGTTCAACGTGTCCACCATTGTTGTCAGCAACGTTTCCCATTTTCTACCGCAGAAGGCAATACGTCCACTGGAATTGCTAGAACACGACGTCTACAGATCTGACAAAGTTTGACATCTTTCACGATATACATGGTTCTTCAACTATCATCATAACAAGAAGTCACATGGCGTGAGGTCGAGCGATCGGGGTAGACCAAGTTGTCTGGAAATAACGGCTGATAACCCATTCATTTATAAAGTGCTGCCTTAAAAATTTTTGAACACTACGGGTGATGTGGGGTGGTGCACCGTCTTGCATGAAGATGGTTCCTTGAAGGCACTCGCGTTTTTGAAGTTCTGATTTCACGAAATTCGCCATCATTTCATAATACCGCTGTCCGGTTACGGAACAGGTGCGGTATTTTGAACTTCTTCAAAATGATGAAATTAAATCCACACCATACAGATACTTTTGGAGAATGCAATGGGACCTCTTGGATAACACTAGGGTTTTCTATTGCCCATATGCGACAGTTGTGGGTATTCACTTGCCCATTTAAGCAGAAGTGGGCTTCGTCACTCCAAAGAATGTTCTATGGCCAAGAGATATCAACTGTCATTCGCGCCAGGAACTGAAGGGCAAATGCGTCACTGTGCTGTAACTGTTGCAGACTCCTTATCTTGTACTGATAGTACCGCAACTCTGCCGCATCACTAGCCTTACAGTGGCATACGGCATGTCCATTCCTAGGACAACAGCTAGTACACTTACACTACCACAAGGAGATTGATGTGACAATCCACGACAGCTGTAGCCACATCTTCAACGCGAGAAGAGTCCACTCGTTTTTGACCTCTATCTGGTAGAACACCAAGTTGTCCAAGTTGCTTCAAGTTCTGCAATCATTTTGTGGACAGCGCGAGCAGACATTGGTCCACGCCTTACATGCATCTGACCCCGGAAATTTATAACAGCCGCAGCTTCATTGTTATTGTTCTGATAGAATAACTTCACCAATAGCGCTTTTTTCTGCAACGTTGGCATTGTTCGTGAAATACCGGTAAGCATCTAATGCTTTTGAAGAGCTTACTTTCTTTTTATAGAGCTGCGAGTCAACATTATGCAAATAACATTATGCACGACCGTGATGCGACCTCTAATCGGAGAGCTACATGTGCCCAGTTGCGAAACTCTTCGCTCTGCCCTCGGCACGTGGAGGGGAACTTTAAAGTAGTGAATTTGACGGAATTGCTTCTTGTCTTTCGTTAGTTCTTGTGTTACTTTTTAGTACAGTATCTGCATTAATTAAGTTATGTTTTTAGAGTAACGCATAGCTATTGTTTTATGTTAGTTATGGTTAGCTATTGCTACAGCGCCGTCTATTGGCCATTTTTTGTACTATTTTTTTTTTTTTTTTGAATAACGACGAGCTCATCGTTTGAAGTACCTGTTGTCGAAATTTCTTTCCATTTGGAGCCTTAGAACGCGCTCCAGAGCCCTCTGTGTAGAGGAACTTTAATGTGAAAACCCTGTAAATAAAAACCCCTTCCTCCCAAGTTTTTCCTAATGCTAAGATCACAGGAAGAAGTTTTTGTGTGAGTTTTCTGACTTTGTTTTATGTCTTGTGTTTCTGCCATTGAAATAAATTGAATAGGTGTTCAGACGAAAAGGGAAAAAGGGAAGGAATACTGTATGTGATTGGTGCTGCTCTTTTTATCCAAAGAACCAATCAGCGACGAGATCCAATATTTTGGCGCCATTTCTGTCTACACTGGATCGATGGCGTGTGATGATCTAACTTTATTAAGACAAAATCCCACGTAAGAAGTTTCTGTGTTATTTTTCAGCCTTTGGTTTATTTCTTGCGTTTCTGTCACTGAGTTCCGTTCAGACGAGAAGTGAAACGGGAAGGAATACTGCGCCTGATTAGTGCTGCTGTTTATACAAAAAGAACCAAACACAACGAGATCCAACGTTTTGGCGATATCTCTGTCTAATTCACAGGTCCTTATGAAAATTTTGTAAGGAAAATTAATAAATTCAAATTAAAGATGATTACGTTTAATTAAATTAATTGATTTAATTAAACAATCAATTAAAGCTTCAACTGCTTTTCTTTTAGGATATTTTAAAAATGGCACATACTAAGTTGCCGTCGATGTTATGGCGTGACGTCATTACTTCGGAAGCTCATGATTGGTTGTTGTTAATGAGAAGAGACAGAAAAATAGGATTCTTCCTATTTCCAGCTCTGCCACTGAAAACACAGAGCGACGCAAATCACACGGTAACATTTCTCAGTTAATAGTGTGTCTCGTAAAAACTCACACAGAAACTTCTTCCGTGTGACTTGAGCTTAAGATTTTTTCTGGGGAACTTCAGCATCTAAGCAATCGGAATTTCAAGTTTTAGCTTTCTATCTTATCGCAAAGTTGACAGAAACTCAGATAAAAAAAAGCAGACATTAGGTTTTTTATTAACATAAATGTAAAAGTAGACCAACATAAAATCAATTTTTAGAATTTCTTTTTTTTTTTTTTAATGAGAATTACTTAGAATTTTTATGTAATAATCTTAACTTTAATTATTTGTAATAAGGCAGGTCTCAAGGCGATGTTGTATTAAATTAGAATGTCAAAAAGTGATATAAAATTTGTTTTCACCTTGATTGGTTGCCTATCAACTATTCTTTACATTCTAAAAGCATCTTATAAAGGAATTAGTTCTGTAATGATCATCGTAAAAAGACACTTTAACCTTATTTCCAAATGGGTAAAAAGCTAATGCTGAGGCCTTTCAGCAAAAAGATCCACTAGATCTAAAAACACTAAGTCGAGAAATGACAACCCATTCATTAAGTAAGGTAGAAATTTATGAACTCTATTCCTATCTGAATTAAGCGCAAAGCTTTAATAAAGTCTAACAACTGCTTAATAATAATTACTTTACTATGTGATTTCAGACCATTTTTATTTCTTGAATATAAATGATAGATATTTCCAAGCTTCATAAATTCTATTAATTGGTAATTAGACGAGCGAAGCGAGTTTCTCCATTCCCAAGTAGATCATATTTTGTGAACCGTTTTATTCAAAATCTACAATAGCTAGAAATTTCTTTGTGGGAAGTAAATATAAAATTACGATTGTTCAAAATCAAGGAATTAAGTTAAAATTAATGGTTAACTTAACGGGAATTAAGTTAATATAAAAGTTAACATTAACGGGTAAGGATTAATATCTGAAAGCAAATACTATGGTCTACAAGTAACACGTCAGACATACACCAACATTTAAGCTATATAGGAAATACATAGAGAATAGATATGGAACTTACTTATCTAATTTTGAAGACAAGATTGCAATTTGTTTGCCTGAATATTGCGTATCAACTAATTATCATTAAAAAGTGAAAATTAACATATTACAGATGAGGCCAATAATGAAGAATTCTAGAAGCGCTGATCACCAGCGTAATGATCCAGAATGAAATAATATTCTTTTAACCACAATAAAAATTAACCAATCTAAACTTACCCTGTATTGTTGTAATACAGGGTGAGTTTAGATTGATCATTAAGGTGGAATATATTTCAGGACTTAACTTATGATCTTCCATTTATGACAGAATTCAATAATGGCAAAACATAATCATAATTAATTAAAAACAGCCGTTGTTACTTAGCCCTGAAAATGTAATTTCTGAATTTATCTGGGAAAACTTCATTTTCTTAATATGTAAACAATTATACATACATACATAAATATACATACGAATGAAAATTAAAGAAAAATAATAGCTTCTTTTATCTCACAATGGACTTCTTTCCTTGAATACCTTAGTTTTGGATATTACTCGCATATTTCTCGAATATTAGCAGATGACAACTGAGTTTAAATTCAATTATTTCTGAAAACGTATTTATCACTGACTGATCATTGGCTTATCAACCCCTAAGATTCGAGGGTTGGTTTCGAAGCTGCTCATAAAACTGCAGTGAGGGTCGATTATTCTGGGCAGGTTTCCGTGGGTTTTCCAAATAGCCACTTTAACAATCTTTTCAAAGGCCAATCATGCATTCATATCAGGGACATCGCAAGTATTCATGAGATCGTGTGTGAGAGACCCCTTCGCGACGTCCCTTGTTGTAGATCATCATTAGTAACAAAAAAAATAAAAATAACCAGTTCATCGTCATCACATGATGAAATTAACATTTCATAAGAATATTTAGATATTTAGATAGAATGTTGACTTGGGCTTAAATTCAAAGGAATAATGTAGTCGTACGCTTTAATGTAGTTGGGGGTGGTTAGGCAAGACCAGCGCAATGTATGAAGGTGGAGTCTGGAATGGGTGGAGTAATGGTATTACCGTTTGTTTTATTTTTATGCTAGGAATTTTTTTGGCCAGGGTAGCTTTTTGATCACTCGCTCGGACGTCAAGAAATCTAACTACGCCACTGGTTGTAAGGACTTCTCTCTCTCTCTCTCTCTCTATTTTACATATATATATATATATATATATATATATATATATATATATATATATATCTTATCTATGAATAAAAAAAAGATAAATTAGAGAGACTTTTAGTTTTTGAAGCCTCTTGGGTGGCGAGGCTTTTCACAGTCTCACACGTCGTATATCCTATCGATATTTGTATAATTCCCATCGTTAGTGAGAATAAGAGTTATTTCGGTTAGCAATTGCAAAGCAATGGTTTCTCATGCAAAAAATAAATTATATTTTTTAACAATTTCTTAGGTATCCTATTAGTAATCTAGTAAATTAATTGTAGTGTACTTGAATTATTACTAAAGTTTTTGAGTCAAACTGAGACCGTGAGGCAGCTGTTTCGATCTTTTGGCGATCATCAATCAGGGCTACCCAGCGTACAAAGACTCAAGGCGCACGAGGAAAAGGCAGTTTAATCAATGGAAAGAAAGTAAAAAGTAAAGGTAAGAAAATAACTTCAAATCCAAAAAGAAAAAGAAAACAAAGAAAACCTTATAATAACTCAAACGCTTCCATACTTATAAATGATTTATTTTCATTGGATCCTTTATAGGTTTTCATTTCTTTTCTTTCCTTCTTGTTTGTGGATAAATGTCTCCTACGGTAAATGTTAAGCTGCCAAACAACCTGTGTTTAGCATTTTGACCTTGAATTTACTTTTTTGCCTTTGCTTTTGAGGGGTAATTTGTTTTCTATTATTAAAGAGAAAAACAATTATTCAAAATTTAAACTAAATACTAAAAATATTTCTGAAACTACATAAGTACAATGTAGTTTCAGCAATATGTTTTTCTTCTAGAAATAGTTAATTTCTGGCAATATAATTTTTGTAAATATCATTTCCATAATATCAATAATAACATAGGCCAAGTAGATAATAAGGAAGTGTTCTTTTAATCACTACTTCAAGATTTACAGTAGATAATGAACTGGTATTTAGGTAGAATTACAAGAGATAAGGGGAATAAAGTTAACAATTATTTTTTGATCGTCGTAATTTTGTCAAATATCTTTTTGTTAAATTATCTTCACAAAGATTTGTATTAAACAAAAGTTGTATCAAACAAACTAACAAACAAGTCTAACTATAATGAAAATGAAAGTTTTCCTTAATAGGAAAAACCTGTGCCTTTCTTATTATTTTACCACAAAAAAGAAAATCAAAATTTCTCGATTTTCTTAATTCCTTTTGTAAGAATTTTATAAGATTTTTTCTTCTGTAATATAGTGTACTGAAAATAGTTTTCTTACCATTTGTTCTTTTCAAATGTCTGTTTAGTTTTTCTCATGTAGCTATACCTCGCCATTTTGAGATAATTTCGTGGTGTTGGACGAAATCTTTCAATTTCTGTTACACGAAGAGTTGTAGCTTCACAAGGCAGAGAACTCATAAAAGTGCTTCTTCTGAATGAAAATGGAGAAAGTGAAATTGACATTTGGAAGGTTTTCTTCTTTTTGACAATTTTAATTATGCCCTGGCAGATTGATAAAATTGATTAAATCGAGCTCGAAAATAATTTGCTGTAACATTTCACAATACATTTATTATCTTCCTTCGTGATTATTGTAAACGAACAGCATCCTATTAGATTTCTTCATTCTGAGTCACGTGCATTGAACAGACCTCAATAAATTGTGTTAGCTAACCGATCAGGACAGTCAATCTAAGAGGTCGTCATTATAACTAAAAGCATTTAATATTCTTTTTCAAAGGAAATGTATAAAAAAATAGGGTAGCCTTATATTTTGTAAGACATAGGAACATTGAAATATTTGAGGTGTTTAGAAAATCTGTTTTCAAAGAAAAAAAAGTTAGAAAGTTTTAATAATATAGTTTTATGATCTTTGTTATTACCAATATTTCTATATTCTTTTCAATACTGCTATTTATATTCGTCACTAGGTTAATTCCGTCCAAGACGGCAGAATTCCTGATTTACTGTCAATAAATAAAAAAAAATAACTGAACAGCAGATAGAACAAATTGTGTTTTAAAAATGAAATTCTGTAAGTTTTTTGTTAAAGTATTCGTTAAAAAAATGGAATAAGATAAAAAGACGTTGAATTTTCATATTAGAGCCATCATTTTTAATTTTGAACATTACGATCAAATTCGAAAATTCCTCATACCGATTTTAATCAAAGCTATTAAGAATTTATCAAATTTGGGATTGAAATTTCAATTTTTCAAATTATTTCCTCTTTTCTCACACTTTTTTTTTTTTTTTTTTTTACCACAGCATCAGTTTAGAGGTCTCTCTATAATATCCTCAAATTTCTGGTTTTATTTTTTTTACCCAAATCATTTTGACAGTCATATATGGACAAACAGACGTGACCAGACATACACCACTAAACTTCCATTACTCTAGACTGGGTAAATTTTCGTCTGATCTAGCTGAACTGAAGAACTGAAAAAAAATATATAGAATTATTTAGTTTTAAAACAATTCCATATACAGTGAAACCTCCACTAACGGACACTCCCGAAAAGCGGACACCCCCCAATAGCGGACAATTTTGCAATCCCCAGTCCCTTAATATAGATGTTTCCATGTATTGACCTCCGATTAGCGGACACTCCCAATAACGGACAACACTCTACAGAAAATGAACGATCTTGTGTTGTTTTTCAAAAGCAATAGAATCAGGCTACAGTAACACGTAGCGTCCAGAGGAAATTTTGAAATTATGGATCACGAACTCCAATGAAAACTCCAAACACATCAAAGTTCGGAAACGGAGACAAGTGCGATCAACTCTATTGTCTTCGATTGGTTTTGCGCTGCACGAGCAAAAAATATTCCCATTAGTGAGCCATTATTGCAAGAAAAGGCGTTGGAAGCAAAGTGGACTCTGAATGCCTTGCAAAGTTAAACGATTTAAATATTCATATTGAGAAACATGTTTTCAATGCAAAAAAGAAATGTCAAACTCTGTAAACTGATTACTTTAGTTAATAAAATTAATTTTCTAATCCGTTTCTCTTACTTAAAATAATGACAAAATTAATACTGTAATTAATTTTGTCATTATTTTAAGTAAGACTAATGGATTAGCATTCACATTTAAAAAGGAAAATAGTAAACAGTTTGCAATTGTTCATATTTTCTCATAGGACAATGTTAATTGTAGAAATTTAAGATTGTACGTAATTTTTCATTAAATGACATGCTATAAGCTAAAAAATTAAAAAAAGATAGTTCTCCCCAATAGCGGACACCTCCCAATAACGGACGAAACTTCCTGTCCCGTGACTGTCCGCTATTCGGAGGTTTCACTGTATTTGAACTAAGTTTTAGTTTTAAAAATGTCTAGAACACAAATATGTATTTTTTTAAAATACATTTTCTTTTAAATGTAGACTTAATGAGAAAATAATTATTATATTAACGCATCAACTGATATTGGTAAGAAAAAAGGGGATGATAATATAATTTCATTGAAATAAAGCACTCTTATTCTAATTTTCAACCGTTCCGACATAACTTAGTGGTCAATAAGACCCTCCCTCAACACAGATGTGTCGGAACCTGGACTCGAATCCGGCGTGGGCCTGGACGTTTATTTCCTTTCCTGTGTTATTTGCTTCTTCATTTTTCCCTTCAGGTCTGAAGCCATTCCATAATAGCCTCCTAGGGAAGGCAAATGGGAAACCATATCAGTATCTTTCCTCAGGATATTCTATGGGAACTCATAGTTCCGTAGAACGCGTATCTCTGTGATCGCACTTAGTGGAGTGGATTCTATTTCTCAGTTAAGAAAATGTGAAAAAATCTGAAATTTATCGGAGGTTTCAAATACATCTGTGGTTCTTGTCTGTCACAGTCTTTCAACAATAGTAGAATATATATAAAAAAAATAAATCTGTTTTTTTTTTCCTCTTTAAAATTGTTATATTTCAAGTATAAGTATACAATGAAGAAGAGTCACATGGGGTGAGGAAATTCGTATAACATTTGCGCTTCAGTCCCTGGCGCGAATGACAGTTGATATCACTTGGCCATAGAACATTCTTTGGAGTGACGAAGCTTACTTCCGCTTTAAATGGGCAAGTGAATACCCACAACTGTCGCATATGGGCAATAGAAAACCCTAGTGTTATCCAAGAGGTCCCATTGCATTCTCCAAAAGTATCTGTGTGGTGTGGATTTACGGCTAATTTCATCATTTTGAAGAAGTTCAAAATACCGCACCTGTTCCATAACCGGACAGTGGTATTATGAAATGTTGGCGAATTTCGTGAAATCAGAACTTCAACAACGCGAGTGCCTTCAAGGAACCATCTTCATGCAAGACGGTGCACCACCCCACATCACCCGTAGTTTTCAAAATTTGTTAAGGCAGCACTTTACAAATGAATGGGTTATCAGCCGTTATTTCGAGACAACTTGGTCTCCCCGATCACCCGATCTCACCCCATGTGACTTCTGGTTATGGGTTTATTTGAAGAAGCAGGTGTATCAGGAAAGATGTCAAACTTTGCCAGATCCGAAGAAAAGCATTAGACGTCATGTTCTAGCAATTCTAGCAGACGTATTGCGTTGTGCGGTAGAAAATGCCGTTTTGCGAATTGAAAACGTTGGAGGACAATTTGAACTTCTGAAATACTGTTCAAGTGATTGCTACATCGCCATCTATTGACCATTTTTATACTACATTTTTTTTCTTCAATAAACGGCGAGCGCATCGTTTGAAGTATCTGTTGTTCAAATTTCTTTCCATTTGGGGCCTTAGAACGCGCTACAGAGCTCTCTAAGTAAGTTTAGAAGAACTTTACTTTTACTAACCCTGTACTTCAGACTACGTATATGTAAGGTATAAAGTGTGATTACAATGCAGTACTGTAGTCAAAAATGAATAGAGTTGCTCAATAATTCCGTAATAAGCAATTTTTCATTCCGTCTTCCTTTTGTAATTGAAAGCAGAAAGAAAAAGGATCAATACTGTACGGGTTCCCTGGACTCCCGGGATCCGATACCATGGTACTGGCTTTCTCTCTCCCCAAATGGGAAGGTCTGGTTCGAATTGCCCTTGTGCTGATATAAATTATAAATTTAATATACCACTAATATAAATTTATTAATATAAATTAGTTAAATTTATTAGGTACTTCATTTTTTTTTCTTTTTACTTTAAACTTCTTCATTCTTTATTTTTGAAACCTATATTTTAATACACTTGGGGGAGGAGCCAATCTCCTCCCCCACAATCTTTTATTCTATTATTTTATTTCTACTAGTTTCTATTTCTTAGCTAACTTCAGTTCACCTTTTACGTTTCTAAATCTAACCAACTCCTTTCTTTCACTATTACTGTCTTTCCATCGCATATGTAAAATATATTCATAAAATTCATGAAAATTCTAAATAGATTTATTTCCAATACCATTATTTTGAATATTTATAATTTTTTCTTCCACTTGGACTAAGATTTCCAAATTTCATAATGCTATTTAATTTGATGTAATTTCAATCAATGGAATTTCTTGGCAGTAAATTCATTGAAATTGATCCCTACGCCTGTTTAGATTGTGGCAAAGACATATAATAAATATACTTACAGGTCTTTGATTGTGGTATTACACTGAAGCCAAATACGTTATCTGTGTGGGTCAATCGTAAATTTTAAAAATTCGGTAATTCTTTTTTTTTTTTGAAATTTAAAAACTTTTTTTTTTGGCTCTTGGACTAAAATTCCTAAATTTCATATTTAGAATTTTCTTTCAAAGTTTTTAAGTAAAATTAATGGTCATTACGGCCACTCTTTTTGTGAGTGGCTGTCACATTCGGATATTTATGAGTGACAATTTAGAAAAATACAAATTTTTAAGAAAATCGACTACGATAACCTCGGGCTGTTTTCTTGTAAGTTGTTTCTCTTAGTACTAATATTTTTAATAATAAAATTTCAAAGTTATTTGATTTTACCTTGTTTTCGATTTTTTTGTCTCTTAAGGGGCACAATTGCAGAAATTCTGGCATACAGGCAATACTTTGGATACGTACTTAGGGAATCTTCGGGAAAGAATAGTCGACGATTTCAGTTCATTTCCCAACTTTTATAGGAGCAAAGAGGAAGTTGAAACAGGAAGACATCAGTGAGTTTATTGATCAGTCCTTCCTTTGAGTCCAAACAGACGGCCATTTGCAGGATCCCAATTATCTTGACAAAGTTCCAAACAGAAGAGAATTTGCCGAAGAGATGAACTTATCTTATTAATCAGATAGTGAAGACAATTCTCAAGCAATAAAAGATTCTTTTAAATAATGATTCTACCATTTTAACGAAAATTGCAACTATTCAGAAGTGTTTTTGAAGTTGCAACGAATTCTTCGTGGTTTTTCTTTTTCTTCCATTATGAAATGAGTGTTGTAAAAAAGTTACTGACACATCTTTGATTTAAAAAAAATAATTAAATAATAAAAAAATCTTTAATAAAAAAATAATAATTAAAAATGATCATTTCTTTTAGGCATAGTGTTCTTGAAGGAATCCGTTATATATTTATGAATTAAATTTGAATCATTTTTTCTTAATGTGATGATAATAAATTGAATGAAATACATCTGTACTTTTGGGTTTCTGTTTGTGACTACGAGATGTTACCTTCATCAGGTGACGCTTCAGCCTCCAAGATTTATTAAAGATACCCCTATATTCTTAGAAAGAACCCATGTATTAATTTTATTGATCAAGTATAAAAATTTGTAGATGCTTAGTATTTTTTGGTCCAAAAATCTTGTAAAATATCAACTTCTAAATCAGAAATATATTGGTTTGGAAAAATAAAAGTAGGCCTGTAAAATCTCCACTTACATACTTCTTTAATGGTACTTCCCTATAGATATTTCTTTTTGGTAGATGCATATTCTTCTGTTTCTTCAGGTATATTGAAGAATTACATGTTGAAATTTTGCCTGAAATCATTCTACATTTGAGAAAGCAATATTGTACAATATAAAAAAACCAATTGAAAGAAAACAATACTACAATAATCGAGTTAAAATCAATTGAAAATATTGCTAGGATTTACTGGAGTAATTTAGAAGAGATTTCTTAGTTTGATTTCTAATTATATCTAATGACAATCTTCAGAATTGTCCATTTCAGAAAAAGAAATTAATTTAGTTCTTTAATTAACATTAAAATATTTATATTTATTTACATCGAGATGCTACATTTAAAACAAAAATAAAAATTTGTAATTGGATTTTTTTCTTTTCTTATTCTTTCAATCTTATTTAAATTTATTTGTCCTAAATAATGTTTGATTATTTCTCAAAGCCTTCTATGGTTTCCTTCACATACGCAATGGCTTGCAGAGTACTTAAACATGAATGGAATATGAAAGCACATTATTTTTAATAAAATACTGCTGTCAAGAACTCTTCTGAATTATAATAATAAATTAAAGTATCCACTACAGGCCTAAGTAGGCCCGTGGGAGGTAAAGCTCTCTGCGTTTCGTAACCAAAGGGACTAAGTTGAGGTCGGGTTGTCAGCCCATCTCCCGCCCGCCTTTAATCCACGGGAAAGAAACCGACTTAGCAGAGAGCTGAGTGGACCCTGGGACCAGTCTGGAGGAGAATTCAGAGTGAAAAATTATGATAAGAGTTTACAAATATACTATAAAAACAATAAAAGAAAAAAAAAATACACTCCTTCTTTGCCAACAGTATAACAAAATAAATAGAAAATACAATTAATTCAAAGATCAGCTATTGACAATATTACAGTTTTAGAAAGAAGAACAATAGTGTATTATAAGAAGTTCCTGAAACAACGTTTTCCGGAGCCTATTTTTCTTAGTGTTTTCTTTTTTTAATATGTTGAAAATAATATAAAAGAATTTTGATGAAAGATATTCTAAGGCCTGACAATCGGGTTTATTCACATTGGTTTGGGTAAATTTCCAAATTAAATACAATTTTAGATTTGGAAAACCAAGTTAATTGATTTAGAACTTTAAGATGTCTATTTTGAGCACGACCTCTATTCTTGTACTAATCGATTGAAATTTTGATCCGAAGAGAAGCTGCTTAATGACACTTAATGCAGACGCCTTAATGAATAATAAGAGAATACTTAAGTTCTGAAAAGCTTACTGAAGTAATAACATGAATCTTAATGTTATTAACTTGCTAAATATTATGGGCAGAACGTGAGAATGGTCCTTTATTTTTCTAATGCTTAAAGTAAATTTGAAGAGAATGTTTAATAGAGTTCTAATTGTTTTGTTAATCAAAAAAAAAAAAAATTTTCAGTAGAACGTGAATAAAAAAAAGTACTATGGGACAGGATTAAGCAAAAGACTAACAAGGAAAGATTTTCGACTCATTCGCAAATACTGTATAAACGAAAATTTTCAAATAAGTTCTGGTTTTGCTCATCGTAATCGCGATTTAAATCCTACAACAACAGACTGTTTACAATATTTTTATTATTGTTTCCTGTATTTCCTACTATTTTAGAACACTTTATTCTTTAATAAACTATTCAAATATGGTTTGCAACTTATTAGACAAAAAAAAAAAGTAGCAATCTAAAGGCAGACATTTTAGTTAGTATATCAGAAAATAGTTTATTAAATGAAAAAATGAGAAAACTCCTTCAACTTCACGGATAAATCAATAGGTTTTCCTCAATGAAAGCAACTTTAATAAACTCGAAAAATGTTTTTTGAAATTCTGCTTGCAAAACTTGATGAATTCTTCCACAATACAACAGAGGATTGGGCATCTTTAAAAGAATTTGTATCCCACGTTTTAGAAAGAATCATATTTTTTTTCTATTTTTTGCTTTGTTTATTGAAGGAATGTTTGAATAATTCTTCTGTTGCAATTTTTCCTTTCATTCCACGCTTTTTAGAGTTTATTTTATTATTTTTCTAATTCGATTTGGCATCAAATTCAGAAGAGCTACTTAACCAAGGCGTAGTGAGAGAATTCATGACAAGTCGTAATTGAATAAATAAAGATTGCACAAATTCTTTTAAAGATGCCCAATCCTCTGTTGTATTGTGGAAGAATTCATCAAGTTTTGCAAGCAGAATTTCAAAAAACATTTTTCGTTTATTAAAGTTGCTTTCATTGAGGAAGCCTATTGATTTATCCATGAAGTTGAAGGAGTTTTCGCATTTGTACTTTTAATAAACTATTTTCTGATTTGCAAACTAAAATGTCTGCCTTTAGATTGCTCCTTTTTTTTGTCTAATTAGTTGCAAACCATATTTGAATAGTTTATTAAAGAATAAAGTGTTCTAAAATAGTAGGAAATACAGGAAACAATAATAAAAAGTATTGTAAACTGTCTGTTCTTGTAGGATTTAAATTGCGATTATTTAATTCAATGTGGATAGAACTTTAGGAATTACTCCTATTATAGTCACTGTGCTTTGTGTTTTTCTCTATCTCTTAATACTCACAAGTCGCATTTTTTTTTTTACTTTGCGAAGTTTGATTTAAACGACATCACTTGCAGTCAATTTTGATTTCGTGAAGTGACTATTGAGCTTTCTAAAAGTTTTCCTTCCTAAAATTTGGAAAAATATATCATTTTCCTCAAATGTAATTTAAAATTCTGTTTTGTCTCAGTAGCTCTGCTTTTTTTTTCAGTTAAATAAAAGAAAGAAACTTTTTAAATAGGCTGATAGTTTAATTTTAACTCTTACTCTCTCGCTCTTAGTTGTTGAGGAAATCCATTTGGGTAATCAGAATAGGATTCGGTAATCGAAAGTGAGTAACGGAAACCGCGGCTTAGTTTGATTACTTCGACATTATCAGAGGCAAACCTATCATGCCATCAAAGAAACAGTAACGAAGACTAAATCATAACTTGTGGTTCATCACAGACTCTTTGGAGGCATTTATCCTCTTTCAGTAGAATAATGACAAAGCCCATCCTAACTTTATTCCAATCAAAAAGCAATATTAAAAGCGGAACATTTAATACGTAACGTATTACTATTGTTATCATACTTACAGTAAAGCCCCGCTAATCCGGCATCGGTCTAAGGTTTTTTTTTACACTGAATAAGCCTTCCAGGCGCGTTCGGCAGAGTTCGCGGGCAATCGGCTGAGGTCGGGCGTATTCGGCAGTGATGACAAATCTAATACAGTAACTATACCCTGTTCTGTATGTACTGTATTACAATATAATACTATATAAAAATATATTTTGTTGTTTTGTTTTTAACATTTTCCATCACTACCGAAATCAGAGAAATCACAATAGAACACGGAAAAATGGCCTGATACCTATTAATAGCCCTTTTGACTCTCTATTTTAGCGGTATTTTCGCTATCCTCGCAATAACGGCTAGTTTTAGACGGTGCTCAGTAATCCGGCATTTTCGGTAATCCGGCACTGTCGAAGTCCCGAACGTACCGGATTAGCGAGTGCCTACTGTACTATGGAAAAAGATGCTGGACAAAATTAATTACTTATTTCTTTCTAAGAATAAGTTTTTATACTTGGAAATTATTTTTCAATCAAAATTGTATATTATGATAATTTCTTTTAACAAATTATTACTCTGACGTAGTTTCTCAGTATTAATGGTAACTAATTTCATATTTTTTTTTGTTTTTTTTATTAGGAACAATATCTTCATCCCGACGGAGGAAACATATAAAAGATAATCGATTCGAAGTTATAGTTATGTATTTAAATAAAAAGAATCACTAAATAAATGGTAAGGAATTTTATTTAGTATTCTACTTACTAATTCTATAAAGATTTAACAACTCATGTGCCATCAAATGGCAAATGACCAAAATTATGCAGAACTTTTTATTTTCTGTATTTTCAGAAGCCGAAGTTTTTTGAGGAAGTTGCTTGAAGAAATAGGATAAATTTTTAAAAAATTTCGACACAATTCACTGGTTATGCCTTCATTTCTAATTGTAAATTAACCTACAATTTTGAACTGGAAAAACTTGATTATCCACCTATCTCTATGAGGGAAAGTAGATAGCTACAGTATCATTAAAGGATGACGTACGATACTGGAAGAAACCTATTGAGTCGATAGCCAGTTTGAGCTCGTCAACTTTACGAACCAGAAGAAATCGTCGATAGACAAAAGAGAAGAGGGCGTAAAGAGAAATCAACTGAAGAAAGACCTTCTTCCACTACATTTGATAACAGATTATCTTTGACGACCCGTCAAGAAGAATGGTGGGAAATAATTTTCTTTCTTAGAACAAACAAAGGTCTTTTCAATTTATAGGAACGATTATTAAAAGAAAATTGCTATCAAAATTCAAAATTTGACAGACCTTCATAAAGCGAGTTTCATTTAATAAATTTGTGTCTCAATGAGGTTAAAAATGTCATTCCATACCGTTGATAAAAGTATATTCGAATAGATGCAAATATTACTTAATAGAAATTAATTAGATATCTGTAGGTTGTTGAAGGTTTCAGAACTTTCCTCTTCATTCACAGTAACCTAATAGGGGCTACATGCTTTGCAACTGCTTTAAAGGCATTGATTCATGTAGCCCATCTAGTGTTTTGATTTAGCATATAGCATTTATATGTTTATTTAAAGACTTTCATCTCATAAGTTGCTGCCAAAGATATTTTCTAAATTCGTCCTAAGAAAACATTTCCTCTTTCCAAGTTTCAATACTGTCAATTCCTATAAGAATCAAAAAATGTAATTAGGATTAAAACCAAGAAAATGCACTTGTATCCTAAGCCATACTACTGTCATACTATACTATCGTGCCATTTCAGCATCGTTATCATATACTTGTCCAATACTTTTAAGTCCTCGATTTGTGAGATTAATTCGATTTCAGCTTAAGTTTAAAAACCGCATAAATCAAATGGTGTTAAATACGATCTATTTTTGACATATTTATTTCAAAGGATAACTAAAGCTAAACAGATTCTGCTTATGAAAAGAAAGCTTTGAGATAATTAAATTTTATTAAATAAGTTATACTGTGAACTTAAATATATTATGAGAAGGTAAATCATCAAATTGCACTTAACGTAAAATTAATTAATAAAAAATAAACTAGTTACAGTTTAGAGGACCAAAAATCTGCGACTCTCTTCATTGGACTGTGATGAAGTCATAGTCCGAGGAAGATAGGCATAGGTATCTGGCCCTCGAAACTGTAACTAGTTTATTTTTTATTAAATTAATTTTAGTCGAAACCACCACCTGCTTATTTACAAATCCCCATAGTTCGATCCCGTATAAGTCGAAGACTTACTGTACATGTATTGAAATCAAGTGAACTTTCTAGAAATTCTAGAATTTGTAAAGCAATTTCCTTTTCTGTATTTTGTGTGAAAGAATAAAACTTAATGAAACATTCTTAATTGAAAGTTTTGAATGCTATTATAAATTATTTTTGTATATCGAATGATGAGACACATTTGTTCATAATGCATCTGTAACTTTGAGAAAATGCCTGTTATTTTTTGAACAAATGATTCAGTAAATTTATTTGAGTAAATGTTAAAAGGGTAAAAAAGACATGTATTTTTCAAACTCTTTTCATATGATCGTATAAAATTGGATTGTACTTACTAACAAATTCTATGATTTCCAAGAAAAAGTTCCATTCCGAGAATCTCCATTCTCCTCGTTGGAATCAAATGTTGTTAAATTTCTCTTGTTCAAAATATGATGTCCAGAATTCTCTCGAAAAGTTTTTTTCTTAATTAGTGGTTTCAGCTGTTGACTGTTTCAAGATCTAATGAACTTTGACGGCGGAAATTTATTTGCCGACTTTCAATTAACATAATTATTTTATGTATAATCGAATTTTCATGAGTCGGTCTTTTTAATTTCCTTCAATCTCGTTCAGTGTCTCAATCTAATGGACTACAAAGTATTGATTTATCTCAGTGTTTCTCAGTCTTTCTGAGCTGCCGACCCACTTTGACTATGCGTCCAATTAGGCGCCACCCCCCCCCCAACTTTATTTGAGATTTTTATTTACATATATAAATTATTTCTTTCTATCGGACTTTATGCAACCCCACACCAGATCTTATTTAGATATGCTGTATTTAGATACTGAAATACAAGACAATGATTCTGTTGTTTATTCTATGCAAGCAAACTCTTTTGAACTTTTTGCTTTTCGATAGTTTTTGTTATTATTATTATTATTATTATTATTATTATGTTTGTATGTTTCAAACCTTGGGTTTCCCCAGCAAAAACAATATGGTGGGTCAAGGACGAAAGCACATATTGCCAAGTGTAAAGACGTGTGCAAGAATGATTAGGGATGTGTGGTTGTGTCCATAAATTTCCTAACTATGCGTGTTGTGTTAAGTATCACAGCCTTCTGCAGTTGTGCATAAGTGTTTTTGTGAAGTCCTAGTGTGCTGAGACTGCGTGTTATTATTATTATTATTATTATTATTATATGGAAAAAGTTTCAAACCATGGGATTCCCCAGCTAAGACAATGTGGCGGGTCAAGCACCAAAGCACATATTGCCAAGTGTTTATTAAAAAAAAAAAAAAAAAAATTGGAAGAATAGTTAGGGATGTGTGCTTGTGTCCATAAATTTCCGAACTATGCGTGTTGTGTTGAGTACCACAGCCTTCTGAAGTTGTGCATAAGTGTTTTTATGAAGTCCTAGCCGTGCTGGCGTGGTGCGGTCTCGGCGGCGGCCAACCGTGGCGACAAAAGCGCCAGTACCTGGGTTCGAATCCCGGCAGTGGCATGGCTATTTCAATTTCCTTTCCTGTGTTGTCCAGCCTCTTCTTCACTTTCTCTTCGGTCTGACGTCATTCCTTAATGGCGTCCTGGGGAAGGCCACGGGAAACCACCCCAGTATCTTTCCCTTGACATTCTAGGGAGTCTGCTAGGGGTTCGCCATATTGGGAACACTAGCGCTCCCTGGAACACGGAGGCTTTGGATACGAAGCGCGCACTTAGGTGCGTACCGGCCATACATAGTGTGCTGAGGCTGTGATGCAATGTGTGAGGCACCAGACCAGTAGCGGACAGGATGATGGGTACAACACGTACTCGGTCCTGCCTCCACTGCTTCTGGAGCTCGTGTGCTAGGTCTGTGTATTTACTTATCTTGTCAGCGTGAGTTTTCTGCATGTTCTTGCTGATGGGAACTGCAATATCAATGAGATAGGTCTGTTTGTTGACCTTATCAACAAGTGTGATGTCAGGTCTGTTGTGATGTATAGTTTTGTCTGTGTGAATGGGACGGTCCCAGTACAGCTTATGTGAGGGTGACTCTAATACTATTATTATTATTATTGTTGTTATTATGTTTTTCTTCCTCGGGATTTTTCTTCCCGGTTTTATTGGTCCTAGTCCTGGCGATATCAAGTACTTAGGATCAATCGTCCATTCACTATTGATCAAGGAATCTTCTAACTATCCTACATGTAATTAGAATCGTTGCCTTGTGGCATTCTTTATGTGTTCTCCGATAGTTGTAGGATGCTCAGGTTCTCATGGAGAGCCTTAGGAATTATTTCTGTTGATGATAGTGTTATTGGAACTATTACCACCCCTGTCTATCTTCCACATCTCTTTCACTTCGTATTTTAGGTGGGTTTATTTGATGACTTTCTTCTCTAGTGTCTTCTGAAGAATGTTGGTGTTTGGCACTGCTACGTCTATAAGATAGATTATTATTGTTTTAATCTTATTTACCAATATGATATCTGATCGATTGCATGTTATTGTCTGTTCTAATTGCCCGATCCCAGTGCATCTTAAATAATCTATTCGCAACTACTGCTGTAGGTTTACATTTACTTGTTGTACTTGTTCTTCAACTAACACGTATTGGATCGCATGTTTCTGGTGAATAATCTTAGCTACCTCATTGTATCGCTGAGGTAGTCAGTCTGGATATAACAGATGTTGGATGTAAAATACTAATTTTACATCCAACATCTGCTATATGTTTTACTAGCAAAATATCCGTTCTTCGTACGGATTACAATGATGTGGACGAGAAAGAAATTGAAATTGTGAGATCACTTTGAAACTTTCCCAATTGGTACAAAAATCAAGTGATAGATACAATGTAATGTTACATTTGAATTTTAACTCGAGATCGCTAGATTGAAATTAATATCGAGATCAGAGAATATAAGAACAATGTTTGCTCATCCCCTCACCGCCCACCCGTCTACATCCCATAGTTCTAGTTTTTGCCTCCAGCTTAAGACTGTATGTGGCACTAAAATTATACACCGCAAAATTTAGTTCCAATTGTTGAACAACAATGCTTCGTAGTTCCAATTGTCGCCTCCAGGTGCAAAGGTGGCGCTTTCAAGAAAGTTGGCTTCCCATTTACACCCCTTACGACGCCAATATCGAAAATTCATCGAATACATGTCTTTTTGATTTTGACAAAGAACATTCATATCAAATTTCGTGTTTGTAGCTCAAACCGTTTCCGAAATATGCATAACCTTCAAGAAACTTCAAACCCCTTAGTTGTTTTTTTTTAATCCCTTCTTAGTGAGCGCCTACGTCCTAATGGGAACCCATCCAAAAATTTAAAGTTCTTAGGTTCAGCAGTTTAGACGGCGTTGATGAGTGAGTCAGTCAATGGATTTCGCCTTGTATAGGTATAAATTGTTTCTGAGACTTGATGACACTCTGCAGGAGTCACTTGGAAGTGTTGGATCTTTAATAATGTATATTTTGTAGTTCCTGACTTGTGTGGCAATCATAAATCCTTCTGTTTCGGGGAATATTGTTCCAGTCGCTAACCAGTCATTTAAAGCATTCTTATTTAAAGCAATCTTAAGTAAGATTGTTCAAAGTCATTGTAGTGTCTTCCATGCAATATCTTCTGTGCCCAAGTCTGACTTCTTCTGACTGTTTCGATAAATGATCGGTACTTATATCTGTTAGTATCAGCACTAACTATTTATGGTGAAGCTTGGTTTTTCTGTTTAGGAAGTAGGTTCTAAGATTCTGTATTTGATTGTTGCATAGTTGTATTAGATCATCAGACTTCTCCCTCTCTCTTCTCTGGAAATTGCGATCCTCTTTATTGCTGATTTCGGATGGTGCAGTCTATATTTAGTGAGCGTTTTTCAGATAATATCTTCTAGTTCCGTTTCAGTCCATCTGATTATTCCAAATAAATACCAAGGTGGCATAGGTGTTTATACCTGTTATGGTGTTCCGCCCGTTGAGATTAGTTTTCTTAATTTTGTTCAGACTCTGATGGTATTTCATAATAAGCCTTCCCTTCATTTCCTTTTGCTCAATTCGCTGTGCCTGCATAATCCCAAATACATGTAGTCCTCCCTTTCATTCATTGCTTCAATTTTTCCTCCATCTTCCAGATTGTATCCTTGGTGTTTACGTTTACCTTTTCTAATCTCCTGGGTTCAACACTTATCTAATCCAAATTTCATCTAGTCTCTAGTGAAGATAAAGTTTGATGTCATCCATGTACATTAGGTGGTTAATTGATTGACCGTTCTTGATGATCAATAGCCCATTTGACTATTGTTTAAGATATTAGAAAGTGGATTGAGGGCTAAGCAGAACCATATTAACTGTGATTTTTAGCATCGCATGGGATATTTTTTCTGGAAGTGTTTAATTTAAGAAAATCTTCCATTATTTTTGTTAATAAATGCTGTCATCATTGGAATTACATGACCCATATGTGATTGCTTTGATTATGATTTCTTTTCTAGATCATCTATATCATCACAGTTAATGAGGCTGATTGAAGAAATTTTCATTTCTTACCGACTGACAAATTCTTTATTTAAAGTTAATACATTAACAATGCAATAAAAAAATTGTGAAGTAGTATCAATGTTTTCTTTTTCAGGAAGATTAACATATTCATTGATATGTAGTCTCAAAAATATTTTTTTGATGTAATCCACTTCTTCCAAAGGTTTAGTTAAAAAATATAAAATAAATATCTCACAAACCCACTTCAAAGGAATTTGAAATATATTTACATTCCCGGGATCGAGAATGCTTTTCTCTTAGCTTTCATCAAGTCTAACATCAAGGGTAAATTCTGCTGATGATTCCTAATAAGGATGAAACAACTGTTCAGGATTCCCGTTGATGTTGGCTCAGTGTGCGAAGGCATATTTACTGTCCAGTTTTGTTTTTTCTCGATTTATAGTACGAAATAATCTTCTTAAATCTTCTTAAAATTCTCATATTGTATGAAACATTTTCATGGATTTCCAAAACAGAAATTAGAAATTTTTAAAATCACCTAGGAAAGGACTTTCGAAGACCCTAATTTTGAAAATAAGGCATGGAATTATTTCTTATTCCTCTTCTTCTTCTTCTATCCGCAAACTTCCCTCCTTTGAGTGGCAGCTGATAAATGATTTTACAATTATTAAATCATTACTTAACAAAAGGAATAAACCTTTTAGAATAAGTAATTTTTTATTTAAAATAATTTTTTCAATCACTTTCGCATCATGCTTTTTACAGAAAAGAATAAAATTTTGAAGCCCCTTTTAAGTAAGGGTTCGGAGCCAAGGCAAATGGTACTACTGTCGTTTCTCCCATCTGTCTATCTGGGCATATCTAAGTATAACCAGATATAGGTTGTTATTCACAGAGTTGTGATTTCCCCGTCCATATCGAGTATATGAATAGCACTAATAAACTTTTATAATAAATTGTTATTTGTGTAGTCTCTTAACTTTTAAGTCTATAAGAAAAAAACGAAAGAATCCACCAACCGATAGTCTGAAATTTGAAAATCGTTTTCAATAAAATCAATACATTCTAATTTGATTACTTCTAAGCTGATTTTTCTCAATCTAGGCTGTAAGTCAATTAATGTTGCCAATTAATGTTCAGCTATATTATTACGGTTCGATTCTAGCAGTCCCAGAAGAATTGGCAGCTGAAGTGAAGTCACTTTCCTACCTTTGGATTATTGAGCGAATGGAGTAAGTTTTCTTCTCCTTTCTCTTAAGTGCATGGAGAAACCCTGAAACAGGTGACTGGTGAAAGGCGTAGAGAGAGAGAGCGGTAAATCTGAGGCGTCTGTGAGTGGGAAAGTCGATTTACTGAGTTCCAAGCTAATGGTTTTCGCTTAAGGAAGCAGAAAGAAGTCGGCGTCGACACCACGAGAACGGGGTCGGATCAGCGCCCATTCCAAAAGGACGTATTCATGGCGACCTTTGTATATGAATAATCAGGGTTGGAGATAGAGAGAGAAACTCCAAAGGGATTTGGCTTAATTTTTCGACCATAACGCTTCATAACACTTAAATTCAACTTCGTAAGCTGAAGAAGAGAAAGTAAACAACCAAATTTAGTTATGAAGACATGAATTTAGTGAAACACAGAGAAGTGAGAAACGAAGTTTCTATTTCGAAACCAGGGCCACCCTAGATGACATTTATTACCATTCGCTCTCTTACCGTCAGTTTCTAGGTACAAAAGCAATATTAGTTATCAAAGAGAGAAGGTTATCAAAAAGAAATGGTCCCATCCTACTGAACCATTTACTCCTGTGTGATAAAGTCCGTCAGTGAATAAAGTTAAATAAAAATTAAATATTTAAATTATTCAGCTGACAGATTTGGCCAAAGTACAAAAATTATGGTATGTCCGGTAATCAAGTGGTAACCGCTTGACTGCGGCCTGGAGGAGCCGAGTTCAGTCCTCAAATCCGGCAGAGGTCGCGATTTTTCCACGCTAATTCTCCTCCAGACTAGTCGAGGATCCATCCAGATTTCTGTAAAATATGCCCTGGATTATAGTCAAAGGCTGGCGGGTGTCAACTTAGTCCCGTTGATCTCAAAACACCGGTAGCCTTACCTCTCGCGACTTCAAGGGCCTACATGGATTTGTAACTGGATACTTAAACTTAACAAAAATATAATATTCGCATAATTATTTGATTTTCTGTCGCTAATCTTCGGAAAAAAGTAATCAAATCTCCCAGTATTGTTCCGTTGCTGATTCATGAATAAACGTTTGGAAATTTAATATTATCAAAAATCCCGCAAGAGCTTCACTATTTTATAAAGCTATTTATAAAACAGAAACCAATGTTCAGTTACATTGAACTGAAACCAAATGATTACAGATGTATTTTTGCAGAATGCATTACCCTGGAAAATTAAGACCTATACTTGTTCCGAAAGGCGGTTCAAAGTAATAACGCCGTCATCCATTATTTACTAAAAAAAAAAAATATATAAAAAAATAAGTGAAGACCACTCTTATACAGTTCTTGATGGACATCCTGGACGTGTTTCAAATATTAAATTTTAGGAGGAATTTGGAAACCTTGCCAAACAGATGTTTTGATCTCTACTTCATGAATTTAGACTGCAAAAGTACATGCTGCAGAAATAGTTTACAAACAGGGTGGGCCTAAAGTCTGGAAACTAGATTGTATTTTATGTTTCTACATATTGCTGCAATATTGCACAGCACATTGAATGTGCATTGCTAATAAGGGATAACCTGTTGCACATATCAAGTTATATCATTGAATATATCATGTATTGTAATGTAATATCACTAATTGATTGTCATGTACATTCGCCTATTTTTCCAAGATTTTATGACCACCCAGTATATTTTGTTTTGAGTAGACAAATACTGTTTAAAAAACTTAATTAGGTTACTTAAAGCCAAGCGGCCTGAGCTAAACGCACATCAGTTGAAAACAAAATTAAAACTATGCATGTTTTTTTTCTATATTTTCCGTCTATCATCATTAATTTCTTTCTTTAACTTGTGTTTGGCAATATTTTTAATCGACAGACTGTCATAACATTTGGTACTCTGTGCAATCAACACGGATTCTTTGCATTTTCTAATAAAATTATTCCTCTCAATTGCCAGGATACTTGAATTACCATAATCTACAATGTGCCCGGAATTCACCCCATGTTGCATGTACACTAGTGTTGTAGTGTTGTATAGGAAATATTTTAGTTATCTTAGAATGTACTAGTCTCAGTCTGTTATATCAGTTCAATCAAAATAATCTAAACAACCTGAAATTAGCATAAAAAATAAAATGAATGAGAATTTTATGTAATCCGAGTACTTTTTTATTGTTTATTGTTATGCTGACGAAATTTCAGAGTAGTTTCAATAATGTAGAGACTGATAATTTTCAACGCGATGACGACTTTTCTGTAAAATTATAATAGAGCAGCTGGAGAACTTGATTATATTCTAATTTTGACACACTTATACAGTAATTGTAGAATAGGTAACAACAGAACGATATCTAGATTAGTGTGTTAAACATTCAGCAAAAATCATAGTTTAACAAAGCAGTGTAATAAAATGTAAAAAAGAGGGATTTGCTGTTTATATTTTACAATTTCAGGGCTGCTAAATATAAACAATTTGTCCTTAAGTAGTTATACGAACTGATACACATTAAACTTCAAGGGATCAATTTTAATTCGACTTGGTATTTGTAGAACCACATATGGGGCTCTTAAAAAAATTTCAACCACAAGCCTTTCGAATTATTAATGTATTATGAATATTAAATTTTTTATTTATAATTTAATATATTATGAAAACATGATAAGAATCTGGTAAATATTTGTAAATTGTAAGAAGTTCTTTGCTTAGGGACCAAAACTTTGCCAAATAGCTGAAAATTAAATAACTATTTAAGTAAGTTTTGCGGGTATGAAAAAGTCAATATATAGTATGCTATTTAATAAATAGTATTATTAAATTTCAAAATCATGATGGATACTTTCGTTTTTGCTTAAAAGCATTAGCTACAGGTTCATATAACATTGTAGACTGATAAATAAAAACTTTAAAACCACCCGCTGCTCTGTACATCCTCGAAATTTTCTTTATTACATCATCATCATATTTGACTAAGTATATGAAGTCTGTTATTCCTCAAACCGAGAATTCTTCCCTGTTTGAACTCACATTACCTTGAAATAACTAGACCGATATCCTTAAAATTTGGTACGATGTTTATTTATGATTCAACATAGAACATGAGCACTGTTATTTTAGCATCCACTCCCATTTCCTGATTAATTACTCCCCTTTCCCCCATTGCTGATGTGCTATCACTCCTCGATGGAAAGTTGAATGCATGTCTAATAAGATATAAATGAGAATAGGATTGACGTCAAAAAGACGAAACCTAATAATTTTTGCAAGAAGGAAGGAACTTTGCCATTTTTTATTTTTGATATCAAACTTTGAAACATTTGCAACATAGAATCATAAGAAAATTAATTACAAAACATACAATCATAATATACTGGTTGCAATTTCTTTTGTAGATATTGTGTCTATGTAGATATAGGCACAATATCTACAACAAAATAGCAACCAGTATATTAAGCTTTGATGTTTTGTAATTAATTTTCTTAGAGATGATGCGTTTAGATATAGAATAGACTTCACAATTCATTGTGCATATTATTAAATTAGAGGTCACTATTTCAGTTTGCTTCTGCTATAGTCGAATGGTATACAACTCAGCAAATGCACCCGTAAAGATCTTAGATTGAAACACAAGAGTTAAGATTCGAATGTTTGTTTTTTTCTTCTTAACCTCGTAAGTCAAGAACATTTCCAAGATCAACATATTTGATTTCCTTTAATTTTTCACCTCACCGCCACCCTTTTCGGACATAAAATGTGGAAGTACAATGAGACCCAATATACAGCTCTGATTGACCCTAATTTTTATCGATACGCAACCTTCTCCTTTTGAATCTCGTAGCACTGCTCACCAGATAACCTCAGGAATAAAACATCATAAGTAATAGCCAAAAGTTAATAGGCCCTTCCACAAAAAAAAAAAAAAAATAATTTTCAAACCGATTTCTGCAGATATTATTTGTATTCATACAACCATTATTATTTACAGGTACAAATTCTAAAACAAAAATCTTAAAATAATACAAAATCGTGTTGTTATTGTATGGTTTTAGGTAGTTACAGGGTTTTTAGCCTACATTCGTGCAAAAGAGTACTTGACTGCCAATATTCGTTCTCCACAAATCACCTGTCCCTAAGCACCATCTGTCTAATAGATCCAATGTTTCATTGGGTTACGGCGATTGTTTATTTACTTGTCTAAAAACTAGGAAACAGCAAATCTTCTAGCAACTTCCTTTTCAAGCAAAGAATAACCTATGAATTATATATGCAAGTATTTAATGTAAATCGTACTGTCCTTTTGTGAACTTTGAGTCAAGCCACTCGGTTGTGGTCTGTAAGAACTTGGATTTAAATCTCACTTAGTTAAGGTAATATGGGTGATCCTATCATTCCCCTGATGGCCACGAAGGCTGAGGATTCACCTAGAGTCTTCCCTTGAAGTCTTCCCTTGAAGTCTAGGTCCCTTTACTAGCTTCGTATGGCCTTATGCAAGGTAACGAAAACCACCACAGCATTCCACTTTAGTTACATTAAAGAAGGCTGACGAAGCAGTGACACTCAAAGAAGAAAATGTAATTTATAAATTTTTGATAGGATATTAACAATTGTACTGACAAAGGATTTCTAGGTTTCTGAAATAATGGTATCATAAAACAAAAAAATTAATTTATAAAAAAGCTAATTATAAATATTAAAATAAAAAGAATAATGCTGTTTGTGGTATCTTCATTTCTTAATTTTTCTTTTTAACCAATCCAATAAGGCAACGAAGATGAAATCGTGATACTAGAGAATTAATCACAAACTACAGATAGGAATCTTAAATTTTCTATACCAGCAGATTTTTTAAAATTATTAAATATTTGTCTGAACATTTTCTTCAAAAATTAAAATTAAAAGGATAATACCCTCGAATTTTTTTTCTAAATTTCAAAACAAATTCGGTACAATAACCGACAATGAAATAGGCTTAATTAATGAACTTAATAAAACAAGTCACTGTACATCACAAGCATCAAGCGTCTGTCTTCTGAGGGAAGGCAACGCAAAGTATGACTTCTGTAATCCCCAGTCGAACGACACGAAGCTGAGGCAGGAGTCCGGACAGAAGCTCGCCTGCCATTACCCTCTTCACCTCGGTTAAGAAAGAGGCTGGGAACTCTAGGACCCGTCTGGAGAAGAAATAACTTGGGGAAAACAACTCCAGGTGATTGAACTGGTCTCTTTCAGTCCATAGACAAGCGGCATACTGCTTGAGTTACTGGGCCCAGGTCTCGATGTATTGCTGATAGTCATAAAATGATTTTAAAGATTTAAGAAAAATAAAATTGAATTAGTTTTTGAAGAAATTTAACATTGAAAGTTGGAAATGCGAAGTTTCAAGTTCTATTCAATTCGACTCGACATTAAGATAATCGATTAAAATAACTGAATCTCGTTTTTCTTTCTTTCTTTTTATTTCTTTTTTTCTTCTTACTGGCTGATTCAATTTGATTCCATTGAAATTCGATTCTACTGAAAATTACCGATTTACAGGTTCCTAATTTAAAGTATTTCGATATTCTAAGGAAAGTAATTTATTTTTTCTTCTTCCTCTTTGTGATTTAATATTTATAAGAATTGATTCTACATTTGCATTTATTTCACAACAATTTATTAATTACTTATATTAATATTATTGTATCATGACGTCTGGTAACAAGGTTTCAGTCGCACCAATGACACATAGCATTAGTTCACATTCCACTTATTACCAGAATTACATCGTGAATTTTATAATAACTACAGTAAAACCTCTTTAAGTCGTCACCTGGATAAGTCGTCACTCCGTTTAAGTCGTCGTTTTCCTTTGGTCCCGACAAGGTCTCATATACAATAATGTAAAATAACCCTCCTTTACCCGTCACCAAATTTAATTCTACTCCGGATAACCCGTCACCCTCAAAAATGGCCAAAAGCATCTTTCTTCTCCATTTTGCATGCCATCGTGTTGTCTTTTTCAGCCCCGCCCCTTCACTTTAAGAAAGCCAAGCCTTTACAGGGAATTTTCGACCATGCCTGTCACTTCATTACTTTCCTACCACTTCGGGTTCTTGGAATCTCGCTGCTAATCATTCAAAGCACACTTCTCGCTGCGACTCTGTCGAATGTAGACCTTTTTCTTGACCGCTCCTGAGTGTGACTTCATTTCATAGCGAGTAAGCCCCGCTATAAGGGCTATTTTTTCTCTTGCAATTTCGTGGTTCGATTACGTTTGTAACACGCAAGGGAAACGAAAACTTACCTCGTTGTCTTTTAAAGAAAAAAAAGACTTAATTTCACTTTTTGAAAAATCAAATGTTTCGATTACAGCTTTTGCCAAAGAACACCATATTCCCAGGACTACACTAAACGATATTCTATCATCGAAACAAGTAATTGAAGAAGCTGACTGCAAAGACAAAAGAAAGAGAATGAGGAAATCGAAGTTTGACGAGATCGAGGAGGTTTTAGTTCGATGGCTAAAACATGCCAGATCGCAACATGTGCCGATTTCTGCCGTGATACTCAAAGAAAAAGCCATGGAAATTGCTAAGGAGTTGAACATTGAAGATGTCGGCGGCAGGAATGGTTGGCAGGAACGTTTCAAAGACAGACATTGCCGATTAAAATGTGGTAACCATAAAAAGTGTTTTTTTTATTATTATTATTTTCCACTCATCCATTTGTATGTATTGATTTCTGAAAATCTTGTTTTTCTCACCGAATCCTCCAGAAATTCATGAAAATACTGTATTTCAGTGTTTTTTGTTTTGTTTTTTCAAAAATTCCCACTCCGCCTAAGTCGTCACTCCGCTTAAGTCGTCAAAAATTTTTGGTCCCTTGAGTGACGACTTAAAATTTAATCCGTTTGTCTATTAATTTTTAATATTTTACATATAATGCCAGATTACATAATTTCACGGTAACAAATCCAAAGGAGTCTGCTTCTATCCCATTCCAAGGACCCAAATATCTAAATATTTGAGCATTGTATTGCTACAAATTCAATGGATTTCGCAGCGTGATTCGGCAGAGAAGCATTACCGTAATTTCCCAAACAACACCTGGTCTGGAAAATAATAAAAATATTGAAATGGTTCCGACTTCTCTCAATAAGCATATTTTAGCAGAAATGGAACATTTAAAAGCAAATTCTTGTATTTACTATTGTATCACTCACGACACTTTTTTTCTTAACTTGGAACCACTTCCAGTCTTTTTTTATTTTTTTTTAGAAAAGTGAAAATTTTCTCATTGACAACAGATTAAATCGTCTGAAAAATCTTACTTAACTGAAGTATTTTTTTTTTTTTAATGAGTCTCTTCTGAGGGAAATAATTTTTTTCGTAAGAGATCGATTGCAGTTTTTATATGGATTTATAAGTTTTATATATATCAATAATTTTACCCTTTTTATTAACAACTATAATTATCATTTGAAACAAAAATAAAAAATGAAATGTAACATTTACAAATTGAATGTTAATAATAACATAAAGTTAAAGTACAGAAATGAATTTAAAACCACAAAAATTTAATAATTTTAATTTGATAGATTTTTGTCGGTTTCATTTTATATTGCCACCGTTTTGTAACAATTACATAGTCTGCACTATTCCTTTGAGAACAAGGAAAAATCATGCGCAATTTCGTTTTTGGTCTTACTAATTCGGATGTTTAGATACAAATAAATATCGAAAACTAAACTTTTCTACTTATTCTTCTCTCTAAAAGGATATAGAACAGGATTCTTAGTTTGTTTCAGAAGATATGATGAAAATATTCTAGAACTTCTCTGCAAATTTTCTGACGTATATAAGAAAAATCAACATTATTGACGAAATTCAGTCAAAAAGAATTAGAAAAATCAATAATTTATAGGTGAATTGGATCTAAACGGAATTTCCAATGTTTGTAGAGGGAAATTAGATTTTTAATAATAAAATATAATTACAAAAAACTATTATTATTATTATTATTATTATTACTACTATTATTATATTTTATTATTTTGAATGAATTATTGTTTGTATCTAATCGGCATTATGAAGAAGGATCATACCTAAAACTGAATTATTTATTTTGGTAAACTATTGCTTTGCTGAAAAGAAACAAAATCTGTATAATAAATAGCATATTTATAGAATAAAAGCATAGAATTTATATATTGATGATATTTAAGAAATAAAAGTAAAAATTGGTCTGAGAAGTTTGTGTTTTTAGCACAGATTTCTGTGGGTAGAATTTGCCGACAATTCCAGAGAAGGGGTTCTCCCTCTGTTAACACTATTTGGGCATCCACCAATTGACGAAATAGATAAGCAGCGCAGCCGCGGGAAGACCAAATTTTTAGAGGAAGAGGCTCTGATACTTGCGAAAATTTCTTATGTCTGTGGTTTTAACCGTCTGTCTCAGATGTAGTTCCTTTAAATTCGGGCGGATGAACTGAATGAACACTGAAGTCTTAACGGATTTCAGATCTAACTGTAATAATGACAGATCGATTATAGAAAAGTAAATGAGGTTAAAAATCTTCTCTAAACCTGGCAATAGTGAAAATGGGACTGGATTACCAAAAACGATTCGTTTTGCTGAGGCTATGCTGAGGCATAGTTATTATCTCATTGTGAATTTATAAAGTTAAGTTTAAGGTTAATCTGTACCATTACAGGCTAAGCAGACTTTTGGGTGGGCCGGAGGTGTTGTAAATTTAATCAATGCCAATATTTTTAACACATCATTTAATTTTTATCAACCCCGTAAGAAAAACCTATTACAGTATTTGTGTATATGTAACGCCCTCCACAGACCAAACCGGAATTCAGAGCCTCATATGACATACCGTTGTATTCCCCATGTGTTTTAGGAGGCCACTGATCGGCACACGAAAATTACAAAATTTCGGGTCGATATATATAGAATCGATTATGCTGAGAACGAATATGATATCCTCGATCCAATGTGGTCACTGGCCATTTATTCAGTCCTCCGAAGGTGTAAAATGGTAGTCTAGACATACTAAATAAACTCAATGCGGCCATCGCTTGAAATAGTACTTGTCTCTTGAATTACAACGACTTGAATAAATGAGTTTTGTGCGCCAATCAATAGTAGTGTCACTTTATCAACGCAAGCATTTGATAAATTGCAAATTGTATGGGATCGCTATAAAACTGTGACTTAACTTCTTATATGCTTGTCAAGCTTATTTTTGAAAAATTATTAAGTTTTTTTGTTTAAATTTATCTTAATGACTTTGTTCATTTTTTTTATTATAGTCGATAACTCGTTAATTGGAAAGAAATTCTGATAGAAGGTTAATTAATTATCTTTATTGACCTCTTAGTGTTAAAGGATACTTTATTTATTGATATCATAAGTTAATCCATTAGCCAATCGTTTTTAATTGATTTTGTGTAATTAGATAATAAATGGCAAGATAGAAAAATGAACGTTCTCTACTCTCCTGAAGGATTTATAAACAAACAAAGGATTATCAGACAACCATTTAACATATTTGTAAATAGTATAATGAAGGCTAAATTTAAGCTATTTATATTGAAATTTTCTGATATTTTTAATAGAAGAGGATAAGACACTTTTAACAAAAATTGCATTTTGCTATCCACACTAAAAATTTCAAGATGTGCTTCTTCGCTTAAAAGAATATTTCTGTTGAACCTAGAAATGAAGTTTAAATGCAAGCAATAAATTACATGGAGTTAAGTTGTGTGTGTCAGATCTTTTTATCAACGACGATTCAGTAATAATCTAATAAAATTAATCATGACTGGCTACAATTGTTCATATTTCTATTATTATTAACAGTTTAAAAATCTAATTCAGCCATGAAAGATTAAAAGAATGGTATAGAAAATAGGGCAGTGATAAAATTTTCAGTTAATGTTAATGACGTGAAGTACATCCTTCATATAGCATATTTTCTTCGTTAGTCTAAATTTCCATCCAATCTGTGCTTTCTGACAAAAACGATTGAAAATCTGAAATATATAAGTAATGTCTGACGTACGTATATAAGTTACTGAATAAGTAAAATGAAAGCAAGCAGTTTTTTTCAATTACAACTAACAATGAAAGTTGGTGGACAACAGAACCAGACTGAGGGTGTGGCTAGACAGGCACTTTCCACCGGAGCTACGTTGGCGAGTCTCCCAAAATAGATGTTTCTCATTTCATTTTATAGATTCATTTATTTTCCATACAAATATCAATAAATTCTCTAAACTTTAAAGGTGATTTGATTTATGGAATAATAAAAAAAAAATGAAATTGGAAAGGGTTCCACTCCTAGAGTTTTGCTTTGGGAGCAGAAGTAGCTTGATCCGATCTATCTGTGGATTTAAGACTGAAAAAAGTTGATCATGACGAAGATGGATTGATTTCTAGTAACAATTGTTAGTAATGTAACAAGTTAAATTAGATTTAGAAACGCAGTTTTTTTTAATCCTACATCTATTTATGTTTGCTCTATGTACAATTCACGCGGTAAGAACGACTTTGTTCCTCAATTTGTATGGAGTTTTTTACGATCTAAAAGTTGGAAAGATTCATTTATGCTTGCCAAAGTTTATGTACGTCAGGGCGTAGCCCCTACTTGCGTTGCTGCCTTCTCCTTGGATCCATTGTTGAAGATGTATAAGAATGAATATTTGAAAGACTGTTAAGTCTGAAAATGTAACAATTACTTGAAAAATGGTAATTGAAAATCATATTATATTAATCAATTCGTTCATAACTTACGCACCTTTAAAATTATAATAGAGATGTATTTATTTATTTTGATCTTTCTATCGCTTCAACTATCCAATATCCATGGGTTCGTTGACTCTCACTTACCTCCCGTGAAATTCTTATGAACGAAAACAAAAAGCTGTAAATGAGTAGAATTTAAAATATCTATTTATTATGCAAAGAAAACACTGAAATTAATTTAGAGCCAAATAGAAAGTGATAAAAATACAAATAGACGTAATTGTTTTCAATCATTGGGTTTTATTTGTTAATTAAAAGAATCACTTATGAAATTATGAGTTTGCTTTTCATTTTTTTATCATTCTTAGAAATTTAATTAGAGGATTTAATGACTTGAAATAAATTTCCTTAAGTTACGCCAAGGTTTCAGCAATTTTATGGCATTGAATTTCACGTAATGGAGAGATACCATTCGAGATAAACTAAATAAATAAATAAATAAATAAATAAAATTGAACTAAATTCGAAAATTTATGGTATTCGAAGTTCCTTTAATTTCTCTTAATTATAATTATACGATTATCTTATAACTGTTTTGATAATAATGATATTTTAAACCCAAGAAATATTGGAAATTTGATGGTATGAATTTCTCTAATTTTATATTTATTTCAGCTCACTGCATCAGGTTATTAAGCTTAATTCTTTTTTTTAGATTGAAAAAATACAGAAAACTTTAAATGTTAAATGTGTTTTCTTGTGAAACATGTTACTTTTCTTCTTTTTTTTTCTTCTTTCTTTTGAATCCTTTCTTGTTAATGGTTTATTTCCGCGCTCTTCTGGTGCAAACACTGAACTGAAAGACGCCTGAAAAGGCCTTGGCTAGGATCCAATATTCCGTCAGCTGTGCTTTGATACAAGGACAATTCAGAATCTTTCAGAACTGCTTTCTGGCCTCTTAACTGGTTTCCCCTTCGTGACAAATGTGTAAAAGGAAAATGAACCAGAGAGAGAAGTAAATGGAACGTAAAGAAATTGGTCGATACTTTAATGAGAACATGAAAAAACACTCCTTGAGTATTTCAGAAACAATTTGTACAGGTACATCATTGTGTACTACTAACACATTGTGCTTTTCTTTATCTTCCCGTCCTGCAGCACAATAAGGAATCTCACCGGAAGTCATTGAATCACAGATGAACAGAGGTTATTGCACACAATCACGCATGCGCCGGAGCTAGATCACGTGGCATCTGAACCAACTGATTGTCTCTTGCATACTCTGCGACAGTTCACTCTTGGGAAGAGGGCTGCTTTTCAATGTCTTTTTTTCAAAATATTTTGTACTTGATCTGAAAAAAAAAATGAAAGAAAGTGATTTTAATCGTTATTTTGCCGAAGACAAAGTCATAACTTAGATGAGCGGAATTAGGCTATCAGGCGCTTCTCGACTTACGAACGGGTTATATTCTTGAACCTTGTTCGTAAGTCGAATTACAGAAAAAGGAGTTTCTCAGTCACAATCCTATCACATACCGCAAATCCATCAATGAGAAGAATTGAACACAATAGTTTAACTAACAAGGAGACGACAAACCATGTATATCACGGATTTTGATGCCCTTTTGGGAGAAAAAACTACACATAAAGTAGGGGAGGAGGGGGCACATTTGAATAGTTTTTCATTTAACATTTTTTATTTACATCCAATATAACTTTTTTAACTTTAAATGGCAAAGAATGATAAAATATAGCTTGATTTACATTGAAAATTTAAGATTTACAAAAATTACAATTATCTTAAACATAAATTACATCACAATGAACTATGAAAAATGTTTAAAACTGCCCCATGTATGGGGTACCTTTGAACAGGTATGGTTCACTTTTGAACAGTGTTCAGGTCATCTGTTAGAAGTAATTAATACACAAAAATGTAATGAAAACAGCATTACCATGGTCACATTATCTTTTCTTTAAAACTGCTGAAGTCGACATCAAAGTGCTTCATAGTCATTGTACGAGCAGTTCCTCCTTAATTCTCAGGTGGCAATTCTATAACAATTATCCCCTTTCTATCTCACTACAGTCTTCTCTTTCAGGATACGTAAATTTCCAAGTTTCTGGAAACCTTCTCATAAATCTGACTTTGTATGTGAAAAGCTGAGAGACAACTTTTGGAGCTTGCACAACTGTTATAATACCCGTTTCATCAAGGTTGTATATCCTGTTCCTAATAAATTCTCCAGATTGCAGAGCTCTTTTGTAATTATCAAATAACTCCATTACTGTTTTGTTGAAAGCAGTAGCTCTCGACAGGCTGGTGTCTAATTAGTATTTCTACACTAAATTATTTGCCGCCCCCTTCCCCCCTAAGACTTGCCGCCCGGGTGCTGTGCACCCCTTGCACTCCCGCTTGGCGCGGCCCTGATGTAGTCAACAAATAAGGACTCTTGCTTCGGGGTGAGCATCTGCTGACTGGTGTTTCGTGAACTATATTTTCCATTTATGTCATCACTATTCTTAAACTTCATCACTTGATAAAATAATGATGTGTGAGTCATGTCATACTTTGAAGCTGCAGCTCTTAGTGAGAGTTTTCCTTCATTGACAACACTTACTGCTTCCTGAATAACATCGTTGAATATTTCAGGCTTGTTTCTTTTCTTTATGTATATCCTAACCATTTTTATGTCCTAAAAAACAAATATTATATCATCATTAGTTTTGTTCGATTAAAATTTCTGAATACTTTCCACAATATTGCTAGATTGTGGAATAGATTTGAAAACTGTTCAAATATGCCCAACATAACCTTAACAAATTAAAACTTAAAAGAAACAATAAAAGAAACAAGAGGGATATATTTAGGTTCTACAATAATCTTTACAAAGTATATTCCGTAGGCTTTAATAATAAACTTACCTCTACAACTATCATGTTGTCAGAAAATACTTACGAAATAAATACTTTGTAGGCACATATTCATATTCATATATTCATCCACGGAGTGTATACCAAACAACGAAAAGGAGGGAAAAGGGCAGCTAGCACATCAGTAAAGCTGCCTTTTGCTGTGAGTGCTGGAAACTTCTTAAACTTTATTGATTGTAGCGGGAAATTCAAACTGTTCACATGTTCTCTCTGTCCAAATGTGCCCTCCTCCCCTACTTCAAAAATATATATAGGTTTGGAGCCAACTTTCCACAGATTTCGAAATATTTGACATTGTTTTCATTGGATTTTCTGTAATAGCTTAAATCTTAGAAATGGAACTATTCTGTCAGTGTTGTGAGTGATAGCGCAGATGATGTGCTGGCTTTTGATGGCCAAGTCGAATGGGATCGTATCTGCTCTACGTTTTTTTTTTCATTCTTCATCGTTAATTTGTTAGTTTTTTCTCCTTTTTCTGTCGTGATTTTGTTTTTCTTTTTCCTTATCTTAATGTACTTTTTTATTTATTATTTTTGTTATTATAACGGAACAGATGCATTTCTAACATTCAAGATTTTACAGGAAGTTCAATGTAAACAATGTCAAAAACCTCGAAATCCGTAGAGAGCTGGCCCCGAAACATATTCAATATATTTGAAATATATATATTTGAAGTACTTCATGTGTACTTTCATCTCCCAAAATGGCATCAAAATTCGCGATATACAGGCTTTGTCGTCTCTTTGTAATTATATTTAACTTGATAACAATATTTAAAAGTTGAGGTTTCACATTCGAGCCGCCATATACTGTATACAATTAATATATGGTAATATACTCAGTATGTATTACTAAAGCATTAATAATAGTAATATTGATATTTATATTTTGTTTCAATTCTGAGAACTACTAACAAATAATATACGAATTATTAAGTAGGTTAGTCTAAATTCATTACAATAGCAATTATAAATTATGCCTTAATGAAACAAAAATAATTTATCTTATTTATGAGTGAAAGAGATGGCTTCTTAAGTTTGATTCTCTAACTTAATTAAAATAAAATAGCTTTAAGGGGTTACAAAACTAAATGCGATTTTCGTTCATTTTCTGCAACTACGAAAGAGTTGTGTAAGCTTCTACAGAGAACCTAATGGCTTTTTTAAACTCATGTTATGAACTGTTTTTCTGGGATATCTAAAAAAAGGAAATTTGAAGAACAACGTTTTGTGTCATTATTATCAAAAGCATTGTAATTAATGATTTGAAACTGTTAATTAGGCTACGTTAAATAAGTGCCTTATTCATTTATCGATAAGTAGGAACGAAAATAAATTTAGCTAATACATGTTTCCAAACAATCAGCATATATGGATAATTAAATAAAATATTAAAATAGAAATTTAATTAATAAACTAAAGTTATTTTTATACGCATAAGTTGATCAAGATTAATATATATATTTAATTACTCGGAGAACGGAAAAAATGGCATGGAGAACTGAAGAGAATTTTCTCCGTTGTTACTGTTGGGAAACTTGTATAATACTATTGTATAATACATAATATTAATATTATACATATATTAATATTGTATTGTACATGTATTAATATTGTATAATACATATATTATTATACAATTATATATACATTGTAAATTAAATATAACTACAGAATCTTATTTGCTTTCGAATTTCCACATATAAGAATTAGAATTTCGATGAAGATACGATTTTGTAAATAAAGTAATTTAACTATATATAAATACTAAAACATTTTGGAGCTTAAAGTAAACATGATGTTATAAAAACAGAAAACGGAAATTCAGCAACTCATAGTTTGATAGCCAAGAATTCGGCCAGATATTAAATAAAATACTACAAAATATTTCTTAATAAAGTAAAATAATAATAATAATAAATACTCGCCCCTCACGCAACCATCAGGTTCAGGTTCGTTACTACAAGTACACGTCACAAAGAGTGTTAAAGGTCGCTCACACATAAGCTGTACTGGGAACATCACATTCACACAGACAAAACTATACATCACAACAGACCTGACATCACACTTGTTAAGGCCAACAAACAGACCTATCTCATTGATAGTGCAGTGCCTATCAGCAAGAACATGCAGAAAACTCACACACACAAGATCAGTAAGAACACTGATTTAGCACACAAGCTCCAGAAGCAGTGGAGGCAGGATCGAGTACGTGTTGTACCCATCGTTCTGTCTGCCACTGGTCTGGTGCCTCACACAGCCAAATAACTTATATCTTTTCTGTGAAATTTTAGCTGTTCTTAATGAATTTTGTCCTGTTGGATATATTTTTAACGCCACTTAGCTCTTAACAAAATTCGTAGATATCGTGTTGATTTCATCTCAAAATTTAAAAAATTTAAAATCTATTTTTTCTTATCCTTACAGATTTTTAATAACCTTTCTATTAGCCTCTGAAGATAAGAGGAAATCACTCCATTACTGTAACAAATAACAAGCGTTAAGTTTACAGTCACTTACATTAAAAGTCCAAATTCGCAAAAACTTAAGCCATGAGAAGCGCTTTCTTTCTCAAATTATTCTGAAAAGAAGTACAGTAAGAATTCCCAGTATATTTAAAATTACAAATACTATTTTTTAAATCTTTTCTAATTGATGCAATTGATTTATTGATGTTTCGGCTTAATACATAGTGATTCTTCATTGCAATTTCCCTAAGAATGAAGAGTACAACACATAAAGCACTACGATACTATAAATTGTATTTCCGAGCTTCCTTTCCTTTTTTATAACTTTCTTTATTGCGGCCTGCTCTTATTTATGAGAAAATTTTAAGTTCGGCGTCAGTGATAAAAAAATAAAGATGATTAAAGTATTATTATGCATAACCCTCTGAGAGAGAAGCAGTGGGCGAAACAACTTCAGACTTGGACTGTATACATTCCACATCATGGGGGAAAATATTTCTGCAGTGCAAAAAAAAAAAAAAAATGGTCCAAAAAATGACCTAGGGGGGAAATATGTCGCTGCAAGCGGCACCAGTTGTTGAAATTTGCATAGAGCGTACGTCGTAAGACATCGTGTTGGGTATAAATGAAGTGCGAGGCTGGTAAGGATGAGAGCTCTCACGTTGCCGGAACGCGCGTTACTTTTAAAGTTATGCTACCAGAATAGTGAAAACGCTGCTGCAGCGTTCTGCTAATACAGACGCCGCAAATCATTGCGGAAAGGCCCACTGAAGACGGAAAGGCATATGGTTCATCTATTTGAGGAGACGGACAGATTCATAGTCAAAGCAAGAAGAGGGTGTAAACCTAGGCCGAAGACGTTGCAACGTTGAGTATGTTGAGCTCGTGAGAATGTTGCAGGTAGCAAGGCAGTTAGATGTTCCGTCGCTATTGAGATGTTTGCGCAAAGCATTGCATAACTATCCCTCTAAACTCAGCCACCGCCAATGAGTTGCAATCTAGCGATGGCGACATCCGAGAAATGTTTGCTTTGACATTCCCTGGCACGGATGCAGGTGGACGGCGATTCGTCCTCGAACATCCTGTGGAGTGATGAAGCTCATTTTCATGTTTGTGGAACGAATGAATGGAATAAATGAATTAAAATCACATGATAACATTAGGTATGCCGTTGTTTATGGCTCCTCTCCCGTTCACTCACCCATCCAGTTCATACTACCTAATTGGTACCCTCAGGCAGCGCCATATTGCCCCCTGTCGGTTATTTTTTGAACTATTTTTTGTTTTTGTTATAGAAATCTTCTCCCCACGATCTGGAATGTACACAGTTCAAGTCTGAAATTGTTTCGCCCACTGGTTCTCTCTCCAGAGTGCTCTGCATGGGGATAGTTTAATTTGAATCATCTTGTATATTACAATATTAAAAAAAACTGCTTCTCATTTTCTTTGTGAAAATAGATTGAAGTATTCATTCAATTGAATTTATAAATACCCGAAGCATTCTAGAAGCTTTTAATATTATCAATGAAATGCAACACTTTACTTCGGCTTTTTAGCAGAAATGCAAAAATCGATTTGCTCGAACAATTGCCACTAACCTAGAACTTGCTTTATTTTCTGGAAATTTTATTTCGGTTATTTCATATCAGTTTTTTTTTTGGTATTAAAAGCAACTTAAGTCGAGTTATAGAAGAACATGATTAATCGAAGTTTTCTAAATGGTAAGTTTTAAGAGGGATCACTTAATACTCTAGTGTACAAAACTTTGCTGACTTTGCTGTAATTCCGCACAAACTCAACTGGGAGACATGAGATTCATGCTACAGAGGCACAAGATAGTACTAAAGCATAATGACAACAGTATGACGAAAGCATAGTAGCACAGAAATGATTAGGACGCATACAGTATGGAACGAAGCAGAAAAAGGCTTTATTGACAGAATGGCGTTGCTACAATACACTGTCTGGCCAAGAGGGAGAGCAAAAATCTAATGTCCCTTAGTAAGGGCTATGACCTCCCCTAACTGCAATGGTTGCATGGCACCATCTGTCCATACTCAACACCAGATTATCCAACAGTTCTTGTGGTAAGAGTGCCCATTTCTCGATGAGCATCTGTGTCAATTGTCTGGTGGTCTCTGGAGAATACGATCGTGCCGCCAGGCGTCTCCCCAATGAATCCCACAGATGTTCAATGGGAATTAAATCAGGGGAGAACGCTGGCCAATCCATTCGACGGATATCTTCAGTTTCGAACAGGTCTTGCACAGTACGGGTCCTGTGTGGCCTTGCGTTGTCGTCCATAAAAACAAAGTCCGGACCAATGGCACCTCGGAACAGACGCACGTCGGATGGGATAACTTCATCACAGAAACGATCTCCGGTAACTGAACCTCCGTCGAAAATGTGGAGCTCCGTCCTTCAGTTCATTATAATGCCTCCCCACACAAGCAATGCCAAGACCACCCCAACGGTCTCTTTCCCTAATGTTAGTGGGATGAAAGCGTGTTCCTACCTCTCCACATATCAATTGGCGCCGAAAATCGTTTGTGAGACTGAAACGAGACTCATCGGTAAAGAGGACGTGACTCCATTGATGAGATGTCCAGTCTTTGAGTTCAGTTACACCATTTTAAATGGTGCCGCCGATGAGCTGCTGTGAAGGGTATAAGCGTTCAGAACGGCGGGCAATAGCCCACCTTTATGAAGGCGTCTGACCACAGTAAACCGGGACACCTGTCGCACGGTTGCCTTAAGCAGCTGTTGAAAAATGTTGTCCGCTGTCTGGTTTCGGTCTCTTTTCGCCTGCAAGACGATATATCGGTTACTATCGAAATAAATCTTCTAATCCAAAAATACAGAATACAAACTTCACATACCAATATTTCATCTTTAATACCTAAAGACTTTCTCAAGGTTTTCTGGTATTAAAGACGAAATATTGGTATGTGAAGTTTGTATTCTGTATTTTTGGATTAGAAGATTTATTTGGATAGTAACAAAGAAGTATGATACGCTATTGTTATGAACGATATGTCGGTCATCACTTGCCGTTGTTTTGCTTGGCCGACCACCACCAACCTTTCTTACAGCTATAACTGTCCTTTGGAAGGCTTTCCATGCTCGTAAACAACACTTTTGTCAATTCCAAACTCTTGGGCAACACTCGCAATACTCAAACTACGCCCCTCTCAAGCTTGCCGATCATTCTACCACGTGTGGTGTCGTGAGGCCATATCGCAAGTACGCTCTCACTTTCGCTTCCAGCGAATGTCTGGAAATGCGCCTTTTCTCTTCGTTTGAAGTTGCCTTGCCCTCTGCACAGCCTCCACTTGTTTTGCGTTCCCTCATGCCACCTCTGACATCATGCTCCTGATATTTGCATTTGCATCACCTTTCTACTGAGTTGGCGTTTCTTTATACGGAACGCAAAATGCCCTTTTCTCCAATTTCCTGGCTGTATGTTGAAACATGACGGCTTAAGTTTTGCACACTAGTGTATTTTGCTTGAATCTTCAGAAAAACATACTTTATTAAAATATTTTTTAATCAAATTCTGAAGTAGAAAGTTCAATACGATAGTCTCGAGGCTCAAGACAGTTTTTTGACAGTCACAAGAGTACGAGAAACGAACTGATAAACTTCAATAATGTGTTATCTTTTTGTTTTAATTAATTAAAAAATACTATTATATATTCTGATGAAATAATCTGTAGATAAAACAATACTTGTTTTCGTAATAAACAATAGCATCAATATCGCTAATAAAATATAAAATGAAATGAATCTTTGAATTCATTTGATGAGTCTTGATCGTGAAATACACCAACTGCGTGGCTTTTAATTTTGCCGTCAATTTCTAGTGGGTAAATTGAATGAAAAAATAATCCTAAAAGCCAGCAAAAAAATAAATAAATTGATTCACAGGTTTCTAAGGATAACAAACGAATTGGTGATGTTTCCTACAGAAAAGAAAGGAACTGACGTAGAGGGAAATTTATAAGGAACTATAAAATATTCTTTTAAAATATTATTTTAATTAATATTTTGAAACTAAATCAATTTAATACTTATTAAAATTATTATTCTAATCCAAAAATTATTAATCTAATCAATTCAAAAACAAGCGTTTTGATAGAAATGTTAAAAACATGAAAAGCGATAGTTTTCTCTAAGGAAAAAGTGAAAATAATACCAACCTAGGTAGAGCTGTCTTTTGAGTTTGTTGAGTTAGTACTCGTCTGAACTTCGTTATCTTCACTCTTTCTAGCGGTATCGGAAGATTCTTGGGATGATCCCATTTTCTCTAAGAAATTAAATGAGGCTTCTATTGTGCCATCAGGAACTGGAGCAGTTGGCCTGAAATAAAATAAACATTAATGTATTCTGTCAAATAATTTTCAGATAATGGTATATGATGTTTATATAAGCAATTTCGTTACTTTCTTTTTTTAGAAAATTATTTAAAAATCTTTAATTAGTGTCCCCCATTTTCTTTACATACTTATTCTAATCCTTTTTTAATTTACGAAATACATTAAAGCCAATTACTCATTCTGCAATTTATTTAGAATTTATACGCAGTAACCATCATTGGCCTATTTGAAGAAGTTAGGACAAGGTAGGATTTCATGTTGTAAACATGGTCTGCGAAATCAAATCATCGAAGTCTTTAAAGTGTTGTCTAAAGATTGAAATCCTTTAAGTGCAGTTAAATTTAAGAATTGATATTTTTAGCAAAGTATTGAAAGCAATCGGTAGCTTCTTAATTACGTAATGGCGATGGTTTTCTTTGTATCACTGAAATATTTAATACTTTACTGATTCGGTGCAATTGTAGGTGATCTATAATATAATTACGTTTTGAGATAATTAACTGTTTATGTAAACTAAACAAAAGTAAAAAATATAAAGTTGGCAAATTGAGTGAAAGTAATATATTCTATATTCGCTATAAAAAATAGTAACCATAGAGACAGAAGTAATAAGTAACAAGCTTTGTATTTGCTTATATTCATTCATTATTAATGTAAAATTATAATGGCATGTACAAAGCATAGATACATTTGCGATACACTGTAGAATAATTTTTATGTTCATATTTTACCTACATTTTTTTAAATACCATCACAAGTCGTGTTATAAATGAGATGTAGTTGTAACATCTAAAAGGTCCGATTGCAATGAATACAAGAACAGAAAGGGAAAAGAATTCATCTATCGGAGTTTTGCAATCAACAAAGGGCTATGAAATATAAAACAGAATCACATCCACTTGAAATCTGAATTTACTTTTTTCACCCTTTGCAATTTGATTCCTTAAATTGATATGATGTAAACAGGGTTGGTGTCAACTGTAGCATGTTAAAAAAAGGTCTCATCATCGATGATACTAGCCTAAAGATACAATTGATGTGAAAGTTCTTCTAACAATAAAATCGAGTTTAAATATTGTTGTTTTTACACTTTACACTCTTTCCTGTAGCATTACTTTTGCTTTGCACAATAATCTTACAGCTTACAGCACTCACTATTCGTAAAGGAGAAATCGCCACTTTGTATGTATTTTTCAAGATTTTTAAACCTTTGCTAGCGTATAAGACCTGCAATTGTGAACTGCAGTTTTATTTGGGATCTGGTTTTACAAGAAAATTTCTAAAATTATTTCATAAGCATGCCATTTAATTGAAGATATTCTTCAATGAAATTAAAGATGTATAAAAAACGATACAAACCTCTCTAATTGCGGCCTGGGAATTTTCATAGGATGACCATTTTCAAGTGTTGAAGAACATTCCCCACCATCTTCTGGAAAGGATTGTAGTTCAGGAGCAGATGGCCTCGTTTTGGAACAACAATCTTGGCGTCGTCTATAAATTAAATCTGGAACTACAAAATATAAGTCTGATTAATATTTAAAGGCCAATCAACAGCTGTATTTATAGATTTGAAGAATAAGTAAAATATTTATTGTAATATACAATAAAATCCTTTTGGATGGATTGTATTATATAAGCTAAGTAATTACAGGATACTTATTTTAAATTAAAAGCCATTATTTTAAAACAAAAGTATGTAAATTCTTGTTAATTGTTGTGATCTTTCACTTTTATACAGGCAAAAAGTGATTAATCAGAATAATTATAAACAAGATAATTAATGCTTTTAGACAGTGTCAAAAGCAAAGCGGCCCCATAATATGCACAATTGTGTAAACAAAATAATTAAATGCAAGAGCATATAAATGCAAGACCGTTCCTTTATGTTTTACAGGCAAGCCTTAACCTAGAGGCCGCTAATTTAATGCATAGTGCATCCTTTGGACATGGTAAAGAATTTATGAAACAATACGCTTCTAAATATTAACAATGACGTCCTGTTGGCAATTGTTAATATTGTTATGTATGAAGCATCAGTATTATTACTGTGTTAATTGTTATCATTATTACTAACACTGCTATGGAAAACGTTAATTTGGGAGGGGGGGGGTCAGGGAGTGGTCCTACAGGTCTGATTTTTTTTACGTTGTCACCTACTTTTGGATGCTGAACACAATGGCGAAGGTTTCATTCTAATATCTCTAACCGTTTGGCCGCTACAGAGTGTGACATACAGTGTGACGACAACACAAAAGCAATAGCGGTTCCCTATGTTAATTGGCGCAGCTTAGCCGCAGCTGCTTTTGCGCCATTAAACACCAACCAACCAACCCTATGTTAACTGTAACATGGGACCGCTAAAAAATAAGCAATTACAAAAGCAAAAAAGCAATGATTTTTAATTAAGCAAATATTCGTAAATCTATTTTCTATTTCAAAACTATTTGTATCTGTTTTCATGTCAACCCATAAAACCATTTACAAAGGTAATATGTTGTAAGAATTGTTTGACATTAAAACGTACCACAACATGAAAATATACTATAATACTGTAAAAAATTAAACTATTAATTTTACTAGTTAATTTGATGTTAGACAAAAGTTTAACGTTCGTTAGTACATTTTTACAGTAAAATAAAACAAAGAACGCACATAACTAAACAAAACACAAATTCACTGAGCTATTTTTGATATTTGTGCTGGTAATCGGGGACAGCGCTGTTTCAAGGCTTATTGGCCTATCATCAGCCCGACCCAACCAGCATACCTAAGCTCAGTGAAATGGGACGAATAGACA
>JAFIDM010009631.1:156088013-156163977 GCA_023159025.1 Thereuonema tuberculata
TGTCTATTCGTCCCATTTCACTGAGCTTAGGTATGCTGGTTGGGTCGAAAATAGCTCAGTGAATTTGTGTTTTGTTTAATTATGTGCGTTCTTTGTTTTATTTTACTGTAAAAATTTGATGTTGCAGCATAAGTTTGTTTATACGGAATTTACTGCTGTTTTCCATGAGATATATTTGAAAATAAGAAATCGACAGACTTTCATTTCAATTTACAACAGCTGCCATGTTTACAAAGAAAATGCCTCTTTAAAAATTTCAATCAACTTCGAATGGAGTTTGATAAATTGAATATTCTAGCAATTCGAGTCTGCTAACATTTCACTATGAAAATGCCATCGATCGTCACTTCTCTCCTGAAGACTTTTAGGTATATTCTTACTTCTATTCTAGGATAACCAATAAAAAAAAATATTTCTAATTACTCTGGTGTTATGGAACTGTGTTTTGGAATTTCTTATATGGCATAAACAAAACTGTGTTTTCTGCATTTCTCTACGTCTTACAATAATTGATTACACAAAATAGGAAACGCATGCCAAACATTTGTTGAAGATAGTTTACTTCGATTGTAGAACGTGAGGGAAATAAAATATTTTTTGTTTTTACTTTCATTATCACCTGAATTCTCGAGGTGAACGAAATGGAAAAGTTTGTTGTTAAAGGTTTGTTGTTTTAAAGGCAGATATCCAAAAGTGAATAAAAGTAAAAATAATTATCGTTTGTTGTTTTAAAGGCTGAGAAAACAACGTGAATTTCATTTGTCTATGAGCTATCAGCATAACCCAGCTTGACAAAAAAAAAAAAAGAGATTCATGAAATTAGAAGTGTTTTACATGGCGTTATTACATATCTGTACGACATTAAGGTATTGATCATCTACTGTAAACAAATATGTGAACAAAATAATTTAAGAATATCAATTATGAAAACTAAAGAGATTTTTAAGAATTTCAGAATGAAATATCCGGCCAATGACAATGAGTCTGTCTTGAGCTTTACCTATTCCGAATTGAATCATCTTTTGATGATATGGATATCAACATGAGAGAAAAAAAGCTTCATCGATTCCAGGGTATATGGAATATTACGTAAACTGACAAAAAAAAATCAAGAGACTACAATTCAAGTAAATTTTACGAAATAATGGCTCTACTTACGCATGATAGGGAGACTTAGATTAATAAAATTTCTGCTAAAAGGAAAATACAGCCATCAGAAATGAGGATTTTGAGATAAGTCAAAGGATACATGACAAAAGATAAAATTTCCAAAAGAATTTTCTTCGGAGAGAACCAAATTTATAAAGGAAAATCATGTATTGGGTGATAACTTATTACTACGACAAGTGTACAACTAAGGACCAAAAGGAAAAGACATCAGGATAGTCGTCGCCTGTCAGTGAAGAGAAATGTTCATGATGTTGATGTCATATTCTTTTGATTTATCGACACAGAATTTAACACTTCCTCTTTTCCTTGCTAGGTATTTATGATGCGGTTCATGCTTGAGGATTCATTTTAACAAATTAGGCAGAAATATATCTTAAAAGAGATACAGAGCATCTGTAAGAGATGCTGTCTTTCTTTAAAAAATGATGGATCGGAATGACTTTATTATCTGAATCACTTAAAACTTTTCTAAATAAAGCTACAGACATTAGAAATATCAAGAAACGATACAGTAAAACAAAAATGAACAAAAAACACTTACAAAACATAGAACTCTAGGACAACACCAAACATTTCTTCAAATAATTATTGATTAACATTTTGAATAATTTTTATAAGATCGTCAACTGTAAACTATCAACAGTAGTAGAATTTTAAACAGATCTTTATTGAAACTTTATGTTCTTTCTTTATACCCGAGAAAATAAACTAGTAAAGCACCATATTTATTTATTTAATTTTTTTTACGGACTCTTGGGTCCGTCAGTTTTAAAAGTTTTGAGATATAACCTGTTCATAGAAATTCATTACAGTAAAAAAGTCAAATTTTATCAAAGCGAGGGAATGAAAACTATCAAAAACTAAAGATTAATATTAATCAGAAGAATTGTGCATCATGAATTTTTTTTTATAACTACAACAGGAAGCTTAATGGAAAACTGTTTTGATCATTCAATCTAGTTAATTACCTCTTGCAGCTCAAACTTTAAAAAAATTAAAAAAGAAATAATTTCATATTTTGAAATGTTTAACGAAAATAAATGTTTAAAGTATACTTAATCAACTACAAAATATTAATTTCTAATTTTCTCGATGCTTCACAACGTAATATCTAGTATGTATGTATGTATGTGGATATATCAATACTATCATGATGGTTATTTTATAGATAATCATAATAATAAATTTTAATTAACATTATTTATTAGTACATTGATCGAATGGAAAGAAAGTATAAAACAAAATCATATTAATCAATGCGCCCCAGACATTTGAAACAAAATGTAATCCTTTGAACAAATTTAATTCTTATAACTTCTTTTATTTCTTATTAATTTAAAGGCTATTACTCCTGCAGATTTCGACGTTAATGATTGAAGAAACATAAGCATAATCTTCATGATCCTTGCCCCAAATTATCGACTTTCCAACTCAACACAATGGATTGTAACATTTGTGATTTATCGGAGGCCACCTGTTTTCCTTCGCTAGGCGTGATCGAGTGTTAGATGTCGGTCAGACATTTTGATCGATTGGATTGGGATCGAACGTTTGGGATCCATTAATTCTTATTTTTTTTCTTTCTTTTCCGTCAATTCTTATGCAAATGCCACAGCGAAATGCTAGGGCGTGAATCAAAGTTGTATTTGGCAAAAAATGTACTAATGAATTTCAATGAAAATGAAGCTTTCTTTTATAGCTAAGATTAAAAAGAACCTCTATTCATATAAACAAAACATAATCTTAATATTTTATAGTAATTGTTAAATGACATTTACTTCTTTCGTCGAGAAGCAAGACTCATTTAACCGCTAAGCGTTTATAAAGTTGTTATATCCATCTTTAATTGTTGTATCTTCTTAACCCGCTTCAAATTATTATATTTTGTATTATTTTTGGTTGAACAGTTGTAACATCATTTTATGTATGCTGGAGAGAAAAAAGTGTTACAGAAAAAAAATTAAAAAAGCAATTTTAAGTCAAAATTCATATAACCTCAATGATCATGATAACTAAAAAAACAAAAACATTTAGAAAACTGAAACTTACGGAGGTGTACGATTTTACAAGAAAGCTCTCTATTTATTTTGGCACATATTCTACCAATACGATAAGGAGCTACTGGCTAAAAATCATCCGTTCATGGTTCATCCATATGTGATAAAAATAACTGAAAAAGTATTTGTTCCATAATGCTAAAAATTCCAAAGATGATATTGGTATTTATAAGCGAGACTCCTGCTTTTGGTATAGATAGGATGAGTAGTTAAAGAGCTACGGGTCAAAAGCCATTAACATAAGTGAGTGAATGCTTTTTCTTTCAACAACTCTTACCATGCGGACATTCAAAAGTTGACTATATCTTGTTTTTTTTGTATGAGTTTAGTACGTGTCTAGAATACATTTTCTTTAGGTAAATAAAAGTTAAAACGATCTTCAGATTTTTTCCATGATAACATGACTTCAGGAGAGGCTTTTAAGTTAATATTCCGAATTCGATTCCACAGTCAGTCAAGTGCTTGACCTTATGTCTTCTATTCCACTGCTCAATGCATACCAGATTCGATTATTATATTAAACTATTACTTGCTAGGTTCCTATCCTTACATTACTATTAGATTTTTTATGCTCCTGCCAATCCTATATACCTTCTGTATCGGTAAGTTTCATCATATTCAAGAATCGGAACAAGTTAAGAAGTTTTTTTTATACTAGGGATAGGCTTCGTTATTCGACATAGGCTATATAAGCAAAGTGGCAACAAATCTATGATGAACTGAATAATTAGAACCGAAATTATTTATTGAGCTTCTTTGTTTGTAGGAGTCAGAATTTAAGATTTTCCGATTTAAACAAAATAATTAAATATCCTTTTTGTTAGTTTTGGCAAGTTAATCATCCTTAACTGTATCTTGGCTTATAATCTAATTATTTAACCTAATTGAGAAGTCCCAAAATCTACGCCTTATTAAGATCTTCTCATTTGCGCCTCTTATGTTACCATGTCATCAATATTACTTAGTCAACATACTCATCAGTCCAAAAACAATAACAGTTGAATTTTCTTTTAATCTTCGTGCTTTTTTTTTTCCATTGCTCTCGAAACATTTACATGAAGTTTCTTCTTAGACGTTTCTAAACGTCATTCAGGTTTGTGGACAGTTTTCTGAAACTTTCTATTATGACCATACGCTATAAAAAACAAAAAACAAAAGATTCTTTCTAAGTTCAACACTTCTAAGTCAACTGCAGTGTGAACTTCACGTTGGTTGTCTCCATCATAATTCAATAGAAAGTTTTTGTCGCTCAGTTACCTCAGGCGTGAATTGTGAGGCCGTAAAATAATTCAGATTTATGAAGCGAATAGTAAATCCATATTGTGGGATCATTGATGCAATAACAATTATTATTTTAGTCTTCAGGCAAGATCTCTTTTCCTCATTTAAAGCAATTTTCGAGAATTTCATATTCTCTTCATCATAACTGATCATAATTATATCACACACCAAAACTGATCATAATTACTATATTCTGTATATTTACGAATTCTAGAACTTCATTGAAACAAAGATATAAAATAAGAAGTCAGCCTGTAGTAAATTGTAGCTTATACAGTTTGCATTTACAAAACAATAGATAGATTCTGGCTGTACTATAAAAAAATATTTGTAAAACTCAACTGCACCAAATGATTTAATGCAGTAAAACTAAACAATGTCACACTATGAAAATCAAACTAATGAAATGAGCCAAAGTTAAGAAAAAAGCATGTCAGCATAAACAGACAAGATTTTTCGCTAATAAAAGTACTCACTGACATGTGAATTCTCAAAAAGTGGGATAAATTTTGTTAAAAGAAATTTGGTGTAGTGTTGTGATGTTGTGTTGTTTAATTGAAGTAGAAAATATTTAATGTGAGATATCAGAGATCCATGGGTTTCCCATTTCCCACATTTACACAAATCACAAAGTACATTTTTTGTTTGGAGAATTCTATGTCATTCTGCAAGTAGCTATTACAAATAAACTTAACTTGATAACTCTACTATTGGCATTTTTTCTACTACAATTGGGACAGATAGACTCAGAGTCACAGATCTGGGGTTTTATATGTATTCTAGGAAACTCTACATTTTCTAAATTCAAAAGTTTAATGATATTTGGCTTCGATAACAAAATTATAATTACAAATAATGAAGGAGTATCATTTCCTCCTTCTATTATGTAACACAAATGAAATAAAATATAAGAATAATTTGTGTATTTAATGTACAACAGTCGTGTCAATTATTAACAATGCAATGGAAAATAAAAAAAATGAGAAAATTATGTAATCGTTTTACTTAAAGAAAATCAGTAAATTTTTTAAACCAAATCTGATCATCAATTTCAGCATCTTTATAGCTATATATTCTCACAATTCTGAATTTCCTTAAAAAGTTTCCTTATTTTATCATTTGAATGAAAAAACAACTGAAGTTGTTGTTAAGTTTAAGCAATGATTTAGATTTCTGGTAAATTCTGCCTTTGAATATAGTCTATATTGTCTATTGCAGTTCCAAAAGTTTCGATAAAAACTTTTCTTTTGCAACATTCGTTTCTAAAAAACGGAATGCAGACAAAGATGATTTATTATATAGTGTATTTCCATAGTGTTCAGAATGTCACTTTACATTTCTTTTGAGTTTTTATTTATTTTTTTATTTGGTCATAAGTTTATTAATAGTTATAATTACATATTATAGATTTATATTGTAGAATTAACGGTTTAATCCATTGGCAGAGAGTATCATTCATTTTCTTTTAAAATTAGATATACAGTACGTTCAGATATCCACCGCGTAATTACTGACCAAGCGGCATCATTAACTGTCGTGTTAAAAAATCATCAGGATTTCCTTTCGTTTTTTTTTTTTTGATGATGGGCTAAGGCCAAAATAATCGTAAACGCATTTTTAAGTTGAATCGAATTAAGGATATAGGCCCATGCTTTTTAAGATATTTGAGCGTGATGAGCGAACAAACAACAGGATTTTTTTTGAAGGTTTGGGGAGGGATGATAGCCAAAATAATTATAATCCTTTTTAAAGTTGGCTCATAATTAAGAATCGTAAGAAGAAAATCTGTTCAGCCATTTTAGCTGAATAAACAAACAAACAAACATTAGAAATGTGAAAGTTAAATAGTTCGAATTCGCATGCTCACTCGCTGTTAATATTGTAATTTTCATTCTTAGTTTACTTTACTAAATATGTAATTTTCTTATTTATAATTTAGTTAAGTATTCAAAACCTGTCTTCAGACATAGTCAATTTAATTGCTTTTAAGTATTTTTAAATGCTTATTTTGGTAATTAAAGAACTGTAATTCATAAATTATAATTCATCCATTCATTCATTCATTCTTTTTGTTTGTTCATTCTTTTTTCCAATATTAAATCTTTAATATGTATTTCTATATGTTAAACGCATAAAGTAGACATTATTAAATCTAGTTATAAGATAAAAAACCGTTTTACAAAGAAAAGTAAAGTTGTTCTGATGTAAGGATGCACAAGATAAATTAGAATGCAACAATTGTAAAATAAATGTACTAAGCAGATTCTACAACTCTTTGTGAAGAGTTATATTGTAAGAAATTAAATAGTTATGTTATCAAAGAAATCCGAAGGGATTCCAATTTTGGAATCCATTATGAGTAAATAAACTGTATTTTGTTAATTCTTTTGTTTATTTTGTTTATTTTTAGATTGCTAATGAGAATATGACAAAATATACCACAAAACTTATCTCAGATGAAGAAATTGTATTGAATTTAATATATGCATATTAAATTTAGTATGTATTAAGTATTAGTTAATATTTAAGACGATGAAATACAATCCGTTTCCACGTTGTATTGCATTTGACTTCTTGTTGCGATTTGGCTTCTTTAAAAAGATTATAGAATTAACTTCGTTCTCTGAGATCTCCTTAAAGATAGACTTCTTCATTCGCTAGGAATCAGTTTCTTTATCTTTGTTTGAAGGCATTTCTATTCTGCAGCTTGGCAACATCATGATTAAAGTTAACTCTTTTCACATCCATTCTTTCCTATTTTTCATTATCTTGCTAATGACCTTCGTAGTTTTAGCTCTGTCCTGAATAGACGCCTCAAATTTATCTCTGCTACTGTTTCCGCTCTAAATGATGAATTCGTTTCTCTTTTTATTTCTCCTATATACAGTCGTTTCAAAATTCTGTAGACCGTTGTTAGTTGGCTAATAATGACATTATGCTTTATGCATGCTTTCTTTGTATTAGATCAGCGTACTAAAGAATTTTATCAGGTTGTACCAAAAGTTCTGTCCGATTTTAACATTTTTCAGTCTTTTCCTAACTTCTTCAAACTGCGATGAATAGACTTAAGATTAACATTGAATTATGCACTAAATTCTCTAACTGTAAAACAGAAAATTTCTTGCATCTGTGACTTCCAGTGACTCCATATAAGGCCCATTTGAATGTTCTTCTCGTGGCTCTTCTTTTAGACTGTAATCTCCACTTCTGAAACGAATAAACCACCTCCTGCAACTCCTTTCATTCACTACATAATACCAAATGCATTGTCAGTATTTTTGGCCGCTACACGTAAGATGGAAATTCGTAGAGCAATGAAATTCGTGGAGCATAACATAATGAATGTGTTGGGTTTTTTTTTAGTTCCACCATGGGACCTCATATAAGATAAAAATATTAATAATAGAATTACTTTCTAAAAGAAAATTAATGATATTATGTAAATCAGAGTAATTGGGTACCTGATATAAATAAAATTTTAAAAAAATCTTTATTGAACCTTATCACTACAGAAGATGGACAGAACATTCAGTTACAATCTGATATTTATCACTACAGTTCGTTTCAGATTTTTGTGGATCATTGTTCGATGACTGAAGAAATGATGATAATAATTAAAATTCGTTGTTACTATAATGTAATAAAAAAAAGAAAGCATACATCAATGTCATTGTTGATTACCTAACAACGGTCCAAAGAAATTTAAAGCGGACTAGAATTAAGTTGTTACCAATTCTTTTCCCTGTTAAATATAAAGGATATTGTTGTTTGGCATGGATTAGGAAGCTCTTTTGAGGAGATATATTGGAAATTTCATTTCGACTCTATTCTTTCGCAAACGGTCTCAAACTTTTGGGTCCAAGCACCTCATATGGCACTCAAAGAAAACTGTGCAATCGCCAATGCAGTTTATAATTTCCATATTTTGTGGCTCGTCTTTTGTTTTAGTTTTTAGTTCAGAAATTTCATGATACAGTTCAGAAGTTCAGAAATGGAAGGCAAAAATCCGGAAGACAAAAAAAAGCAAAAAAACAAAACCAAAAACAAATAGCAGTACACTGACCTGATTATTTTAAGAAAAAAGATCTATAAAATAATAGTTTTTGATTTTATCTTTACTGAAATATTATTATTTTAAATAATACTGTTATTGTTAGTGCTGCTTGTCTTTCAGCAATTCGACTGCTATTTATCTATGAAACCACTGTAAATTTTAACGAAGAGCTAAAACCTGAGGCCCGAATAGAATCTTTTTTTATTATATCTTTGTTTGCTCTTTTTAGACTAAATTAGTTCAGCATCACTACTTTCATATAGAGTACATAAATACTCAACGTAGAGTACATGTATGCTTTTAGTCGCCTCTTATCGACATACTATATTCGTTCGATTGTCCAGCATTTTTAACTGTTACATCCCAGAGGTAGCATTTAATGGTGAAGCATGGGCTAATAAGCAAAAAGAATCAAATTTATTAGATAAAAATTAATATTCAATATACTTTAATAATACCTTTGGCTCTTCTTCCTGGTTTTCGGGGTTTGGGAGGTTGTTTCACTACCTCATTCGTTGCTTCTATTTCAGTGTTGGGATTTGTGCCTGAAGTTGAATCACTTGTATCCGAACTTCTTACAGGACTAGCGTATTCTATCGATGAAAAGTTTCATTAAAAGATGAAAAAGATCATATTTAATGATAAAAATGATTATTAAATTAAAATTAAATTAATATTTTTCACTAAGGTTTTTTTACCTTGGTCATCTGATAACGAAGAATCTTGACCATGAAGACATTCTGTTTCTGTTCCTTTCCTTAGATGTGGATAAACACTACTGGAATTTATCTAGAAATATAAGAGTTATCAGAGTTTGTTTATGTATTTATAGAGTTTCGTAGTTGTTAATTAAAAGACAAGGTCTAATAATGTGGATTAATAAAGTAAGTCTTCAGATGTTAATAAAGGTATTTTTTGTTGTTTTTGTTTTTGTTTTTAATTCTATGTTCTACATAATAAAATATTGGTTATCAAGACTCCAGCTGCCTCTCTTGGATATTCTAGTGGTGTAGTCATCGGCTTGGCAATTTAAAAATGAAATTGAAAATGCTTCGCAAGGATCAGGTTTCGAATCCAGTAAGGCGTAAATGTTTCTGACTGCCATCCGATGGGTGGAGAAATCACTTGGAGATATGTTCACCAGTCCCAGGCACGTAGCCAAGGGAAGGTCCGGGAGGTTCGGTCCTCCCCTTCAGGAATGAAAAAAAGATAGAAAGTGTGTTCAAGTGTAAATGATGAAATTCAAATAACCTACTCTCGCCTTAGATTTTAGTATTAAGAGCATTTTACTTTTAAGATTTCATGTAAAGTAAAGAAAGTCATCTAGAAAAAATGTAATGTAATGGATCCCTCTCCCCACCGTCACAAAATTTGAACTACATCCCTGCCAGTCGGTCTGATTCAATGGCCTGTGGAATGGCTTCACAGTAACCTTCCATAAACACCAGGCACACTGCAGAGGTGCGGTCGTTGCTTGCTAATGCAGATTGCAGTACCAAACAAATAATAAAAATAGGTTAGGATATTAAACCATTATTATCTTCAACAGATTTGAAGTTTAAACTTTGCCATGCTAACAGGTGAATTTCAATATAAAAGAAGAAAAAAATCACCTAAGTTTTATCAAGAGGGCATATCTGAACATATCTGGACAGTGAATTTGTTTCAAATACTATTCTTATAATACAAAATTCGCAAACATCTACAAGTAGCTTTGGATTATCTCGTATCAAAAAGATTATCTTGAAAGATTATTTCATTTTAAGACTTACCTCCTATCTTCTGAAATGCAGAAAATCTTACAAGGCGATTGTGACATTAAGAAAAAAGAAAAATATATACCTTTTTAAGGTATTTGCATTACTTTTTATTGTTTGCATTATTTTCGAAAACATCAAAGGTCTTAGAATACCTTATTTTGTTAGGTTTGCTAAAGGCTCTTTTCATTTATGCCTTTGAAGGTGATACAAACTAATACAGAGGGTTTGTAATTCAGTTTTGATATTGCTTTTATTTTTCTTATGTTTATCTTAAGAGGGGTCACTTCCTTCCAAAGATTTAATGAAGGTAAATAGCTACTAGCTGAGGACTAGCCTGCACTGTAGAAAAAAGTCTAAAACTAGTGATTTTTAAAATTTTGATCATCTATGAAAATTTATTCGGTGGCAATAGACCGACCAAGGTTAACTATTTTCCATATTTCACTAGTCGAAATTAAATGTTGTCTTGATATTTACGATGTTTTATAAATTTACTTTTTCCTTCCACGAACAGGATCATGGAAGTCCAAAGGAAGAATGGAGATGTATTATAGGTTCTACGATCTGCAATCTTAGTTAATTTAGCTTAAATAATAGAGGATTAAGTGAATTTTTGTCCCATAGGATATTAATTAAATTTATAAAACATAGTAAAAATCAAGACAACATTTAATTTTGACTAGTAAAATATAGAAAATTGTTAATTTTGGTCAGAAACAATCCTCACCATATTGATTATTATAGATAAATTTTCATAGATGTTCAAAATTTAAAAAAATTCAAAACTAGGCTAATCAACAGCTGGAAGTTTTTAATCTTCATTAAGAACACTAAGATCTGTGAAGATAAGTGAAGAACACAAACAACTGCCAGAACATCTCTCATTTAACTAAGTAGATAGGTGAATCCCACTGAGGACTCTAGAGTTAAAACACCCAATATTTCATTGACCTCGGAACGGAGATGAAGTCGGATGGTCAGCTCAACGCTCGCCCGCCTATAGTCCCGGGAAAGAAATCCGGTATCCATTGTACACAAGGCTGAGGAGACCCTAGGGCCCGTCTGGAGGAGAATTTAGCGGTGAAAAATCCCCGACCTCGACTGAGGTCTGGGGTTGAACCCGCAGTCAGGCACATTACCACTTGGCTAACGGTCCCACATATAACTATAGTAGTAAATCTAATTAGAAAAACAAATAGCTGCTTATAGAGAAATGTACTTTAAATTAAAAAAATGAAATAATAATTCCTACCTTTCGAATGTCTCTAACAGCTCTCAAGGTTTGATGGCCTGGGTTATAAACTTCATATCTCTTCCAGTCTTCGGAAGTGAAACCTTCTGTACGACAATCAGGAAGCTGATAAGTAGCGTAAGGTTGAATCTCCTCACGAGGAACTGAAAAACAAAAGTAAATGGTTTTATACAGGACTCATGTAGTCAGCTAGAATTATCAATCAGAAAAATATCTGTGTAGTTGTAGAAAATTCTCAAAAAAATTATTCAAGAATTCAGTCTTACTTTTTAGTGATTCAGCCCAAATTGTTGGTATATATATTAAGATCACAAACGAAGAAATTCTGAAAATTATTACATACACCAAAATCTGCTTTTCTTGAAATTATGTGACTAAATCTATAAATTTCAATGTCATCATTCCTGCTTAAATTATTTAAGGACTTACAAGTTGGGACTTTATGACAAGAAATTTTAGAATCGATGAACATAAACCAAATTCTAATCAGATTCGACAGTATAGGCCTATAAGACAATTTAATCTGGAATTTAATGCATATCAGTGAATTTAGGTTTGTGTCATGTAAGCTCCTAATCTAAAGTAGGTTTTAAAATTAATGTATGTAAATCAAGATCTACGAGGGAGTCTGAAAGTAAACCTTAAAAGGAAATAAATTCAAGAGTGAAATGTGTACTGTTGTAAACGAAATACTATTGTTTACAACAATAGTGAGTGAGAGTCACATCTGGCAACGTAGCACAGTAGTTAAAACATGGCTGCCCCTTAGAAGCATGTTCCATTAAGGACCTATTTTTTGTCATTCATTCTGGAATAGTGAGAATTAAAATGTAATGAAATCCATCGAAGAATGAAAACACACTATGGTAATGTATAGTCAGGACTGCAATAAGTATGAGTAATATAATAAGTTCAATAAGCAGTTCTATTTTGACACACACTATTCAACCAACAAATCAAAACAATTAAACATGTTGAACAAATAATACGAGAAAATCAGTGTTACGCGGACGGAGTAACCAGGAAATGGAAATTACTTATAACTTAACATATCATATCATCCACGATTTGCTGAAATTCAACAATGTCTGTAAATCCTGCCAAGATAACTCATACCCGGATTGAAAGAACTATGAACATATATCGACGTTAAAAGCTGAAGATGTCGCACATAGTAATTACAGATGAAAGGTGGTCCTATTATTTCCAATCGAATATAAAGAAGGAAAGCAAAGAGTGACGCCATTGTCTTCATTGAAAATTAAAATTTTATATTCGTAGAATCAATTAGCTGTTTTTTTTTTTAATTATGGTGATTACAGATGGACGGACTTATAGACAAAAGTTTTGATAGCATCCTATCCGTGTACGAAAGAAACAAATATTGGAAAAAGAAGCAAACGATTAGACGACATGCGATCTGAAGATCTTACTTCATGCTGTACACTTTTCATGAAGACAACTTCACTAAAACTGTTATTCAAAATCACTTTTAAGTTGTAGGAGCAGAAAGTAAATGATGAGGTTTCCTACATTCACTAGCTTACCAAATATTTACATATTTCTGGACCTTAAATCAAAATGCATATTAGCTATGTATTAATACTGTTTTTACTTTTAAAAGAAAAAAGAAAAATATTAGATAAAATCTTACCTCGAACATTTCTGGGAGTGTTATTTGCAGAAGCATCAGCTGAACCACCTTCTACGTTGACCAAGAGACAAGTAAAGCTTCCTTTATCAAAGTCATTCTGTACAATGGTTGGTTTTCGTTCTGCACAAGGAACAAAACGGGCCTCATATTGCTTGGGTTGAGAAAGCGAATTCTCTACAGATATACAGAAAAATGTATTAGATAAAATAACTGGAAAGTGCGTTGAATCACTAGAAGCAAAATTATAGAGAGAACTGAATGGATTGTCTTTATTTCAATCGATTAAACACGGTTGGCAATTCTGAGACAGTAAAAGTTTTCGTTGCTTAGAAGTTAAAAATGTGATCGTGAAGATCCGTAAGTATGAGAAAGTATAAAGTGTTGTTGGTTTTTATGAGCTACAGAATGCATCGTTTATTTGAGATTTGTCGTTAGCTGAGTGATATCTATTTTAAGCTCCCAGGTAAAATATTAGCTGAATCGACGTATCAGCAGACAGTCGACGATCACATATCGATCAAGTGACAGTAAATCGACCCGATTAGCAAATTATGAAATTACTTCGACGACGTTGACGTTATTTTCGTGTTAAATCAGCGGTGATCGATAAAGTCACGTCGAAAATACGGAAATTTCTACATCGGCTTGACATCGCTCTTTGCGCGATATATGAACAACCTCAAATTTTTAAATTTAAAACCTCTTAGGATCAATAGCAATCAATTTGACTAAAATACGACGTCAAATTTAAGTTATAATTCAGTAATTAAGACAGTAAAAATGTGTCTCATGCATAATTTACCTAATTTTTGCTGACTTGGATTCAATATCTTTCCAGAGTTTGTATTAAGTGAGACGCTATAATAATGTACACTGAATAGTGTATTTGGAATAAATGTCGATCTTGTTGTTCGCCTCAACATTTGAAAAACAACAATGCCACTTTCAAAATCACTTCCGAGTCCAATTTTTAACTAAGATGAATCTAATCAGTAATTTTGAAGGTTAAAAAATAAAAAAATCGAAATGAATTGCGTTGTTTTTATTTTTCAAATTTAATTTGTATTCCATTTTTAAACAACAATGGGTGAGACCAAGTGTTTACTAAGTGACATCCTAGAACAGCTGTGGTTTTGGCGCTCATCAGTCCCCAGTAAACAACTGGAGGTCAATAGGAATAATCATAGGAAAGACTCCTCAAAACTTAAACAAGCACAATAAATACACACACACACACACACATATGCAAAAAAAATAAAAAAAAAAAAAAAATAAAAAGAAATTCCGCCGGCCGAAATTCAAATGAATTTTCTGTACCCATTAAGAGTGCCTTTTTTTTTAAAAAAAAATATTAATGGCGCAGAAAATTCATTAGACGGCGTGGAATGCTAGCACAAGAATTTCTTTATATTTTTTTATTATGTGTTTATTATGCTTTTTTTTTAAGTTTTGGAGGCTCCATATTATGTCCTACAACCATTCTATTTATGTTGTCATTTTGCAATTTATCATTTAGTCAAATGCTCTTACCGTTCCGGCGTGGTCTTGTGCCTCGCATGACAGCCTCGCATGAGGCAGATACGTCGGAACCTGGTTTCAAATCTTATCGTGGTCATGGCTATTTGTGAAAAATTTCTTTACTATATTTGTTTGCTTCTTCTTCTTTCTCTTCCGGTCCTGAATTCATTTCTTAATGATTTCTTGAGGAAGGCAACGGGAAACCATCTCAGTATCTTTCCCTAGAAATTCTATGGATTCTTCTAGGGGTTCGCCATCTTGGGAACACTAGAGATCCAAAGAACACGGACCTTCGGCTACGAAGATCGCACGCAACAACAAAACAAATGTTCTCATACACGTTCATTGAACTTAATATGACTCCAGCTTTAGTTTTTTTTACCTCAATTTCTCTTCACTTTTTTTTTTACATTTATATCATATAACAAATAATAACCATTCCGTCCCGACCTGACAACTCGTTGCTATGCTTAAATCTGGGTTCGATTCCCGGACTGACTTGGATGTTTGTCTCTCTCTCACCTATCTCATCTCTCTCCTTTCCGAATGCTAATGGCCATTGTTGTATCTTTAGGGGTTAAAATACAATAACAGTAGTTTCACTGCGGTACCTGCGGTGTAGTACTCATGAACTCTTCAAATACGACTTTATTCGTTTGTTTTTGAAATGACAGTATCGGAAACATTGCCCAGTAGCGTATTTTCTAATAGTTAATAAAAAAGTAATTTAATTTCTAAAAACACTCATTAAAATTTGAAAAGTTTTTTTTTTATTTGTATCCCTTATAATTACGACAGTTGAAACTTTGAAACTCTTCTTCTTAATTGAAACATTAAAAGACTTTTTCAAAATGCCAGTTACCAGATGCCTTTTGCTGTAAACTTATGTATATAATAAATAATTTATGCTATAGAAGAAATAATTGAAATAAACAAGTTAATTGAGTTAAAATTGTTAAGACAATTCATCTATGTTAGGAAAACAGAAAAAAAAATCCTTTGAAAAGAATTTTAGAGCTAGAGAAACGGAAGTTTTTCCTATGGCTCTGAAGTTTTTAAAATCTCCCCTCCCTCCCTTTAGAAACAAAGAATACATTTTTTTCCCATCTATCTAACTACTCATGTTGTTTCATACCATTTGAAGTCAGTTTCTGAGGAACACTGTTATGTAGTCAACAATAGCATTGATGGATATTTTACGTTAACAAAAAAATCACTGTAACAAATAATTTTAATTGAAACTATTCATTCTTATGGAAATATAGCATAAATCAACGTCATTGATAGCCATCTAATAATGGTCTACAGATATTCAATACAACAGTACATGAAATATTATATCCAACTAAATTTTTCGAAAATGAGGTTCTTTTAGATCTCTACTCTTTTTAAAAGATATTGTTAAAGTTTGAAAAATCTCTAAAAGCTTCTCTATATAATTCATTCGATGTGATTCAGCTTGATAATAATGTGAAATTATTTCTTTAATTCTGAACGAAGATCCTACAAACTTTAAATCATAAATTTCTTTCCTCAAAAAGTCCAAAAATGGATCCAATAAGAATATTTATATAAAAATGATATTTTCCCTAAAATATCCATCAAACATGACAATAATTCAGATTTCAGTTTTCAGAACACAATGTTTGAGATTTAAAAGATCACCAGCCGAGTTCAGTTAACATTAGCGACATCTATTATGTCCTTAACTGCAACCAAATTCACCCTTTGACATAATCGCATCGTAAATAAAATTCCATTTGACTGTTATTGCTGGAAGGCGACGCTTTATTGGGACCTGTTGTAGATCTGCTCTGGGCAGTTCTCAGCCTTTTACCACTGAACACACGTTCGGATCTCTATTTCATAAAATAAAACTTTACTTAAATGAAAGGGAAAGAGAAAATAAAAAAGCAATTTTGAATATTTCAGAGTAAGAATCTGTAATTTTTGTATAATTTATTAATAAGAAAAAGAAACTTAAAGATTTAAAAAGGCTTTTTTTAAGGCAATGTTCTCTACATAAGCTGAGACAGTTAGTTGAAGCAACTCTGCCTAGTTTTCGTTCCTTTCTTTAATAATGAAGAATTTCAATTGGGAGGTCTTCTCATACCTTGTAAAACAATATCTAGTCATGTGATTACTTTATTCTTATTCACAAAATTCCATCGTGTAAGAAAAATTGAAGCTAATCATAGAAAATACAAAATGTGAAGAGGACTGACGTTTGTAAAAGAATTTCTACAAGGAATAAGTACTTCCTTATAATTGGAAACACAAATTCGGATAGATTTGTACTAATTATTAAGTCATTATGTGCTTATTCATCTTCTTGAAAAACGTCTGAAGAATGACCGTGCGAAGTACCAGCCCCATGAAATTTATATTAATGATATAAATAAAAAAAAATTAATATAAATATACTTTAATTTTAAAAATACGTTTCTCGAAGTAATTATACTTTTTTTTTTAATTACGAAGTAAGTTATCTACATTCGTGAACAAAACATTTCGGCTAGAGTTTCCAATTAAAACTCAAATAAAGTGATAGATCTTACACATTATTAGTATTACTATTTATTGCTTTGTTTTCTAGGGCATATTAATAGTCGAGAAAACAGGTTTAATCCTTGGTAAAATCGAGGATTTTCTTCTTCCTCCAGATAAATCTACGGGCCAATCTTCCCCTCGTCGAGTTCTTTCCTGGAGGTAAAGACTGGGCTTAGTTTCGCTAGGATCTTGAACTTTACGCCCATAAAAGATCACCAGACACCTGAATGATACAAGGTTATATTTAACTAATCATTTCATTTTATTAAAATAGGTTAAGTAATGTCATTCTCATATCAGTCTTCTCTTTTGAAATCAAACAAATTTCAGAAGTCTTTAGATCGTAAGTCATTTTCCCTTTCATTCTTTTTTTCGGCGTTCCCGATTTTTTATTGCTACTTGCCTTCAATTTATACACATAGTTTCACGAGTTAATAGATTACTTTAATGATCAATGAATTTCACTTTTATGATTTGTTTCACATTCGATAAAGAAAAGCATTATTCTTTTTTTCCCCAAAACATAAGAAAATTTTTAGTGCTCTCTTTTGAAAATGTTTTTGACTCATGAATTAAAAATAAAATAAAATAAAAATAAAAACTATTTCTGAATCTATTTTAGCTATACCAAGGGCCTCGGCCCCCCCCCCCCGAAATAATGAATATTATTAAGGTGGCCAACCATCCTTTTTTTTTTTGGTTGAACAAATGGGTTTAGAGGTTTTTTTTTGGTTGAACAGATTTTTTTTTCTTCAATTTATTCGCGTCCTCCTTTTCATTTTACAAATTACCCTCTGAATATGAGCAGCAAATACAAAGTATCATGGGGTGTCTGCTTAAAATTACTTAACCTAACCTTACTGTAATCTTGGCCCCCCCCCCCCCTCAATATATTCTATATTCGCCACTGAGCTACACCATAAGGAGGAATTGTTAGGATCAGCGTGGTTGTGTGCAGTAGCGTACCAAGGGGGGGGGGGGGCAGGGGGCGGTCCGCCCCAGGCCCCCGCTTGGGAGGGCCCCATCAACCAGCCTAGGGGGGCCCCCACCAGCCTTATTTCCTTTTTTTTTGGTTGGAAAAGCAAGATTTCCTTTTTTTTTTTTTGGTTGTAAAGTAAGCCTAGGGGGCCCCCACCAGCCTCATTTCCTTTTTTTTTGGTTGTTGAATAATGGAACTCCCGCCCCGGGCCCCCAAAGGCGTTTGTACGCCACTGGTTGTGTGTGCACTCTCCACAGCACAAACCGGGACTCGGAGACCATTGACCCCGACTTCCGGCTCAGGTCACTTCCGGTTTTACGTGGCCACTGCCACGGTCAACAAAATGGTGATAACTCGACAAAATTGGGATCCATCTTTACTGAATCAACTATGCTAATAACGAATAAGAGACGCTCGACACAATGTGGTCAGTTCCGGTTCAAGGGTCGTCCGAAAATGGTAGAAATTGTGCGGGTCACTTGGGTGTTTAGACTACTACAAAAATGTGAATTGACTTGTTTTATTCATAATTGTCTATCCTTAGCTGAAATGAAATGAGCATATTCTGCTTTTAAGTAATGGAAAAAAGACACCCCGTTTAAATTGTAGATAAGTCTCAAGTACGAATTGACTCTTCGCTCTTTTCATAGTAAATCTCAGTATTCATGATGCGATCGTAGTCTACTATTTACACTTAGTTTCTGTCTATTGCAAGAACGTAGATGTTTTGTTGACTTTTTTTTTACTTTCAGAAAAATTCAGTTTAGAATTTCATCTTTTCACATGCTTCGTGGATCTATAGAGAATATGATGTCTTTCTTAATTTTAATTCCAGATCTTTCTTATGATTCTTAACAGACATATCTGCTACTTATTATGTCTTGAAATTTCTGAATTACTTTATTGGTAAGTATATTCCACTTTGGAAGAGAAAACTAGCAAAATGTACAATTACAGATACATTTAATGCATAATAGAACTTCAATATTGTGTTTCTATCAAAGACATTCCATTCAAGTTTTGGTTGACAGAAAAACAAATTAAAAGTAAAGGTAGAGAAAGGAATGGGACCTCTAAGAATAAAATTAAAACAAGAAATACAGAATAAAAATAAAAGAATAGAAAAATAGAATAATAAAAAAAAAAATAGAAAATTTTATTCTTGGAGGTCCCATTCCATTCCCTACCTTTACTAATACAAATTACAAGTGTTTCTTTAAATTAAAAGTAAGTTCCACAATTTATAATATCATTCTATGAAAAACAAAAGCTGAGGAACTAATTGCAAATTAAAAATTTAATTTAAATTCGATTTTTATAGCTTACAATGAAACCTTACTATATGTCAAAGAAAAAAATCAAACAACTTTCAAAAACATAAATAACATATTTTTTGTTCATTGGAAATTAGCATAATTGATTTTTTTTTGTTTATATAAAGATAGTTTAAGAAGACCAGAAGTGTATCAGAAGAAAACACGTCACCAATCGAAGACTAATAGAACTGCAGAATTACTTGTTCCGTAGTAAATCGTAGAAAGTTGTTGACAGAGCATAAGGCGAAGAGTGAATCGATCAACAGCTTTCTTTGAATACTCTTAGAATCAAAAGTTAATAGGTTCAAATCAGTTTTGAGTGTTATATTAAATTGTCTGTTGTCCATGAATATTCTCAAAACCTGGACGCGGGTCTTTTATTCTAAGGGAGCCTCCAATATACCTACATTATTTTTAAAATATTCGTCAAAGAGAAAAGGGTTAGAACAAGAAACTTGTAAAATGCTATTATTATTATATATGCTATTTTCAGATCCCACGATATCTCAAAAATTATACATCCAAGAACAATGAAGCTTTAGAGGAACTGGGATTGTTACAAGGAAGTTCTTTATGATTGACGAAACATCCATTACATTCCGTCTGTGATCAAGATAACCTAAAATCTACTTGTTCTACAAATCTGAAACTTTCATAGAAAGCACAGATACTTATAAGAAAGATCACTATTTATTATAGGACAAAATCATACCATCAGAAAGAACTGAACATAAGTGAATGAGCTTTTTTTTTTCTTTTTCAATAGCTTTTTATGTGCTCTTACCATGTAGATATTCGAAAGTTAGCACGCGAACTAAATATATTTTTCATCGCTTTTAATAGGAATCTTTCATGGACATTAGTTGCAGGTATGTCGAAAACTCGTACACTACTTCTGATTTTCACTAAGCGGGAGTTGTGTCTGAGGGAAGTGAAGTCGTCATCGGTCGATGGACCACTGTATTTTACGTCTGTTTTCAATAGAAGGACCAATCAACGACATTTCTATAAACTTTAGCCTTCAAAAATGACCAAAAGCTATTTAAAAGCGGAGCAGCAAAAACAATAAAACATCCCCGACTTCTAATGGAAAACTACTCGAAAGTGTGGTGGGTTCTGTGGAGCATTTAAGAGCCGTGACCCTGACTAATCCACTTCTGCAAGACTGATTTTTACTAGGCGTGCCGTATGCTTTCTGCTTGTTTTATTATCTCAATGGACCACGGTATATTATGTTCATTTTCACTAGAAGGACCGGGCGCGATGATCCCTCTAAAAATGACCAAGAGCTAAATTCGGGCTCTCTGAGTTAGAGGTGGAACAGCCAAAAGCAATAAAACATTACCTTCTTCAAATGGGCAGTATTCAGAAGTGTGGGAGTTCTGCCGACCAGCAACAGGCGTGACCTTGACTAATCACTTCCCAAGTGATCGTTGACGTCCAATACTGAGCTCCCTCAAGCAACCGAACCGTTGGTGTAAATGGGAATCTGGTTATCATGTGTTTTTTTCTTTGGAAAGACACTTTTTCGAACTTCGCCAATACGACTCGAGAGACAGACACCACGCACCCAGATCCCTAAGTGAAAATCAGTGGACTACGTCCTGGCACTTTGCTTTTCTCCTTTCGTCGTGTGTCCTTCCGTTGTTTCTTTAGTTAGTTTTTGGCGCTGCGGTGAGACAGTCACGTCCGGATGTCCAAGATTTTTGGAGATCGGACAGACATGATCCCCAGTGCTATAATTAAAGAAACAATAAGGGGAAAGCTCATTGAGGGCCATGGCTGAAGGGGGAAAAATAATGCCAGGAGGTTCGCACGAAATTCCGATGGTGTGTATGCTACTTTAATACAGTGAAGGCGCAGACCGAGCTGCCTCAAGCAACAGCTCCCTTATGTAAATGATAATCCGGCTATCCTGTGTCCACGGAAAAGACACTTTTTAGTCTTCTCCAATGGTTTTTCCAGCAGGCACCCATAATTAGATTACGAAGTATAAAGACCTTCGAGTTGGCAGATAAAACAATTTAAAATAAAATAAAAGACCTCCTTGTACCTTGGGTCCTACCAAAATTAGGCAATATTTTTCCTTAATAATAGAAATTCCGATGCTGCGCGAATTACGAAACACCCTATATACACATGTAAATGTATTTCTATTTGGTTTGAAAAAGATCTGTACCTTAATTCATTACATAGTGTCTGAAAATCATTGTGAAATTTTTTTAATGTTAGACTGAAATTATCACCTGAATTCCGTCTGCACTGGTGTTCTCTGTTTTTTCTCCAACAGAAAATGGCGAAAGTTATGAGAAAGATTAAACTGAGTAAAATAACTATTGGGAAAATCACACTGATGTCCAAATAAAAAGAACTTGTATTGGGTTGAATATCCGCTGATTCTGCTGAAAAAAGAAATTAACAAAGACAAATATATTGTTGATGATATATAATTAACTAGGTAACAAAAAGTGAAGTCAGAATTTCAAATGCATTGTCCAAAAGCTTAACTTGACATCCAAAAGGTTTAAAAAATTTATTTAAAAATTCCAAAATTCTTAAACATGGTTCACTTCTTAATAAAGATCCCTCCGAAAAGATACATAATATTCTTAGACAAATTTAAAGTTTCAGTCCAAAATTTCGCTTAAAGATAAAAAATTTATTACGGAGGGGTGATCAGAAACTAAGGTTACAAAGCCTGCAGTGAAACATATAAATTTTATTTCATACAACCAATACAGCCGACTGATAGTACATAAATTAGGTTATTTTTCGACATAGTCTCCATATAGGCTTAAGCACTTGTCGCTTCGTGGGATGAGTTTGAATATTCCTGCCTGGTAAAAATCCTGTCCTTGTGTGTACAGCCACGTTGTCGCGAAGTGTTTCACCTTCTCGTCGGAAGCGAATCGTCGGCCTCCTAGGTGCTCCTTCAAGTGAGGAGACAGGTGAAAGTCGCTATTGCTTCGTGCAATGTGTCAAGGTCTCGCAGTATCGGTCAGCGGTCACTGTGATATCTCTTTCCAAAGCCTCCACGAGTATGACACCCGCGCTGTCTCAAAACACAGTGGCCATCATCTTCTCGGCAGATGGCGTCACCTTAAACTTCTTTGTCTTTGGAGAAGAGGGTGTTTCCACTCCATTGACGACCGCTTACTGCTGGGAGTGTAGTGGTGGATCCATGTTTCGTCACCCGTGACAATGTGGTGAAGAAAACTGTTCCCTTCCGTACAGAACCATTGCAAATGTTGCAGACTGCCCCCATGCGCTTCTCCTTGTGTTGGTTGGACAGAATTCGTGGAACCCATTGGGAACAAACTTAATGGTACTGTAGAATATCGTGAACAATGTGACGAACGCTTCCGAACGACATTACCAATTCTAACGTCACATGCCGTAACGTGATCCTCCTGTTGTTCTGAATTTCAGCCGCGGTTACATGTTTCGTCCACAGAAATCGAATAAAGGCCCGGATTTCTTCACGAGACCAGTTTTCCAAACGAGTCGCCATCTGTGTTTACCTACCAGTAGCGCTGTAGGTGGCGGGTGGCTGAAACTCTGAACAGTTGCCAACCGCATGTATTAGATTTATCGCAAACTACTAATTTCTCTATAACGGACGAAACTCCAGGAATATCGGCCTTGTAATTAAGTTTCTGATCACCACAGGTTTTATTTTTGGTTTTATTTTTGTAGGTTTTTGTTTTAGTTAAGACATTTGTAGTGAGTTACGAAAATAAAATGAAAGATTATTAATGATAGGAAAATTACTTCAAAAATTCTGTTTAAAGCAAATTGAATGTATTAACGTGTAAAAGTTTTACTGAATCAAAAAAAAAAAATGATTAAAAATGCTTAACACTTCTGTTTTATTAAACATAATAGTTTACTTACTTACTGTTTACTATAAAAATCAAAATGAATACTGAAACATGATTTACGCCCATATATTTTACCAAAGATATTAATAATAAAGAAAATGTAGTTTTACACTTAAAATGTAAAATCTCGATTATCCGACGTACATTGGGAAGAAAACCTAATAGATCAAACTGAAAAGTCGAAAGATTAGCAAATATTGGAAAGTAGATCATAAAAACCTTGAATCATCACCGACCTTTTATAGAAAAAAATAATAACTTAAGATTGTCATGTTTTAATTTTCTTATGAGTACAATTAGTAAATAACTTAAATTAACAAACACAATGATCCTATACTGTATGTTTATAGAAGATCCAATCATTGCTAAGCTTTCTAACTAAAAATTACTTAGATTATTTTGAACTAGAGTATATGGATTCTTCAAATTTCTTTTGCTTCATACTTTTCCTAATGTTTATCCTCAGATATCTTTACAATTCCTGTTTTTACTGAGGGGTGTTCAGTGGCACCCCTTGGTCTTCAAGTGAACCGACTTCCCTTTAATGAGATTTAACAGATTATACGTTTTCTTATCATGCTTCACAGGCTTTTTTTTGTTTTTGTTTTGTTTTACAAAGTAATCTTACGTCGGATAATTGAGTTTTTACTATTCTTAACAATCTCTAATTAACGATTATACATGTGTAATCAAGTCTGAAATTATATGTTTTAAGAATAATGTAAGAACAGAACGTCAAGTGAATAGATACTGTATTTGTTTTTGTCCTACCTCCTAATAACCTTAATGTTGAGAAATCATATTCCGCTATCGTGGAACCAGCACTATTGTGAGCAGTGACACGAAGATTATATTTAATTCCCGCCTGTAGATCAAGGATGGTGAATTTCTCTGTTTGTACCTTTAATTTAAAAATTTTAAGATTTTAATAATTGTTTAAGTGTTTCTTTAATAAACAGTAGTTAAATTTAGTAATTTTATTCTAAACCTCCTAATTGAGTCGGAAACTGAATAAAGCGGAAAAGTAATAGAGGAAACGAACCTTGACATTATTTGAAACGAGCATCCATTCGGTCTGCGTTTGTGGCTTATATTCAATTACGAAATAGAGGATAGGGCAGCCACCATTCTCCCATGTGTCCAAATTTAAAGTAACGAAGGTGGAATTTTCATTCACCATTTTATGCTTGGGAGGTTTCTCAGGAGCTGTTTAGAAAAACAGAATGAAGTTGTTTAGAAAATTGAATGTAGAATAATAAGCAAAAGACTAAAAAAAAAAAAAAAAATTAGTTGCATACACAGCCCAAACATTACTGTATATAATTATTATACGGAAATATTATTACTATTAAACTCAAGTGAATTCTATAAATTAAATTAATAAGTTATCACATATAAGATATATATTTGTATATATAAATTATCATACACAAATATTAAGTAACAAAGATGAATAACTTGGTCTCATCCATTGTTGTTTTTTAGTACAGATATTGTTTTACTTAATTTAAAAAGAAAATATTTTAAGGATTTCATATGTCGTAAATTTAACCAAGTGTGAAGGCTTAATGATATTAGACTTACAAATATTTTTACTCATTTAATTTTACTAATTTACTAATCCTAAATGTTGTCTATATAGGTTTAAGTTCTTTAAAAATACTATTTAATTTTAAGGTAAATATGAATTAAATATAAGCTTTTAATATTTGATTATTAAGGCTTGAGAAACCAATAGTCATCATTAGTGGGCCAGGTAGCCAAATATTAAGGCTCTTGAATGTAGTGTGGAGTAGCCGGGTTCAATCCTGGGGAAGGTTGGGAATTTTTCCACATTGAATTTTTTTTCCCATTAGGTCCTAAGGTCCACCCAGCCCTCTGAAGAATGGGTACTTAGTATCTTTCCCGAGAGTTACAGCGGGGGCGCTGCGGAATGAACTTAGTTCTGTTGGTTAGAAAACGCCGGGAGTCTTACATTCTGTGACCTGAAGGGCCACATAGATCTTTAGTGGGACACTAACTTTATAGTAATTATTACGATCCCAAATTGTATTGTTATTAAATATTTTCAACCCAGAGTCTGTAAGCTACATTGGGATCATTTAACTGTATAGTCATTATTACGATTCCAAATTTTATAGTTACTTAATATTTTTAAGTAATTTTTAAGTAGATTAGATTACTTGTAAGTGTGGGTGGCTGGACAGCCGAGCAGTCGACCTGAAAGATCTATTTTGCTATCCCACGGAAATAAGGACAGACGGAGAGTAAGACTGAGAAAGGATGGTGTGAGAAATGTAGGGGAAACGGGAGAACCCCGGGAAAACCTGCCCAGCGCGGATCGCCACCATCAACGAAACCCACATGAGAACCGAACCCGATACTCAGAGGTGAGAAATTTTTAAGTAATCCTTAGCTGAACGACAATACATATTGCAGACATGAGGAATCACTCGTGGCGTAGAAAAATGGCTAAATAGAATGATAATTTTGCCCAAAAATATTATTTCCTATCCGCTAAAAATTCCTTCATGTCAATCCAAGTAAGTCAGGCAAAGCCTTGCTATTATATTGCGTCAAGATATTCAAAGATAAAGTACACTATGTCCTTTAACTGATTTTTGGCTTTAACATGTAAATAAAACGACAACATACAAATATGTTAATTACCTGATCCCTTTGTTCGGTAAGTCTGTATTTCAGCAGGTTCTCCTCCTCCAATCTTGTTTCTGGCGACGATGTACACTTGATATCTAGTTCCACACCATAAATTGTCAATAAAATATGACAAAGATCGACCACTAACCTCCACTTCTTCCCATTCTCCGAAGTCCCTTTTATAATAAAGCGTATAACCTGTAATAGTAATTGGTAATTAGTTAAGAAATTCCTCATTTTGCTTTCCACTTTATTCGTGTACATTACCTTCAAATTTATAAAGGAAATATATAAGAAAAAGGTTTGAAATGTCCCTGGTGGCTTTTGTGGTGTCAGACGCCTACGAATCCAAAGGTAAATAATAGAAATTCTTTGTGTTTCCCAAATCAGATTCCCCCTGTCCATTTCAATCCATGATATAAAGTGGATCGTTCTGACAGATGGATGACAGTGAAGCTTTAGCATCAATAGCATAATTTTCAGAAACCAGTCAGCACATGTACGATTCATACCTGTATATGTCATAACTGTATGAAGCGCTGCACGGACAGTTTTCCTCTATTTTCTGAATTTGTTCATGAATTTTCTTGATACAGCCCTCTTGGAGAGCTCTGCCAAAATGTCCGCTCATCTGACACTCTCATAGTGATTCAATAGAGCAAAAATAAGAAATATTTCTGATATGGAAAACGAGAGGTCAGCGTTAACTGATTTCCTCACTCTTCCACCATTGATTCATAATAGACATTTATCAGAAAGGGAAATCTTGTGATACTTCCCTATACCATCTACAATAGATGATAGATAAAGCTTTGTCCTTTGGACAGAATGGGTACAGAACATACTCTCTTCTCATAAAATTTCACCTTTCTGATGATATTACTAATGCCCAGGTATTGAAAGGCTAGTCACAAGGGAAACTCCCTGTTTATTTGGAGCTTAGTTGTAGATGATTTAATTGTCCTCTAGAAATAAGCTCCAAAGTCTACGAAGATGTGGCAAGACAGTTGATACTGTGAGGTCATGCAACGAGATTTAACCATAGTGTAATGCAAAGGCTTAAAGTTAATTTTAAAATATGGAAACGTAAGATTGGAAAAGTTCTTACACAGTCCTTTTCCAATCATAATCATAACATCACTAGAAGCTAGGAGGTGTTCTTGATGCCAAACTGATTTGGAGCCATTGTTTTACATCAAAACTCAAAAGACCTTCTTTGAGGTGTGCAGAAGGCCTTTTTAGTATATTACGTATCTGATAATCTAGATTTAGACTGAAATGCTAGGACTTTCCTTAGCAGATTACTGTGTCCCGTCTATTGCTGGAATTATAAGAATAATATCAACTGCAGCCTTGGAGCCACTATTGAGCATGAAACTGAGCAACTGCCATTTGCCAAGTCGCTCTTGAAAGTAGATTCATAATTTAGGATTGCCAATATTAAAGGTAGATTGAGATAATAACTATTTGAACAATGTTTTCAAAATACAGAAGCTTTGTGGACTTTACCGTTACTTGGTCCACTTTCCCTCGAGAGAAGATTAGATCATTAATGATATGGATATGTATCCTCTCGGGGAACCATTTGGTTTACAGAGGATTCCAGATGGTTCCACATGGGTGAATAGAATTTACAGGTAGAGATAAAGGGTAAAATTTTCATATGTCCTACGAGTCTAATCCATCGTTTTCAGACTAAGGACTTTTTTGCAAACCTTGTGTTTTCAAAAATCTCACCCGTTATTAATTTTTTCTGTTTAACAATCATACTGCCTTGAAAGTTCTAGGCATTGATTGTGATGAAAAAGACCTTCTTGCGATGAATGGCTATTCCATTCTATCGATAGGTCCAGAACGTTTCTGAGTTTTTCAACTGATTAAAGAAACAATTATATAAGGAATTTCAAGAGTGCTGGAATTCTCTCCAGGGTTTTTCTTTTAAACCCTGGCATGATCAGGATTTTTCAATATCACTGCTGAGTTTATATATCGTACTTTGAAGTATGATAAATAACTCTAATATGACATTTGTCATTTAAGAAGATTTGAATTTTATTGGCCTTTTGTTAAGATAGCAGTTGCTAAAAATATAGTCTGAATAAAAAAAAAATCATCTGAACATATTCCATAAACCTGTAGAATATAAATATCTAGTAGGATTAGAATTCCAGCAAATATTATTCGAACCTTCAGGGTCAGAATCCTGTGACCTTTTTTAAGGTTACAGGGCTCTTTGCTTATGACCCATTTGCAGGTCTCTTCTGAATTACTTTAATTTCAGTACTAAGTATAACCTATCCACAATAGATGAATAATGGGATGTATTGTGAAGGTATACAATAGGACCGCTGCTAGGTCTACGTATGAGGATTTACGAATTTCTACGCAACCCTCCAATTCACTCGCCTCACCTCATCTTCAGTCCCTGAACACGCTAGTCTGGGTCTTAGTACGAGGTTAGGTACTCTTTTCGAGTGATTCTAGAATTTTGTATATACAGCAGTTATTCACTAATTTAAGTATATTTAAAAGCAATAAATAACTCAGTAATAAAAATAAAATATGTTTAACCTCTGCTCCTTTTTGTTTGCATACAAAAAATAGTCAACCTCTAAACTTGGAGATGTTTTATCGCTACCAGTGTCCTGATCAATGTTCCTCCATGATATGTCTAATTTGATGGTTAATTTCTCTAGATTTAGTATTCATCTTGAATCAATCTAATTCATTTAACGTGAGTATCAGCACTATTGTGTCTGGCCGAATTCCGTTATTGTTTAATAACAAGATTTTCAGAGACTGTAGTTTCACAACATTCTGATTGGCCAGACTAAAAACTGAACAATGAGTGACCAGGATATCATGGGACTAAAATATAGCTGAAGCAATGCTTTTCGAATATCTCGTAGCTGAAAGTCATCATCATAATCATCATCGTTTTCAGCCATTTTTACTCCATTGCAGTTCTTTCGCCGAAAGTTTTCTTTTTCCTGTTGAAAACAACACATTTCCATTATGTAGATGTTTCCTCGATCTCTTCTCCTATTCCTAGAAATTTTGTATCCATTATTTTTGTTGTCGATTATGATTATTACTTCTTCTCATTCGATGGTGTCCTATTCTGCCGATGGTGTTCTAAATACGTTGTTTTCTCCCTTTAAATCAAGCATATACCTTAATTAAGATATAGAACGCTCACATTTGCATCTCGCAACCTAACTTGTCCAAATCCTTAGTCTTCCTCAAACTTTCCAGTCAACATCTGTGTTCTCTTGTAAAATAGAAGATTACCTTTAAGTACATAAAACTTAACTTTCATGGCGAGTTTCTGGTCAAATATTAAAACATTGCCACAAAAGTATCTACGCATGACTATGGCATTCATTTACACGTCAAAAATTATTCGTAAGAAAGCTAACCATAATCGTTTTAGCTATATTTCTATTGATTAACATTTCAAATTAATTGATTTACTACGATATTCCCTTTAAATGGTAATGAGTTAAGAGTTTTACCTTCAATTGGACTTCCGCCATCCGACTCAGGGTTCCATTGTATTTCCAGTGATGTAAATGAAGAGGAAACAATTTGAAATGATGGTGCTGAAGGAGGAGCTATTAAAGAGGACAGTATATAGCAATGTTTACTGAGTACTATAATATTAAAAATATATAATTTAAAAGTATACCGGTAATTACTTTTTTATTTCTTACCTTGAACTGTAAGACTGTATAAAACTGTATCACTTCCATGGAGATTTGTCACACGGCAAGTATATAAACCAGCATCAGTTGTCTGAACATTAAAAATTTCCAAATTCTTTTCATTCGAATGAATGCTATATTTTGTACTTGAAATTACGGGAACATCTCTACAAAGAAACCACATTTAGAATCATGGACAAAATTATTGGTGTTAAAATAAGTAATCAGTGTTAAACAACCAAACTAAAAGTAAATGTACCCTGCATACATCTTTGGATTTTAGAGATATCCAAGCCTCCAATAAAGTTATGGTTTAGGTTACTAGCATTTAACTTACCTGCCAAGAAGTAACTGAAATGAAATATACACTATGTAACTGTCTACTATATAAAGATTACGTATTAGTAAATTGATTACGAAAGGTATCAAAACAGTTATTTAATGATTTAATGAAAAAAAAAATCAAAGTAGAAAGCTCTTAAAATAACTAAGTAATTATAAAAACATATAGTCTGTTCAATCTGCTGTATAGAAAATTTAGGTAGTTAAAGCCTTCAATTTCTAAATTTTAAATCGTTACCTAAAACGTTATTTAAGATATTCTATATTATTAAAGATAAATTAAAAAAGAATTTTTCGAAGTTGTAGATTCGAACTTAAAACTTAACGTGTGCCAGGATAATAAAAGTAGCAAATTCTAAGTATTTACAGCTTGCAAAAATTTTCTACCCATCTGATTTGTATATAGGGTGCTGAAAAACTGTACAAAATTTTATGGGAGATCGGGAATACCAAGAGAAACGTTTTTTGTTGCTGAATATATGTCCGATGACGTCATCTCTCGGTGCCAGGGGGAGCAGAAAGAGATGTTGGTGGAGCTGGTACAAAAATGAATGGACATGATTGTGAACAGCATGCTCATTCACAAAAGATGTTCAAAGTGGCGACCGACAACAGCAGTATATGCATGACAACATCGAAGCATTGATTGCCGTACATGTTCAACATTCCAGGCATTTCACGAACAGTTGAAGCGACGACAGCGATTCTTGCGACAAAGTCTTCATGTGAGTCAATGGGAGTCTCGTTCATGAGGTTCTTCATGTTGTCCTCAGTAGAAGAAATCGGGCTGTTAAATCGGGTGATCTAACTGGCCAGGCGAGGAGTCCACCTCGGCCTATCCATCAGTTCCCAAACGTGTTGCTGAGGTAATCCATCACAGATGCATGTCAGCCATTTAAGAATTATGAAACATTCCATGTTAAATAATAATGTATCTAATTTAAAAATGCCAATGTCCGTATTTTTTCCCTTTTTGCAGAAGACTAAACAAACTATACCAACGTAATATGTGGCCACGCTAATCATCGTCGGGTGATGTATGGAAAGCTATTATTCAGTTCTCGCGTACATGTTTTGTGTGATTGCGTCGTAAAACATTGTGACTTCAGTCCGCTCCGGTTATTCGCTGGGTCACGTAGTCAGGCCCACCCACATGAAATTCAGGGCCCAGGTACCAAATGCAGTAACAGCGCCCCCCCCCCCATGATATGGTCAAAATCATAGATTTTTAGCCAAAAATATTGCGAAAACACCATACGATTTCATATTTCTTCCTTAAACATGCCACACATAGTTATTAGCATTGTTTTTAGAGTAAATTAATTTAACACCACCTTTATCCAGCTCTAACCAAAAGTTTACAAATAAAGTTTAGAAAAAATTCGCTCTGTACAAAGGTTAAAGCAGTTTAAATAAAATTAGGACTTAATTATAAAAATAAAGTCTAGAAGTGATAACCGAAAAAAAAATTATATGAATTAGCCGAAGACCTAAGTCTGGGCCCCCTTGACGACCGGGCCCCGGTGCTGAGGAACCAACTGACTCCTCCCTTGTGGGGCCCCTGCACATAGTTAACACATATCTCTATCAACGCCTCTGGCGCCGACAAATGATGCCAGCGGACATATATTCATTAAAAAAAAAAAACGTTTCCCTTGGTGTTCCCGATCTCCCATTAAATTTTGTACCAGTATACTTTTTATATCTTTAAGCATGCTGTATGTTTATTTGTACTGAAAAGTTAAAAATTAAAAATGTAGTATGTATTTGTATATAATGATTGAAATATTTATATGTAATTCTTATATATGAGTAAAATTAGAACAATTTTGCAATTAGTGAACAATTTTGCAAACAAACACATTTCACTTACTTAAATCTCCATTCTGTTTCGGGGGTTGGGATACCAACTGATCTACAACTCAGAGTAATATTGCTTCTCCATCTCGTAACTACCTTTTTGTCGAAGGCAGCAATTCTTGCAGGAACTGAACAAAAATAGAGGCATCAATTAATGAAAGAACAGTACAAAGACGCTCAATGCTAATGAAACGATCCGAGGACTGAATTTCACCGACCTCTAGTGGAAGGCGTTTGAGGAACTGGTTTGGTACTGTGACCTTCTCCTAATGTTGTGGAAGCTGTTACCCAGAATTCATAACGGTGATTTGGCTTCAGACTTCTGGCTTCATAAGAAAGATTTTCTAGAGAAGCTGAAATGAACCGCTTTGTGGTTTCCTATAAGGAAAAAAGAAATATTTCGTGTGAAATTCACACTCAATTTGGAAGATAAATCTTCTCCAAAGACAAAAATAAACAAAAAAAAAAGAAAAATGTACGACCTATACAAGTGTAAATACGTTATTAAATAGATTTTCATTATTATTTCCCGATTTGGTCAAAGATGAATTTGAAACTGACCATGTAAGTCATTGTACAGTTATTAAATACACAATTTATTAAGAACTTTTTCTGAACATTATTTTGAAAGTTTTATTGACTCTTTAAAAAGATTCAGTGATAATCTTTACCTCTGTGGCGAAGTCCATGTTACGCATGTAAACTGTGTACCGAATAATGTGACCATTTGGGCGGGAAGGTGATGTCCAGACCACCAAAATCGAGTCCATTGACATTACAAGCGCTTTGATGCTAGTTGGTGCTTCGGGAACTGAGGAAAAATAATAATAAAAAGTAAAAAAGTCAACTTTCAAATAATTTAATGAATGAATTGAAAGTTTTGAATTTTTTGAATATTTTTTGAACATTTAATTTTTTAACTCACCGTCTTCTTTGGTTTGACATGTGATTGGATCGCTTCTAATTCCGTCTCCAACTCGAGTGAAAGCCAAAACTTGGATGGAATAATTCTGAAACTTCTTGAGTCCCATTAAGGTAATCACCCGCATTTGAGAGATCTGAGCTTCTGGGGGTGTGTCATCTTTTAAAAGGAAAATTAATTTTGTATAAATAAATAATATTGTACATATTATTCTGTTACATCATTTACAGCCGAAGATGAAGTGGTTGTATCTATCATGTAAACATTTCTATCATGATTCTTAAAATCAGATAAACAAGTTCCTGAAAGAAACTGAAGCCTACTTTCCTTAAAATTTGATTTTTTAAAAATTGTTTTTCTTGAATGAAAATAATATAAAGGAAAAGACTCTTTGTATTTTATGATATCTACCAAATACAAAAAAAGCATTTTTAAACTTTCGAGTTTCTGAAAATTACTTTCATTCCGCAAATATTTAATTTGCTAAATCCAATTAATTTTAAAGATATCAAAACTTGCGCAAATAACAGTGGTTTATTAAGTGAATGAATAGGCACTGTTTGGCATCGATAGAAATTCATTCTTTCGCTTCTAATATTTTCTATGGAATTTTGTCACTCTCTTACTGAGACTCATACTGAAAATATGTCTGCCAAATATCAAAAAGATACATTCAAAAGTTAAAGAGGGAGGGTGGGACACATACAAAGATATACTGATTTGATGATTCTTAGGAAAGTAAGCTAAAATTTAGAATTAATGATAATGCTGATGCAATTCCCACTTTATAGGATTATTACTGAATGCATTATAAAATATATAGTTCAATAACAGTTCACATAATTTACATTCCTATTAAACCATGTTATACCTCCAACGCCCTCGAAGGAGTCAACATGGTTTGTTTAATGGGGTTAATTACCTAAAAAATCCAGGATTCATCTCTTCAAACATTAAAAATATCTGGTGAAGTTCAAAAGACATACGAAAAAAAACGAACTTTAAATAATATACCTATATCAAGTATTTTAACTTCATTCAAATTAAAAAGTATGGTTCAAGACTGAGACCGAATTCAGTGAACCAACTGTACGAGCTTCTGATTTGATCATTAAACAATTATTCCAAGGAGGAAAGTTAGCTAAACAAAACAAACAGTTGTTACTATGAGTACTGTAAATCAATTAAAATTACAGACCGTCTAAGTGCTTAGCAGATGTTATTTTAAAAACTCAAATACTGTGAACTGACAACTAGTTTACACTGCAAGTTAACATTTAGCAAAGTAGGTTAGGACAAGTCCTCCCAAACTCCAGGGCCAGCCATACCAACTGGCGGAGCCCGATTTGAAACCTCGAACTATCCACCCCAAAAAAGCAAACGAGATTATAGAGTTCAATCAAAAAGAAAAACAACAACAACAAAAAACATTACTTCCAAAGCGGGTTCATCAGTCACCCGGGGTTAGATTAGATGAGATTGTGGTGAATGTGGGCGGCAGGAAGCCAAGCATCGCGACCAGTAGATCTATTGTGCTAAACCTACGGAAATAAGGACAGATGAGAGAAAGACTGAGAAAGTATGGTGGTAGGTTCGCAGGGGAAACGGGAGAACCCCGAGAAAACCTGCCCAGCGCGGATCGTCCACCATCACGAAACCCACATGAGAATCGAACCCGGGATTCAGAGATGAGAGGCCAATGTCTTAGCGACAACGCCAACCGCGCGGCCATCACCCGGGGTTACTTCCACTCTCGTTACTATTTGAGAAACTTGGACAAATTTAAATATCGCCAGTAATAGTAATCATTTATTTATTTATATCTGCGAATTTTTGTCATATATAGTTAAAAGAAAATAAAAGATATAAAACCTAATACATTCAAAATTTTAATGTAATGTAATTGTTGAATAAAGTTAAAAATACAGGACAGACTTAATCAATTAAAATGGTATAAAATACTTTTCAGAAATAGAAATAAATACTATTTGTGTAGTGTAGTTTTTATCCTTCGAAGGAATGTTTCTGACAGTATTAAATGACCTTCTAAAGTAGAAGTTGCTGAAAATCTGGGATTATGTGTTTGCTACCCTGTGGAGCAGTTAGTCATTGCTGGTTTCTTTTTTGCTTTTCCCTTAGTTGAATGAACTAATTAAATGATTTGCTGAAATGTTGGTTAATTACTTAATTTTGTGTTGCTGAATGAATAATTAGGCCCAATAGCAATAATTACTGTTGTTGTGGAATCGATCGATTTGGTAGTTAATTGAATGCGAACGGTGAATGGTGAAGTTATCAATGCCTTCCTCGCGAAATACTAAATCAAGAGATGCAAATCTAACCTTTACCCACCATACCATTCCGTGAGAGGCTTGTACAGCGTCTTGTAACCGGATAAAGTGCCATGAATGGCTGTCGTAGGGGGAGGGTCCCACGACACTGCCACGCTCTGCGATGTCAAGGGCGTGCAACGAACATTCTCCGGGGCTTGACTTGGAACTGCAATTAAAAGAAATTAAAACTGAATAAAGAAATGAAACACTGCTCTTCTTCGCTTACAGTTAAAGTGTAGAGAATATAAAAATGTATTCTTAAAATGAAAAAAAAATATAAATACGAAGATCTTAAATAGATTATCTGTCATTATTTTTTAAAGAAAAAATGCAAAACAAAACAAAAATAAATGTTTATTTTTAATCATAGCGAAGAGTTGCATTTCAAACTTCTGTGTATAAAGCATATGTTAACACTGTATGATCATTTTAATATTGAAATATTTGTAGATACTGTAGATTAGTTATTAATTAGATGTCTTTTTATCATTTTTTTTGATAATTGTAATCCATATTGTTCGTTATTTCTATGATGTAATGGTAAATTTATTTAGCTAGGGTTGTTTTCATTTTGTTGAGGCTGTATATTAAAATAATGAATATGTTTTTTTAATAATATTAAGTTCTCGTTCTAATAACAATAAAAATAAAGTAGATTTATCTTCCACATAAGTAATAATAATAATGTTTAGCTTAAATAGTAAATTTAAATAAATTTAAATAAATAGCCTAAATAAAGTCAGAATTAATTGCAAAGGGATTCTGAATTTTATGATCTTCAGATAGCGGTAGCTTACGAGTTATCTATTTCGTCACGAAACCATTCTTTACAAAAGTAATCTATCAAAAATAGTTTCCGAGCGACGATAAAGTCTATTAATGTATTAATTTCCAAAACAAATGTAATATTTTTCACGGAATTGGAGAATTGGAGAAGCCAAATACTTTAAATATATAATTTAATACTTTAGATCGAAGAATTTATTGCCTAATTTAGAGCTCTTTACCATCTTCTGCTGTCCTGGCAGATACCTCTTCTGAATTAGGTCCACTGCCTTTATGATTAAAGGCCTGAACAACTATTCCATAATCTGTATATTTGCGAAGATTGGTTAAGGACAAATGAAGTTCTGGAAGCAAGTCTTCATCGTCTTGTAAATTAATTGCTTTGTAAACATAGTCTTTTACATCTGAACCATACAATCGGAAACCAACTTTGTATCCTTCAATTTTCCCGTACCATAAATCACGTCGTGGTGGCTAAAAGAAAGAAACAAAGATACATGTGAGTTAAGTGCATACAAATATACCTTCATCATACCTTTTAAATGACATAATTTCATAAAATACTGAACCTGAAAACCATCGTCATATTCAAACAATTACATTTACGAAAGCCTTATTACAATCACATATACATTACCTGACATTAGCTGACATTGTGATCATCTGCGTCATAAAATTCATCTTGGATAAGAATTGCATTTAAAATTCGATTTTTAAGTCAAATTAATAAGTACTTGACATTACAAAAGAATACGGAATAGAATAAGATGAAACATAGATTCAGAGTTCGATGAACGATATGATATGGTGGGCTTGTTCATACTTCTATTAACAGAAATAACCTAAAGGATACTGACATCTGCTTTTAGGTATTAAAAATGAGAATACGTTGTTAATATCCTGAATGGGAGTAAATGGTGCTGGTTTCTCATCCATACTTAGTTCTTACAGCCTTTTCTTCCTCAATCTGCCTCCAGAGGTTTCTAATAGTTGGGTCTGCCTTAACCCTTCTCTTTTCCTTTTCTGCTGTCTTCGTTCTTCAGTCCGTCCTTGATGCTACCGGCTCTTCTTCCTTCCTCTTCAAGATTCGTTTTTCGTCTTTCAAGCGAAAAAAAAATCTTCCTCAGCTCCATTTAAAATATCTTAGGTGACTTTACCTACATTTCATGTTGAAACCCGCTTTTCTTTCATAATATAGCTTTTCCTTAGCCTTGGCAAGGATTTTTGTATTAATATCTAAAATATCGTTAATTCTTATTCCTATACTATTTACTAAAAAACTCCCAATTATCCTTAATTATGGATTCAAATTACGTGACTTTTTTTTCTGTAATCATGAGAATGCCTCTTTATTGTCTTTATTGTCTTTTCTTTCTTTTTTTTGAAATTCAAATATCAATGGATCTGATTCAAAGTAACGCGATAATTCTACAACAATGCAGTTGAATAAAAAATAACAATAGTAGCATAAAATAATATTGCATTGGTTAAACATTAGCACATTATTACAATAATAAATTCGAATAACATCACAACAGTATGAGAAGTATGCACTTCATAACATCATAAAAATACACTAAGGCATTAGAAAAATTTAGCTTGGCTGATATTTCAATATTAAGTAGTTACTCTATATTCGGATAAATCAAATGATTTGATAGGACAATCATTTTAACTCTACATTTCATCATATATATGTATGAAACGTACATCATTCTAAGTAATTTGAATATTTAATTATCCTATATCCTTAATTTAATTATTCTTAATTATCATTAAGGTTATTAATGTAATAAATAATATGGTTTTTTTTATCCTATTTCACCTATCAACATCGCGTAATGAATGCACCATGATTTATCAATTCAAAAATTAGTTTATTTTTATTTATTTTTTTGGTGTAATCGTAGAATTGTAGATTCGTTCAGTTTAAATTGAATTTCAACATAAAATAGACAAGTATAAACAAATCGACTCAAGTTATTCAAATCGATTTGGATAACAAGTAGATGATGAGTTGTAATCATGAACTTTTAGCTGGTGGTAAAGCTTCCATTCTGCTGTGCATGTGGGAGTGAAATTACTCGAGACCTTATCTTCTATGAAATAGTTGTGAAAAGCTTCAAGAAGACTGGAATTTCAAATTCAATGGATGGTTCTGAAGATGACGCAATGTAATGGAATAATGAAATCGACAGAAACATAAATTAATGACGTCAATGGAAAGTGGAAAAAAACGTGGAATTATTGGATGCAAATAATTAAAATTGTTAAGCCCAGTTTTTTTTCATATTTTCACTATTTAATGAATTTCCACAAGTGAAATTTAAAATGCAATTAATATTCGTACATGTCGATAATAAGTAGGGCTTTGATTTATTTCTTTTTTTTCTGATAAGTATAATTACCCAATATTAAACCGAGTATCAATTTTTATATCCGCAAGTTCGTAGCTTGCTACCGTAGGGAATATAATTTTAAGTCCAAATAAGCATATCAACCCTTTTATGGTCAAGGTAAACCAAAGACTATTTGTCCTACATAATTGAGACATTAGTAGATTTAGGTTCTTATAAGGAAGATCCTATTAAATTTGGTACAAATTGGACAAACGGCTAATGGGGCCACGAATCAAAAACCTCCAAATACATTAGCATTCAATTCGAACACCACGATATTGAAAAATAATTACAATTCGCTTCTTTGTAATATATTCCTGTTTTCTCTTCAGATCAACTGTTTACTTTATCAATTTTTGGAATCTTCGAAAGACGTAATAATCTTCGAAAGACGTAAAAATAAACACAAATTATATAGAAATGTTTAAAATTTACCGTCATTGTTTTTGGTATATTACTTGGATCTTTTGTTTATGTTTGTGTGTGGTAAGTGTGGGCGGCAGGAAGCTGAGCACCGCGACCTTTAAGATCGATTGTGCTATCCCCATGAAAAGAAGAACAGAAGGAGAGAACGATGGAGAACAATGGTGGAACTACCGCAGGGGAAACGAGAAAATCTGTCCTGTGCGGATCGTCCAATACCTCGAAACACACATGAGAACTGAACCCAGAGGTGAGAGGTCAATGTAGTTGAATCTATATAGTGAGGGCATTAGAAAGTTGACCTGTATTTCGTGTTTCTACTTGGTTTCAGAATTGTCAATAAATTGTCATTAAATTTCAAATATATCTCTTTTAAATAATATAAAGCCTGGATTTATATTAATGACTGCATATCAGAAAAAAATCTAAATACTTGCCTTCCAAAAAACAGTAAGTGTAGTGGAATCTACAGCTTCTACACGAACATCCCAAGGAGCTCCACCTGGTGCTGTATAAAAGAAATAAATATAACTTGGAAAAAATATTTCTGAATAAAATTTAAAGAATAAAAGAAAATCAATAGAAACTGTAGCTTTAATATATAATTTGTATAGCTTTTTATAAATTGTAGCTATATAATTTGTAGCTTTGATTATTGAATATTTATTCCTAAATTTTTTTGAGATTATAATTATTTTATTTAATTTATGAAATTATTTTGCTCTGAAGACTACGGAATGATGATTATTTGTTATTGTTGATTATACATTACATAAAGTTTGTTTTTTATTTAAAAATAAACACTATTCCTTTATAATTAAGTTATAAAGAAAAATGAAGAAGAAAAAATATAGAAGAAAAATGAATTAAGCATTTTCGACACCTGATCTAATGTATCTGTCAGTTCTAAATTAAGTATTAGGGAATTTTTAAAACTTAGCAGTTTCATAAAAGAAATATTTAAACATTTTCTACGAGTCGTATTGTAATTTAAATATGAATATTTCGACAAACTGCTTTAGAATTAATCAATTATAAAAATATTATTAATATTGGCTCTTCTTAATTCTAAGCAAATCACGATATGTTTTCGTTGGTCAAAAATTGCATTATTCATTTAGTAATATTTCAAGTAAAAATATTTCCCTTCTATAGCTGTTATATAATAATGTACAAAATATTCTTGATGTAATATTGTTAAGTTTTGCATTTGAAAATGTAATCAGGTGGAGCATAGGGTTTGCCATATAGAAACCAGTGAAAATACATATTTATTAGATTAAAAATTCACTTAAAGTTTGACAGATATTTTCAATTCTTAATAGAGTTCTTGGAAAATAGAAAATCATTAAATGATAGCATAGAAAATATTTGGAAAAGCGGAATCATTAATATTCAAAGGGTCCATACAATATACAGTAAACTCCCGATTATCCGCGGAATTCGGTGGCGCGGCAATCGCGGATAAGCGAATTCCGCGGATAATCCGAAATAGGACGAAAAAGGACGAAAATCAACATAAAAATGCTTTTAACATGTTTTACTTATTAAAATGGCAATACATACAGTTATAGTACATACATTATAAACAATTACTTTATTTCAAATTATTTATTTATTTTCAATTTTTATTATTACTGGAAGACTCTCCATAATTTAGTGTAACCTGCCGCTCTAAGCTCCGCCCACAAGGTCGTTCTTTAAATTGTTTGTCTCTACTCGTCTTCACTTACTTAGTTAGCCTCTTTTATTTTGTTTACCTTATTCTAGATTTAATTTTTTTTAAATTCCGTAATTTATTGTACAGTGAAAAAAATGAAACAGGAGAGGACCGCGGATAATCCGCAAAGCGGATAATCGGGAGTTCACTGTATTTTTATACTTGTTTTATGTAATTGTTAAATAAAAAACCCATCATGCAATATTCTTTAGTGAAAAGAGTTTCAAATAATTACAAATTAATTGGTTCATAAATTTACTTCTTTGAGGTTTTTCAGTGTCTATATTAAAGTTTACTGGGAAGAGAATCGATTTCTGGAGTTTCTGGGAATCGATTTTTGATGTTTAATACAATATACACAAGGTACACTATATGGCCAAAAGTATCCGGAGACCCCGTGGTCGGAACGCGGAGACTCCTGAGGCACGTATTAATTTGATGTCTATCCATCTTTTGCATCGATGACAGCCTGTACACGTCTGGGAAGACTTTCCACCAGGTTTTGATATTAGGAACTGACTTCTAGGCGGCCAAGACAACTGAAGTGATTCCGGCCACGGAAGATGGGCGATGTGGGTGGGCACGTAATCTGCGTTTTATTTCGTCCCACAGATGAAAAAGGGATTGAATGGGGTTGAGATCGAGGCTCTAAGACGGCCGCAACTTGAAACCACGGCCGCACAAGCTTCATGTGTGTACGGGACAGTTATCCTTCTAGAAGAGAAACGGGCCTTCCCCAAACTATTGCCACAGAGTTGGGAGGGCAGCGTTGTCCAGAATGGCCCAATACATCGAAGAGTTCATGTTGCCCGTCACAGGAACTAAGGGACGCAGGCCTTACCACGAAAAACATCCCCACACCATTATCCTGCCGCCATCGAACTTATCAGTTGGCACAATGCAGTCCGATAAGAAGCGTTCTCCGGGCATCCGCCAAACCCATAAGCGTCCATCGGACTGCCAGATCGTGAAGCGAGATTCATCACTCTACAGAACGTTTTTCCATTCCTCCACAGTCCAATGGCGGTGAGCTCTGCACTATTGCAACCGACGCTTCGCATTGACGGCGGAGATGTTTCGCTTGTGAGCGGCCGCATGGCCATGGAAACCCAAGTAGTTAAGCTCTCGGCGAACAGTCCTGCTGCTAGCGACAACGCCCGACTCATGTTGGAACTCCGTCGTCATCACTACAGAGATTTTCGATTTTGTTTCCCTACTCTCTTCAGAATGAACGGCTTCGTGCAGCTGTCATTTCACTGCCTGGACGTCTCCATTTTATAATTACATCACTCATAGTTGCTTTCGGCACATGCAGTATGTCCGCAATTTCACGAACCGATTTCCTATAACGGTGGTATCCGATAATCACGCCACGTTCGAAATCACTGAGCTCACCTGACTTACTCATTTTATAGAAAACGCAGAATTATGACAGCCCAAGCCCCCACTAACGATTTTATAGATTCCGATGACACATCAAACCTCCTGACCTGCACGATCCACTTCGTTGGAAGTGTGTCCGGATACTTTTGGCAATGTAGTGTATATCGAAGTCGAATTTTAGGAAGTCGGGTTTTTTGTCTTAAATTGGGATTTACCTTATGCATGGAAAATTTGTGGTATCGTTTCTTTTCAGATTGCAATTGTAATCGCCATGTCATGTGTAGGATAAAAACTCCGAGAAAATTAGAAAAAGTTAGAACGAAAATAACTGGATCAATAATGTACTTTGATAGAAAACTTCGAAATAGGTATCCTAAATAAAATCACAAATGCTTTGTTTTTATACAGAGGGGTCCATAACTATGTATTCACTCTTTGATAATCAATATCTCGGGAACAAAATAGCTCTGAATAGAAGCCGGGGAACATTTGTGATTTTTCTCGTAATCGCAGCGCCTACCGTTCTACTTTATTGATTTTGAAACTGCCAAACAGGATACTCCTGTATCTTGAGATCTATTTGTAAATCCGCGTTGCATTTCACACTATTTGGAATGATTCCACAGATAATTAGGCATGTTTCAGGCTGATCCAGTGCAAAATTTCATTTGAACTTGATTTTAGTTAAGAAAAGCAATACTTTTGTTTTTCTGAAGGGCACGTCGCGAGATTCTCCACTTGACACATATTTTTGCATATATTCTTCCCGGGAAATCAACGAGTGAAACAAATCAAATTGGACACTTTATGAAACGTTGTTTTAATGATTTAATTTTTCTTCCTGCAATGCTATATTATAGTATGCAGTAGAAAAACAGATAAGTTTTGTTGCATACTATCCGTAAGTGCGGAAACAGCGATATCACATAGCTCATTCTAAAGCCTTGATGAACGATTTGATGTAGATTACAAAAAATATTGATAATTGAATATTCCATCTTTGTAAGGCGATGAACTGAAAGTCCAAAATGGCAAACACAGAAGATAATATGAGAACAAGCAACAAAAATACATTGAATAATGGCACAAAGCTGCTTGAATGGATTTCTGAAAAATTGTTTGATTTCGACAAATGAATAATAACTCCACGTGATATCCTCCAATAGAAAACAAGAAGGGCATGAAAAATCGAGAAGATATTTTCATTATTTTGTTATTTACTTCTTTTTTTAATTGTTCTTAAAAATTTAAGGACTCAACAACTTGTTGCATTCTTGGAGGTCATATATAGTTAAAATCTCAAATTTGAGTTAAAATTTGAACTCACACATCGTAAAAAATTAGCATTACCTATTAAAAACGACTTGAAAAATTAAAAACATTAAGTAGGTCGTATATACAATTAGTGAATTCTGCCCTGTGCTGATGAATACTTCACATACTTGGAGCTCCTTAATTCAAGTACTACAATGAGAATTACATTTTAAGCAGATAATGCTGCGGAGGAGGTGTTTTGAAAGAAGATTAAGATGGTAAACTTCGGATTCCTTCAACAACATCGTTAATTTCTTAAAAGATAATTATAGAGAATTCAAATCCAGCGAGTGCCCATCTATAGTTTACATTTAGAAAACGTAGAAATCAGCAAGCCTTTCGATTTCAATTTGCGCCATGTCCATTTCGACAGCGGTTACGAATTACACGCTAAACGTGTTCATACAAATGAAAATGAAGAAACCCGCTTAGGATATTAGAATTCTACGGTTCATAGACCAAACAATAATTATAATGTCATGTGCTTTTAAAACAACGTATGCTAGGCAGCTTATGTAGACACTTTCTGATATGCGGATTCTAAGCTCTTTATTTAACCAAGAGAACTTTAATTAAAACATCATTAAAACGTTAACAATGCATAACTTTCGTCAAATAACTGACTAAAAAATTATTTCACTAAATCCACAGTTACAGTGACAACATTCTATTGATAACAAAGGTAATTCTGCTTTAAAATATTTGCTTCACACTCGCATCTTAATTTATTGACATTTACGCAAATGAAGCATTGATTAACTTTACCATTAATTGAATTATAAACTTAATTTCGGTAGAATGATTTCCGTGGTTTCCAATAATCATAATGGGAATGAAAGCATAGTGGCATCTGTGACCCGTTGATTGCAATAGAACTATAACAAATGTGATTCAAGTTTCATGAAAACTTGAATAGAAAGCCTCCTTTGGTTCTATTGAAATCACTTTACTGAGATCTATTTTGGACCAGATATAGCGTAGGTGAAAAATTCCTAAATTCCCGAAGTTCAAGCTCATTTATTGGGAAATAAATTAAGTATAGCTCTCAATATATTTAACGATTAATGGTTTCACAAAATTAATAGCTTCCATTGTTGTATTGCAGAAATATGTAAATTTCATAAAAACATTATTCTGTGCCTTTCAAAACCTTTTGATAGGTATCTCTGTATTATTAATTATGTATTAAATTTTATTAATAACTTCGTTTATTAATAATAAATATTTTAGTTACATAAACCGCAATGATGAAATTTTCCGAACTAAATGAATGACGTAGTCTGTTGAATTAATTTGTTTTCACGGACATTAATTTAAACAAGCTAAAATAATAAATCCTACGTTTAACATTAATTATGTAATAAGTAAACATTTACTTTGCCTTTCAAAATTTCTATAAATAACATTATGATTAAAAACGACACGTGTTTTAGCAAGCCAAAACAATTAATATTTTTTCAGTAAAAAATAAATAAATATTAATATTACATTGCTAGCTGAAACGTACATTGCTTTTCGCTGTAGTCAAACTCAGAAAATTCTTAAATTTCTAATAATTCGTTTGAAGATGTCATTATAATACACTAGAAGACCAGACTGTCACTCACGTCTGACTGATTCTAGCTGTTAAAATATTTAACATAACAAGACTGCGATATAGTATTATGCGTCCTCTTAGATAGTTGTTTTAATAACACTGCATTATTAAATCATTTTAATATTCTCCAGAAGATTTAAAAAAATAATTTTTATTTAATTATAGATAGTTTATGCCTAAATATATTCTCTATCCGTTCATTTAATTTTGTTGATATACATTATTTTTTTTGTTCCAAGAGGATAAATTCTTTTGGTCAAGCCGCTAATGTTGTATTCAAGAATAATGTTTACTTTGATTTTTTTCTGTATGGGGTACCATTTGAAAAATCATGTATTAATATAATGCATTTGCAATCTGTTAATGTATAAGAAATAATAAACGGAGTCATAATACTTTCTTTGACTTGAAGTCAATTGAATAATGCACTTCGGAAAATTAATCAACTGATATAGATATATAATCATAGACAACAAACCCCAGAAAGTCTTTAGAGCCTAATTTCTAAAATAAAAAAAAATAACTATTTAATATCGAAGGATTGAAAATTCTGATGGTGAAGTTTTCTTGTTACATCTTGAATTTAACCAGTTTTCGTCCAATTTCATCCTGTAAGCTTATTAGGTGACTTTTTTTTAATGCAGTTCTCATTCTTATTTTTTGTAATAATAATAAAAAGTTTTTATTTCCAGAAGTTTCATGCCATTTTTATTATTTCCGGTTCCTATAATTTCTTGTAGCTCACATCTTATAGATGCTATGACATTAATAGTAATAACAAAACCTTTTTAGTTCGTACATTGCACAAAAGTGCAGGAAATTGAGCAGTACAAATAAAAACACACACCTTAGGTCCTGCTACCTAGTAAGAGCCACAGAGCGTCAGACAATTCAACAACTGGGAAGATCAAAAAGTATCGATAACTACAACACAATTAGTTTCTTTCTTCAGGAACCCGATAAAATTTAGTTTCAATTCCTAACATTTCTTCACCACAAGCCTCATTCAGGAGCATATTGGCAATGACTTTGATTTAGTCCACCTTAAGCTTATTTGTGAATTTTTTTGGATTTAAGATAAAATAATTTATTTTTACTAGTTTTTTAATGAATTTTATTACAAGTGAACGTTGAAGGTTAAGAAGAAATTAACTACTCCAATCTATGACTTCAACAGTGTAACTATTACCGTTTTTCTTGATTCAAATTTATTTAATCCAAATTGGTATCCAGGCAAATGAAGAAAACAATCGTATCTCGGTCAGGAAGATTTTGTATCTTGTCACAGCCAGGTGACTGTAATCCAGTTATTCATCTGCTGGAAAAGCCGATTCTTTCTCTGCAGTGATAATGAAATTTTTGCTTGTTATTTCTGCTGCAGACTGGTCTTTGGGTTCATTCATTTTAAATGTGTGTCGGAGTTTTAAGCTGCTAATTGCTTAACTAGCCCTCCGATCTTAACTTTATCTCGTTCTTTTGGTGAATTGGCCACAAATTTCACCTAAAATTAAACGTCCTTATTCCAAAAACTTAAGTCATCTGGTCATTAGTAGATTCTTCTTAAGACTATCGATGAACTTAGAAAGGGAATTGCAAAGACTTTTTTTTTATTAACTGTATCTTAAAAATATGTATAGTCTACATACAAAGAAGCAGAAACAATGCCAATATTTATTATTTTTATATATAATCTGTGTCAATATGAAATTATTAATAACCTAATTAATCTCAGATACCCTTTACTTAGGTATCATATTTCTTATAAAGATTCTATTGAGCTTGGCAGCGGTATTAACCAAACTGCAGAATGAAATAGAATGTCAGTAACAGAAGAATAAAAAACAAATGCTATCTAGTCACATTCGATCCACATCTGTAGGGAAATGGACAGATAATTATGATGACTGATTAAAAATGACTGTAAAATTTTGTCTGCTTCTTGAGATCGTATATAAATAATGAAATTAAAATTATTGGATATTTCAGCTTCTCATAACTATCACCCACTCTTCATGAACCAAAATTACCCTTAGTCGGGATTTGATTTTGATAAATTGAGCAGTGAACTTCTATGCCCAAAGATTTTGAGTTGGTAAAGAAGATGCTTGGTGAATGATCTTGATGACAAGGCTTAATCATTATGTATTACACCAATTACTTGTCTTCTGGATTTCCTCTCACAAAACCAAAGAGTAATCCAGTCTGAACTGATTGTAAGCTGGACTGATCTTAAAGAAGCAGTTAAAGGAGAAAACGCTTCTGAAACAAAATGCAATAAAGTAAAATATAAACATAATTGAACAAATTATTTTCAGATAACCACATTCATATGTTTGATTTCAATGACTGGATATAAACTGAATGCCAGTGGATTATTACAGTGCGCAGACTATGTAGCAATGAAAAAAAAACAAAATCTCTTTTGTTTGATAGCTATATAATAACTCGATCACTCCACATACAAGTATTTTTTAAGCATCTAAGATAATGCATCATTGGCCGACAAATAAAAGACAAATTTCCTGCAAGACATTATCTAATATCAATTTATCATCGATAGTCTGACGAGAATATAAAACACACCCTGTATATTATTCGTTGCTGAATGTAAGTATCTATTATATATATATAATATTCTGAACAAGAAGCACATCTATTCTATTCTTTATTATATCGAGAATCAGCGACATTAATCAAATATGATGCCTTTGGTTATTATATTTCAGTATAAGGTCATTTTTTTTATTATACATCCTTATGAAATGTGGCTGAAATTACTTTAAATGAGTTTACATTTGAGTGTTAAAATTTGGAACCGAAGTTGTAGGATTTTCAGCGAACTACAGCAAAAGCAGTGATGTAGCTAAAGCGTTTTCATAAATTGAAAATGAATTTGTCGTGAATGCCTAATACTGAACAAATTAGCGTGATGTTCAATGCTCTTTCTACGAAGCTATATTATGTACACTAGTGTTTCTGAAAAATGTAACACCATAAAGGAATGATGGTAATCACTTGAAACGCATAGGATATGCAAAGCAGTGTAAGTAAATGATTAGAATTGCAGAGTGAGTGCGCAAGTTTGGGCACAGCGTTCTCTGAACTGTCGTGGTAGGAACATAAATAGAGGGTTGTATAGCTGCCACACAAATCTACATCGTGGACAGCGAGCTGTAAAAATTTCTCCAGGATTCACTATGCCTTGTGAATCTATGCAGGGAGCAATATCGACAAACGACAGAGTTTGAACGTGGACGAATGATTGGTGTGCATGAAGGTGACGTTGTACCGGGACTGAAGGTACCGCGACATTGCTGCTCGTACTGGACATAATGCCATGACAGTGATGCGTGTGTGGAAGCAGTGGATCGTAGGGAATCGGGAGCATTTCCGGCAGTGGACCACGAAATGTGACGACACCGAGGGTTGACAGACACCTCTTTCGCATGTCAGTGATGGTCCGTTCAGCGTCATCGCAAGTGCTAGCACAACGGTATAGCATTGCAACAGGTGTGAAATTGTCTGCCTCCACAATTCGAATCCGTCCGCTGCACAAAAGGACAGGTTGCACGTATCCCTTTGCGGCGGATTCCCTTGACCCTGAACCATAGACGCCTCAGGCTACAATGGGCTTGTGAATTCAGACAATGGCGTGCTGATTGGCAACTTGTCGTGTTTTCGGACGAGTCCGGCTTGGACAATGATGGCCGCATACGCATTAGAAGGTATCGTGGTGAGCGCCTTATTCCAGCATGCATTGTAGAGCGTCATACTGACCGAACGCCAGGTGTGATGGTGTTCGGCGCCGTTGGATATTATGCGAAATCTCTTCTGCTAAGAATTGACGGCAATCTGAATAGCGACGGCTACAATCTGAACAGGGAAGCTGTAGAGACTGAAGCCATACCCTTCCTTCAGAGTATTCCTAACGCTATATTCCAGCAGGACAATGTCCAATCACAGGTTGCCAGTAATGTTCAAGCCTGCTTCCCAGCCTGGCAGATACCGCTTCTTTCCTGGCTTGCACTTTCGCCAGACATGTCGGCTATTGAATATGTCGATATGGCACTCGGCAACTGGCCCGTCAATGTCTTCCAGCAGTCAGTACCAATGAACTGTAGACTCGCGTACAAACACCCTGACAAGCAATTCCCCAGTATACCATCCAAAGCCTTTTCGATTCGATGCCACGACGTATAGCAGCTCTTATTGCAGCTCGTGGAGGCTTCACAAGATGCTAATTTTGTCAGGTTATAATTATTGTATTGTACTGAAAACGTAATCACTTATGTACAGACATATCAGAAATATATGATGCAAATTTCCTTCTAATCGTATAATCCTTTTATGGCGTTGCATTTTTCAACACTACGTATTAATTAAAGACAGAGTAACAAAAGAAAAGATTTTTACCGGTATGTAAAAGATTTATTTTATCACAATTGTTTTCATTTATTAACTAAACCTTGTTAAATAAACTTGTTAATTAAACCTATATATGAATTTAAAAATATTTTTTTTTAATATATGGAAATTTAACAGAAAATTTAAGATTTAAGTAAATTAATTCGAATGACGACTATAAAACGGAATCAAAAGAAGGATGTAAAATGACAGAATACGCTTTGTTTTAAGCATAGTCGGATGCCAATTATGAGCTTAGTTGCTCGCGAATTATCAGTGCATCTTCAACAATAGACTAGCATTCTGTAGTTTCAATAAATGTTGAGTGACATACTGTGAAGGGGGCTTTTTAGTTATACAATGGGTTTAAGACATTTGTCAAAAGTCTGAAATTAAGGCTATTTGATGAAATGAGGAGAATATTAAAGTATCTGGATCGATGTAACAGTTTATTAATAATTAGGCTGTAGCAAATGTTTCAAAGATCAAGTGTTTCCAGAAGACCTTCGTATTATTTTTCCAGATGCAAAGTAACATGAAAGACAAAGTTGTACACGAAGCCATAATCAAACAACTTTGCCATCAACAACAATTAGGAGAAGTTGTGGCCATTGAATCAACCATAAATATGGAACTTTATCCTCAGCACAAACCTTCACCATAAATAGGGCATTTCATGAAGGTGATGTTTACGCTTGCGACCAGTACTTTGAGATTTCTGTTCCCGCTAAACGTTGGCAGCTACTGAACTTCGCCGTTATAGCTACCATAAGAGAGAGACTAAGTTCGCAGGATTCCTAACATCCGATCCACGAACTAGACTGCAGGGCTAATAGTCGAGGTAAACATCATTCATCGTATGGTGAGCGAGTATATTCTCTCGTCTTCAATCCCAAAGATAATGCATGGAATTTTCCAGGACAAATCACTAGCTATCAGTGAGATCCTTATAAGCCTGTACACCACATTCAAAGTAGGAAGAACAATGGAAAACTAATGTAGCTATAAAAAGTAGCTTTACATCTTATTAGTCACTCATTGTAAACGAAATATAATGTTTTATCTGTATTACACTATGAGGTAATTTGAGGCACGATAGAAAATCTTTTCAGTATTACTTTTCAAATCTCCAGACATGTCCACATAAACTTATAAATTAGTGAAGCGGTATTTGTTTAACAGATTTTCCTACAAACTGCACTAAGTTGGGAAGTTGTTATATTTCTATTTATTTTGCAAGTCTTTTGACGAGAAGTTTGATCAATATATATAACGGAAGAGAGCGATATATTTATCCATGAAAGAATTCAGAAGTTAACTTGCAATTTTTTTCCCCTCATGCTTTTTTTCTTTATTATATCTTTTTATTTTTTACCTAGTTTTTTTATACTGGAACAATTTTCGACCTACTTCATTTATAAGAGTTAGCCTTTCATCCATTTATACAATATTTCTGATCAACTAACGAACAAATGAACATATATTAAGTAACTGAAATTTCCTATAGCAAATAATCAAGACATGAAAACTGTAAAGTTTTTCTTTACAAAAAACACAAATTCTTAATTAGGTTTATAGAGAAGAGACCGGGCATTGTCTACCCTCTATATCGGTGAGCACCTCGACCTCTTTGCTCGGTGGACTGGTACCAACATCATTCCTCGCGTAAACCCGAAAGACGTAGCGGGTAGCAGGAGTCAAATGGTCAATGTTAACAACAGTAGACTGGCCAAATACAGTCACATTCCGAGAATCATCACTCCATCCACCTACAAATAGAATATAAGAAAAGAATAATTGTTCCATTAGTTCAAAATTAAAAGGAATTAAGGTTTTATTTGATGTTTGTTCCACCTTTCGTAAATATACATCACAAGCTGTTATAATATAAAATGACATATTTACCTAAAATTGGTTTATATTGTACAATGTACGTTGTAATAGGACTGTTGCCATCAAATGGTATCGACCAATCTAATTGCACTGATCGACTGGTCGTCTCTGATGTCCAGACGTTGAAAGGAGCCTCGGGTTTTTCTGGAGAAAATAAAAATTGAATTATTCGTAAAAGATCTATCAAGCATCATGGTATTATCAAAATTCCAATTTAATGTTTCTTTTTTTTTAATTTGATTTATGTTCCTGTTATTTTATGTATATAAATATTTAAATCTCCTAAGATGCTTCTTAGGAATTATGAAAAAGACTACAAAAGAAACTTATGGACTACAATAACTAACATCAACTGAAATGGAACTAGAACAAACATTATATGAAGAATGGAGTATTCATGAACAAAATAAATTTTAATCAGAGTCCTAAAATTGAAAAAGACCACAAAAACGTCCAAATTCTATTTGGATAGATAAAATGAAAAGTAACTGCTTCTTAAAGAGCTAGGTGTTTCGAGAAAGATATCCTATCTTGGCAGATTTGAAATATAGTATTGAATATTCAAATCAATTTGCTAGGTTCTGCCGTGCAGATTAGAAACTACAGTTGTTAATAAAGAACACTTGGAATAATTGTTGCATAATTCGGGTTTGAAGCTGATGTTTGGTAGCGCACCTGCGATAACGGTGGCACGATTGTAACCATTTAATTTTCTGCAGTGCAATGCTATTTTCTTTCAAAACCTCACTTCCTTACCACCCTCAGACCCCCACTCTGAGTAGCCTCACTAGGGAAACTTTAATTACAACAATCCTGTATTTTCCAAAAGAGAGTGTTATATCTCTATTGTTTCTGATAACAAAATTGACCATTTGTTTTATTTTTTTAAAATTTAGTTTAGTTAGGGTGACCAGATTTTTACATTGGCAAAGCGGGACACCATTGACCGGGGGGGGGGGGAGACCGGAAAGAAAAAAAAAAAAAAAACGGATTCTCCAGTTAGACAATCAAACAAAAAAGGAATTCCATAACCAAAAAAAAATCGGAACTTTTTTAAAATGCCGCGGTACACGGGACAAATTGTTAAAAATCGGGACTGTCCCGCCAAAATCGGGACGTCTGGTCACCCTAGTTTAGTAAAACTGTATCGTTTTTTGCAATTTAAAACATTTTACAAAACTTTCTATTAAAAACAGTATCAAAACATTTCATTAATTAGAAAAGTAATTGCTAATTAGAAATTAAAGTATATTTTGAGCTCAGGCATTATTTTCTGATCAGGTGCTGCTTTAGTAAGTGACTAATGAACTAGAAACGCAGTTCGCTTTTGGATTAGTTCGCAGCTTTAAAGGTGAACCTAAATGATGCAGAAGGATTTAATTTTGATTTATGAAGTGTACTACAAAAATAACAGAGTAAGGTTTAAAGATAAACTGAAGAAATATGATACAAAAGAAAAAGTTAATGAACGCACTTTTAGTGTGTATGTTTTTATAAAATTTTACATAATGTTGATAAAAATTTGAAGTTCTTTTATTAAACGGCAATATCGATTACTTAAAACAATTTTAGAAGTCCTTGTTACTGAACACTCAAAGATGGAACCATTGAAATGAATTTGCAGCATCCATTACTAAAAGGCGAAGCTAAGCTCTAGATGCTTTTGCGCCATTAAAATCTACTAACCAACCAACCATTAATAAACAAACAAAAAAATAAGAGAGAAACTGTCTTTAAGACTGTATCTAACGAGAATGTCCCGTTATTAATTTATAAATTTATTAATTAATATTTATTAATTAATTTATTAATAATTAATATTAATTATTATTGAAACATGATTCTAGTAATGATAAATATTATAAATAAAAACCATAACATCTTCTTCTTTCATAAATACCGCTATATTTCGCAGATAACTTATCTGTTTCTTCAGGCTTATACAGAGAATGTTCTTCATAAACAAAATTTTGATCAGAATATTAACAATATTGTATCATATACGATAAGTTACAATAGAGATAATACAGAATCATACATGTTAAACATTGATCATATACATTTTCAATTAAAAAAACATTAAGGAAACTAAGGGAACGTGTAAAAGAACACGTTAGCGCAGTCAAAAATAACCATCCCGAAATCTCAGATTGGGCCCACCATTCTTTATCATTGGGGCATAATCCGGACCCAATTGTAAAAATTATATACAAAGATGTTCATAATACAGAAATAAGGTTTATGCTAGAAGCTTGTATAATAAGAAGCTTTAAATGCTTCAACAAACAGAAAGGTGCTGATGTTAGCCAAATAGTATTAGATAAATTCATAAAAAATTGTAAAGACATTACAAAATTTCAATGATACTTTCATTTATTGTCAAAACATTCCGCTCGTTCGTTGAACTATAATATATGATATTCTGTTCATGACTACTTATTGTTTATATTGTTAATATTCGGTTCATGACTACTTTGTTTTGATGAAGATCATTTAATAACAATGTCAATAATGTTTTTTTAATTGAAAATGTATATGATCAATGTTTAACATGTATGATTCTGTATTATCTCTATTGTAACTTACCGTATACGATACAATATTGTTAATATTCCGATCGGAATATTGTTAATATTCTGATCAAAATTTTGTTTATGAAGAACATTCTCTGTATAAGCCTGAAGAAGCAGATAAGTTATCTGCGAAATATAGCTGTATTTAGGAAGGAAGAAGATGTTGTGGTTTTAATTTATATTGATTATTATTAATTTTTGATATTAATTAATAATATCTAGGTTTTTCTTCCAAAATTATTTTTCTCCTTAGCTATTCACTTTTTAAGTGAGACACTCAAGCAAGTTATACCTTTATATTTACATCTTTATATTTATTTAAAAGGTATTTATACCTTTTTCATTGAATCTTAAGGAGAAGTTTCCCAAGCTATGTCACTAAGATTTTCATTTTTTTAACCCTTGTTATAGAGTAACGTTTTCCTTAGTAATTATTCACTTAATCAAAAGTAGTAGCTTTGTAATGCGAATTAGTAGATCGATTGAATTCGTCAAAAGAAATTTGTCAGGTGAACAAGGATTATAACTTTTAACTTTTGGCTATTTCGATCTGATAATTTTAATCGTTAAGAAGAATTAACGAAGATTTATATACGAACTCGAAGAATTACCCCACAGAGAGGTAGAGTTAGAGTAGGCCTCCACAATATACAGCCAGTTGATCGAATGCGACCTTCATCAGCTTACCATGAACGATGACTTTTTTAAAAATATATTTTCACTCGTTATACTATGTGCAGAATCCACGTCAATCAGGATTCCCGTAGCAGGATTCCTTGTAGTTGGTGATGTAATATCTTTCATCAAGTTGAATGGCGAACCGAAAAGATCAAAATAAGAAAAACTTTATTTCAATGGAATTGGTATTCATTTGCAGCATTCGTAATTGAATAATATAATTATTATTCTTTAATTTTTATAAGGAATCTAGTTGTTTTTCTTAGTTTGCCTTCCACTGTTTTCTAAGTTGTGCAGACCTACTTTAGACAGACATAGAAATTTTCTCAGACATACTGATATTGGAAATACATAGATCGTATAAGAAATAAGGGGGGGGGGGTTACGAAATTTGTAGTGTTAACTTTTTTTTTTCAAAAGCTATCATATTAAATCAGGTAAACATTGGCTATGCAACTTTCCATCAGAAGAAATCAGCAGAAATATTTGTTTATGAGTGAATTTTTTTTCTGTTAGGAGGAAACTGTTTGAATACTGTTTGAACATATTTGAACATTGATGAGTACTAGGATCCAACCAAAAAGATTAAAAGAAGTTAACAGTGATGTTGATATATCGCTTTGTAAACCATCTTGCAGCTGTTACTTCTTTATACATGACATCTGTAGTAAATTACTATTAGCAGTCGCAGGGTTTTCTTATAATTGCAAAGAAGTTATCCGAATTGTTTTCCTTAGTATGTAAGAAACTTATTTATTGCTAAAAGTCCAAAAGCAGCCAAATCACATGGCCCAGGCTGCTGCGAAACCTAAATCCGTCTATTTTTTTTTAAACTGTTATTTTTATTTGAAGCCACAAAATTAAATCTCATTTTTTAAGGAACGACTTGGATTCAACAATTTACATTTAACTTCTCAAATAGATGAATTTTATAATTTTTTTGATAAATAGATTGGCCTTAAATAACTTAATTTATTCTGACTTTTTCTCAATATTAAATAAAATAGCTTCATGCAGATTTTTAATTATATATTGTAATTACGCAATTAAAATTTTACTTGTATTACAAATTAGGGAATTATAAATGTCGAGTTATATGGAAAAGCTTTTATAGAAAAAAAATGTCCTAACTTTAAAATTTCGTAACAGAAATGGTGTGATTTTTTTTTTTTGTTAGCTCTCACGGTATTTTACATATAAATGATAACGTTTATTTACATACGCATTGTAAAATAATAAAATGCTATAATTACAACATTAAGCATTAAACTTTAAACATTAAGCTTTATTGCTGGAATTAAGTTTAGAACTTTATAAAATGCCAGAACTGTCATTATAAGAATTTCGGCATTTGCTTACAGAAGGCATCGAAAAGCCTAGTTAAGTAATGAGATTTCACTAGAATCCAGAAATAATAATTATAAACAGGAAGCACAGACCAAATACCTTGAATAATCAGATTAATGGTGGCTTCGTCCTGACCGAAAGGATTCTTGGCAATACACGGATATCCGCCACTGTCTTGCCTTTCGACGGCTCTGATTACCAGTTCAATGGCTTTTCCGGTTCCCCATCTCTCTTGAGGTTCTTCCTTGTATCTGTCTCGAAGGACAATTGAAATGAATGCATAGTTTCAACGAAACCACTAAATGATTTCTCACTCTAGGTTTGCAACTTACCTATCTGGACTATTGGCTCTCGATCGCTGTTTATTCTGTCCCCAGCTGACTGTCAATGGCTCGTCACCCAAAGCCTCGCAGTGCAGCACAGCGTCCTCTCCGGCTTTAGCTGTGTAGTTTCTCTCTTTTGTCTGGAAGTAGGCAGGAACTGTGAATAATGGACAACTATATTTCAGTCGGCAGTCTAAGGAAATTCTGAAACCTTAAAATTCTGAAACTTCAATTTTTTTTAAAACATCATTTAGTAGAAATTACTGATGTTTTTACAATTCCTGATGTAATCATTTCCTGATTATCAAATGATAGAAAAGTCACAGAGAATAAACATATTAAAAGAACGTTAAAATAGCTAAAATTATTAATATATTTTTAATATTAATGCATCCTATTCAGGGCCGTCGCGTGGTTTGTTGGCGCCCGGGGCAAGATTTCGTCAGGCGCCCTACACTTGATATTTGCGTCCCCCCCCCATCCCAAAAATCTTCAACCAAAAAAAACCAAAAACGGAATTTCCAAATTTTTTCATTTTTGCCGTTGCCGCGGCGCCCCCCTGGCCATGGCGCCCCCCTTGGCCCCGCGGCGCCCAGGAATTTCCAATTCAACAACCAAAAAAAAAACCGGAATTTCCAATTTTTTTTATTTTTGCTCTTGCCATGGCGCCCCCCTGGCCGCGGCGCCCAGGGCGATCGCCCCGGTCGCCCCGCCCACGCGACGGCTCTGATCCTATTCAGAGTATTTCTAAATAAAACTTATTTTACCAATAATGCATTTAGTTTACGTAGATCTTAATTTAGTTTTATGATAAAATAGATTTGAAATCTTTTATTGTTTATGAAGAGATATTTTTGAATTTATTTTTACCGTTTTTGGTAAATTTATCTATAGAACTAGGGAACAAATTTTCCGTCACATTTTTCATCGTCAGCTTTTAAATTCTGATCAGGTTTTTCCACTTAAATTGGATTTTAAGTTCGAAGGACGGAAAATGAATTAATATGAAAAAGAGTAATACATGAACATTAAATATTTCTTAACTCAAGCATGCTTCTAATTTAAATTTATTAATTGAATAGGCTTTAAAGATATGACGCCAAAATCTAACCTATAAAATCAAATTCATAGAGTGCTAATGACATGAGAATGATTGATTTCCTCTACTCTAAAACAAGGTTTAATGAAGCAATTCTTATTGGCATTCAACGATAAACCGATCAATAGTTTTACCATGAACATTGAGATGCACCACTTCACTGAGCCCTGCTCCGATACCGTTGTTAGCTTTGCATAAATAATAGCCTTTATCTGCTTCCTTGGCTTTGTGAATCTGCAGGGATCCATCTTCATGCACTTGAAGGTGAGAACTACTATACGTTATTTCTCGATAATCTCCTGATGCATCTCCTGAGGGATTAAACATAGAATAGAATAATGGATATGATATCTATTATTACTCAAATACAACAGGGTATTATTGTATTCACAGTTTACACCATAACAAACAATTCCAATGAGACAATGAAAGCTTTATTTCCAGAGGGATATAAAGGGTAGAGACTGTGGCATTTGATTTCTACCCTTTTGTTGGATTGCCTAGAAGCAACAAGTCTTCTCCTTTTATTAACAAACTTTTTATTCGATTAATAATCTAACAACTACAATAAAGCCAGTAAAGTAAGTAAAAAATGTTTATCTACACTGGTGGAAAATGAAAAATGAACACATCTAAGAAAGTGAATGGGAAGAACCGTATTTGAGGGTAGAAAATGCGATGATCAAAAGCGCAGCGCTGTGGAAGAATCAGGAAGCGAGTACTGGCCGTGCACAATCCGAGACCCTATCAGCAGCCGCAAGAGTGGTCGGCTATGCCAGGACGGCGAAGGAAAGCACAGTTTGTGCAGTTAAGGGAGTTTGAGCGAGGTCGAATTGTGGGTCTGTGAGAGGCCGGGTTGTCGTTCCGAAGAATCGCTCAACACGTTGGACGTGAAGTGTCCGCTGTGCATCAGTATTGGCACCGGTGGTCCGAAGAAGGTTCAAATGCTCTTCAGACTCGTTCCTGATGGCAGCGGCACAAGGATGTACGCCAGAACCAATCACGGATCGCATGGCGACAGCAGCACAGATTAGGATCAGTGACGCGCTCGGGGTGTCAGCTAGGACCATACGCAACCGTTTGCTGGAATCTGGGTTATGATCATGGGTGCCGCTCGCCAGATTTCCACTCACGCCTCGCCACCGTACAGGCCGCCTCCAATGGTGTCGCGAAAGAAGCACCTGGAGTGATGAATGGCGCAGCGTTGTATTTGTGATGAGAGCAGGTTCTGCCTCTGGCGTCGACCAGGTGTGCGGTATCTGCCACAGTGTATACGGCAGCGACACACAGGACCTACCGCCTGGCATCATGGTGTGGGAAGTCATAGCCTTTAGTGACCGTCGCCTCTGGTTGTCCTACTGGAAACATTTAGCAGTGCAGCATACCAACAGGACAACTGCCTGCCCACACACTGCTCATGCAACCCAACGAGCTCTCCAAGGCATTCGTCAACTCCCCTGGCCAGTACGATCACTAGACCTGTTCCCCATTGAGCATGTCTGGGAACCGATTGTACGGCTCTGGCCCGGTCTGCAACACAGGCAACAAACCTTCACCAACTGCGCCACCACCAACTGGTGCGTGAGCCCCCATCCCCAGGATGACATTCGGCACCTCTACGATTATCTCCACGCGAGAGTGCAAGCCTGCGTTGCTGTTGGAGGAGAATACACAGGCTACTGACATGGTCTTTTGACACACACTGTAGCGTCTGTACTTAGGCGTATTATCCCGCGCGCATGATCGTAAACAGTGTATAACCTATAGAATGTGTGAATAAAATTTAATTCTCCTGGGACCATGGTGTTCATTTTTCATTTCCCACCAGTTTATATTATCTCCATAATAATTATATTTTAATGCAAAATTTCCTAGTGGTAGCTCACGATTCCTTTCTCAAACAAATATTTAAACCACATAATTTACTATACTTCATTAAATAATTATTCATTATAAAATATAATCAATATGGCATTAGCAGTTATTATTATTAAAAGTAATCAATATTCAAGGATTCTATTTCAATGGTAATTCCGCTTCAATTTCCTGTTTTGTCTACTAGAATTACCACTGATATAAAAATCCTTGCATCCTATTACAGCAGCCCTCGTTTTACGACGGTTCAATTTACGACGATTCAGATTTACGCCGGATTAGAATTTAGGCCAAAATTAGGAAAAATATATTTAAACAAAAAATAAAAAATGAGTGAAAAGAAAAACTTCTTGTGCGAATATTCAGTCATAAACTGTGAACGCAGCCAACTTAACGGATGTACTTAGGTTCCGCCCACTCGGTCCATGTGGCTCCTCCCCTCCTCGCTTTTATTTCGCTAAGTATCCCGCGTTGATTGCCTGTGATAAATATGCATTATAATTAATAGTGATAAAAGTTTTTAAAAATAAATGTGCCAATGTCTGGTAAAATGAATATACCCTGACATACTTTACACTGTATGCATGTAGTAATTAAGTTATTATTTATTATTTTAATAAATTATAAATTTTAAAAAATTATAAATAATTTTAGTTTATTTAGTAGATATATGAAAACACGTAAATATTTTACATTAATTTTAGTCGTAAAAACTTACAATAGCATGGCTTATTAAATAAAAACAATATACTTTCGAATGCGTGGAACGCATTATATTATATAATGGATTCGTTTTACGTCGATTCGATTTACGATTCCACTGCAGGAACGCAACACCGGCGTATGACGAGGGCTGCCTGTATTGTTAATATTAATAACATTTGATGTCATTACCTTTATTGTTATTATCAGTAATTGTTTAATAAAGTGTAATATATTGTATGATTAGCAATTTACTTATTCGATATTTATTTGGGCCAAGATTTACCTGAAGGGTATCATAGGCTTCCGATTAGCCGATGGAACCACATCGTCAATGGGAAGTTTCTAATGGCGTCGGAAACTACTGTGAAGGATATATAACTGGGTAGCTGCTGACGGGTGTTTTGGTTTGTGGGGATTGGGAACGGGAGAATCCTGCCTATACATTTTTTTAATTTTCTAATATTATTTATTTATTAATTTATATTATTTGGAAGAGTCAAATTCAGGTTATGTATTATGATAGATATCGTTTCTGTAAAGTGAGTGTCGTTATTAAATGAAGTTACTATGATACGTCGTGGATCCGGACTCCTGACTGGAGGAGCGCGGTTCAATTCCCGGCGGTATTTGGGTATTTTTTCCCCGGTTATTCCTCCAGTCGTACTCTAGGGCTCACCCAGCCCTCTGTCAAATGGGCACTGGGTTTCTTACTCAGGGTTAAATGCGGCGGGAGTCGGAATAACCATCCGACCTCAACTAGCCCTTTTGGTCGAGGATCACCTGCAGAAGCGTAACTAGAGAATTTTTCTGGGGGGGAAGGGGCAGGCCCTTTGTGTTCGAAAAGTAGATAGAAAATTCCATTTTGTCGCATGTACTGCATGTACCTTCGAATAATTGCATTCTTATTTTTGCAAATAACGCATACAATGCCAATAAGTTAAAAAATATTTTATTTAATTTATTTTTATATTTAAATTTAAAATATTTACACTAATATGTATTTTCCCTGAGGTGGGTGGGCCACCCACCCACCCTGGCTCCCCCCTAGTTACGCCTATGATCACATGGGTCTAAAACTCCCGCGCATCGAAGGCCTTTAGTATGACCTGTAGTGAAACACGACTTGAAAGATTTCCTTGAAAGATTCAAACAGATATTCAGGGCTTCTAGTTGGAGAGTTCTCGAAATAGAGTATCAGTCACTTCTCAATGGAATGCACCTTGTTAATGGAATGCACCTATGTTTTTAAGATGAATTGTTACTATCATTTAAAATAAAAATTATCATTAATTGATTGTTATAGATCAGTTTTTTTTAATTCAGGAAGCAAAGCTAAATTTCTCTTCTCAAATGTTAATTTTGATGTTCTTACCAATTGCCTTCATCCAAGTTATAGTAGGAGGCGGAAAGCCATCTGCTCGACAAGCCAATACAATCGTATTTCCCAACAGAACATAAGAGTCTTGCGGTTGAGTTACCCAACGTGGAGGCACTGAATAATGGCACGAAAATTAGGTTAGAAAACAAACAAAGAAAATTAAGGAGGAAGGTTTCTCACAATTAACAGCAAATGAAAACGAACAAATTAATTCACTGGAAGACGTACTTGTAATTTTAAAATACTGCTAACATTAAATGTACGATAATAATTTATGAAAATAAATAATTGCAATTCAGTTAATTCAGTTAATTCAGTTAATTAAGTTGATATTACATTAACTTCAGCTGCAAGCAAATAGCCAAATTTTAATAATAATGTACATTTAATATAGAATTAATTAGTAAGAAAAGTCACAAATTTCATACATTCGAATTAACCTAGAATTAAGTTCAAAGCTTCTTTAGTTTAATTATAATTACTGTGTTAATATCTTTTAAGAACATCTTCGAATCAGTTTATAATGAATTCAAAAATAACAAGAAAATTAATGCTTTTAGACAGTATCAAAAGCAAAGCGGCCCCATAATATGCAGAATTTGATAAAGAAACTTTTAAAACAAAACTTTATCGGAAGCGACCACTTTTGACCCCCAACTTCCGGTCAGGGAGTGGTCCTAGAGGTCTGATTTTTTGGACATGGTCACCTACTTTTTGATGCTTAACACAATGGTGAAGGTTTCATTCTAATATCTCTAATCGTTTGGATGCTACAGAGTGTGACATCCAGCAAGCATAAAAGCAAGAACGGTCCCCTAGCGGTGTTACAGGGTAGCTGTAACCTAGGGGCCGCTAACAAAAGAAAGAAGCAGAAATCCTAACTCTGAATAAAATATTAAAAAGTAAATTTTAATTTTACTGAAATAAATTAAGCTTATTAAAAATCCTATCATTCTTTGTAAGTATGATGATCTAAGTTTACAAATTTTTACCAAATCTTTTAAAGATTTTTTTCAATGTTGATCTTTTTCTTTATTACTTATCTGGATTAAGCGAAGAGAAATTTATATTGTAATATAAAACATTTGAAAATAGATTGCAATACTATATTTCTAGCAGAAGAGATAGAGTTCACACTAGTCATTAACGATATTAATGTCTATCTGACAGCAAAAACCAGATCATAAACAAACTGAAAACATTAGCTGTGAAATGTTTTTTTTGTATTATTGCAGAAACGTTGCAGTCAGTACTGAAGGCCAAAATGAGTGCTTCTTATTCTCTTCCATCATTTGAAGAATCTAAAGAATTAAAAGGATGAAATAGGTTCCTTTGTACTTGAATATCTTAGATAGTACAATTTGAAAAATGAGTACAATATTTTATTTGACAATATTATTTTAATTGCTAAACAATTTGATATCTTTGTTTGAAATTTCTGGAAAAAAAAAATATAAATTAAAAGGCATTTAATGATGGTATTGTAAGTATATTTTAAAACAAATTTTAAAAGGTATGTTTGTTCTTTTTTATTTAAGAATTTTGTGTCCTATGAAATATATAAATAGTAAATGGCTGATATGATAAAAATTTGAGTAAAGCTCAACTTTTTATTAAATAAAAATTGGCTAACTCTTTCAAATAAACTCTTTCTAACTCTTTTAAAAAAATTCTCACAACCTTCGTCAATAACCCTACAAAATTATTACCTCTACTTTTAAAGCTGTGTTGAAAAAAGTTATTTACTTATAGAGATGATCAATTTCTTAAATATTCGGAGTTTCTGTAACACACCATTGTTACTTCACATAAAATTGAAAGGATTTTATGTTTCAGTGTCACTTGTGTCATAATTTTACAGTCGTTCAACTTCAGTTTCAATAACAATTTTTTTGATTGTCATGTCTAATCATAGCGTCAGTGATTTTCTTATCAAATAGATATTTTTAGTATCTTCAACGTAAAAACATTCAGTCTTTTATTATTTCTGCTTTTTTATATATTTTTCGATATTTCACCAATATTTTATCAATATTTAAATATTCTTCATAGTTGATTGTGAAGGCAATAATTGAGCAGTAAGAACTCATAAAATACTATGAGTTAAGAATCGAGGTATTCTTCCTTCTAATAATGTGTTTGGTATGCACCATTAATCCACGTGGTACTGATCAACATTACCTGAAGTCACGGAGCAAATTCCTGAAGGAATCAGTATTTATTTATGCTTTCAAACCGATTTTTCTAGAAGGTCGGAGTTTCATCATGCTTCTGGCTAACGAATATAAGGAATGCTTTGCCAGGGTAATGCATTATCTGCAGTTAAAGATTAAGCTCGTTATCATATTTTCGTATTTGAGCAAATTGAGAATATATATTTCATAGGAAGATCAATAAAGATAAGCTATTCTCTTCAAAATATACAATTGATAGATGTTTTTATGACAAACGTAATATAAAAAATGATGGAAATTAGTGAGCTAATATATATAAATTTAGCAACTATCCTATCAGGTGCATTTATTAAAAAATATCTAATTTATATTCTTTTTCGCACATTTCTTTCCTTTCATAGGAACGAAAATGTATTCTAATTATTTCATTCAATCATAATTTTAGGGAAAACCAAGAAGTTAAATTCAAAACGCAACAACGAATCAAGAGTGAGTTTCTTCTTGGTTTTCCCTGATGAAAAGGTATATTTACCGTTAACTATTAGCAGCGCTGTGTGTTTTTCTTCGGCTGCGTGATTTGTAGCGGTGCATGTGTAATTGCCGCTGTGTCGTGATGACACACTCTCGATGCTCAGTGAACTGGTTACTTCGTCGAAATTTCTGACAACTACCTGGAGATTGACGGGAATGGAATGCCCATCTTTGTCCCAACTTAGATGGATGGGACGATCGCCTTGACTTATTGCACAAGTGATTTGAGCACGCATTCCCTCATGCAGTTGTGCATCTTGGAAGGAGAAGGGAATGATCTTTGGTGGGACTGGAAAACCAAAAGAAACGCTTTTACCTGCAAACTTGAAATGTTGTCATCCATCTCGGAAGGCATCGATGTGTTTGGAGGCTTTTAGTTATACTTTCATCTGTATTTGCACACCTTTATTCACTCATCCATTCATTCAGAAGTGGTTCCTTAGTTCCACAGGGTTTTTTTTAAACGAACTCAAATTGAATTAATATCATTTTATGATTCAAAATTCATGATTCGTTTTCAAGAATGGTATATAAATATATTAAAGAAAACCTCACGATACAGGAAACATTTAAAACTAGATAATGAAAAATAACTGTCTTTTAACAAAAACATTTAAATGGGAGAAAATGGGGCAAGAGTATGTCCTTAACAGAATCCTCCACATTTTATTCTATTGTATTTCCTTTCCTTTTACATGAACTTTAACTTTAGAAATTACTATAATAGGATAACTACATATTTTAATGGAGAAATTAAATACGGAATAGAAAAAGAGAAATATGAATGTTTGCGTCTGATTTATTGGAAATGAGTAGTAACTAGACAAAAAACAAAAAAAAAATTGTTAAAATTTCCTTTTCTTTTAAGGCAAAAAAGTAAACAGGACAATAAGGAATTTTTGACAAGGTTAATTTTAATTATGTTCTACTGCAAATTCTACATACTAACAGTCTGCAGTAAACACATTAAAGCCAGTCTGACTTTTCAGATTTTTACTCTGCTTTGCAGACGAAAATGATTTAAGTGGCTTTCCGGATGAAACTCCTTTTTTATGTTTCTTATTATTTCTAGACATTTTGTCACAAGATTCTTAGGTCTTTGAATCGATTTAATCGATTCTTCAGAAGCTCTCTTGATTCATAATCTCGTCAAGAGTATCCGCTAAATCTGGTTGGATATTGTCTTTTTCTTGTAATTATGTAGGTTTTTAGATCTCAAAATGTAATCGATGATACTTTCAATATATATGCTTTAAATAGGAGCCTTTCTGTGATCTCTTGCCTATGCAAACCTGCTCGCTGGATGCCTTTTTCATTTCATGCGTAATAAGAACCAAACAATTAAAAATTCACGACTTCTAAATAGGCTATTTTTGCTCCAAGACATCCGTTTAATTACAATTATGTCGGTCTCAGTATAAGTTACTATCTTTTATTGCTGTAGAAACATAACATTTCCATGAAGACATTATCAAATCAAAACTAAAAAAGTATAACTAACAAATACATTTTCATTTTGAATATGCATTGCCAAATCAATTTGATTATGCATTTCTATTTTACAACTAAAGTTTGTTAAAGCAAAATAAAATAAAGATAAAAAATGATAAAGATCGTAAACAAGACGTTTTGCCTTGTTCTATCAAATATTCTATTTAATCATTTCCGTACTTCTTTTTTTGTTTTGTTTTGTTTTGTTTTTGAAAAAAAAGAAGAAAGAACGAAATATATATAATAATATATAAGTTAAAAGTTGATTTTTTTAAATGTAATACTACTCAACGACTATGATTAAAATAAAAATGCAAATATAAAATTTTGTTTTTCATTCATCTATATTAATACACAAAAATTTAACTTTAATTACCAACAATAAGAAAAAATGAAATACCGTAGATTTTATTATTACAACATGGGGAAATTTCATGATTTTAATAACTTTGATATTCATAATAATAAAGTTATGATATTAACAAAAACTTGAGTTCTTTTAGAATTACCCCTGTTCAACAAGTGCATTCATTCTGTCACTACTTTCTTACATTACTCACAGCTCAATGTCATCTTGTTCTTAATGAAAACAGAATTAGAAGATAGAATCAGCAAACAGAGGAAGTAGAAGAGAAAGAATAGAGTCAAGAAAAAAAAGAATTATTTACCATTTACTGAGAGTACAGTTGTGTAATTGACAGAAGCTGCTTTGTTGGTCACCAAGCATGTGTAATTGCCATTGTGGCGTGAACTAACACTGCTCACAGTAAGCATACTGGAGAAGTCATCGAGGTCCCGCACTGTGATGCCATCATTAGGGGAGAGCGTACGACCATCTTTAAGCCACGTGATAGCGATAGGCAGATCGCCTTCGCTTACAAGGCATTGGATTCGAGCCCTGAGTCCCTCCCGCAAGTGTTCGTCTTGGAAGGAGAAAGGAATAATCTTCGGAGGAGCTGAAGAAGAGATAAGGAGATGACACACAACAACATAATGGACTACAGTGATGTGCAAGGATGTAACCTCTGCGTTCCTTTATGAATTTAGTTTTAAAGTTGGCACTACTTTAATAATTCTGCCATTATTCTGGCAATTTTTCTCATACCATTCAACTTTTCTTGCTTTCTTTAACGATTTAAGATTTAAGTATAGAAAAGGAGTAAATAATTAATTATATTAAGGGCCAGCATTCCATATTTAATCTGCAGTATTTGACATGACGACATTTAACTGATTTCCATTATACAAATTATACAAATTTAATTCAATTTTTCAATTAAATGTAAAACTATTTACAATTTTGTATTTAAATATCGTTTGATGGCGTTTGAAATGTAAACGAACAATTTATTATTTGTTGAGAAATTAAAATTACTAAATCGTTTATTTACATAAACTGGTATAGATAAACAGGATATTTGTTTTGAAATTTGAAATATCAAATAAAAATTAAATAGAACAAACAGATATTCAGAGCAATGAAAATACATCACTACCGTTGAGTCCAGTATGTTGAGTGCAATTTAAACAGTCTCCTTCGAAAGTTGTTGTATAGCTGTTTTGTTTCCAAAAGCTAAATATCTCTTATGAATTATTTAAAATACAACGAATTAACAATTTTCTTTAAAATGTTACGAATTAATCAACGAAGGAGACTGACGTTTGAGAATAGTTTGTAGACAGATATAGACAGATTTAATAGACAAGGACAGATTCAATAGACAAGGACAAGTGCTGAGTGCATGAACATTGACAGGGAGTGAAAAGACAGGTGGGTTTGGACATCAGGACTTGTAGTGACAGACAAACTACTCATGGGTAATTAAAGAGTACAGGTATATTTATTTAAGATTTATTGTACGGCATTAGTCTGAGAATATTTCAATAAATGTTATTAATTAAAAGTTGAAAAATCATACTGGTCAAAATCATGTTCAGGTTAATCAAAGCTATAGATCAATCAACCTCAGTAGATTAACATTGGAATGAACTTTATAATGCTGAAAGCCGCATCAGTTTTTTGCTAATCTTGACTTGGGAACGTCAGTGAATTTGTGGCGCAGAATGGCAAAAATTACATTAAAATACGGTAAGAGTTTTATTTGTCGATCAGGCAAGATGAATTACTGATCTAAATATATTATATCAACAAAGAATTCATGCAAATTGACTTTAAATAATGACCACAAATGAAGAATGTAATGCCATCGTAGATCAAATAAACGTCTCTTAAGAATCATGTCGAAATATGATTGTTTGTTGATTGAATAATGTCCTGGATTTTCACCTAAATAACATGCTTGAATGCGTGTTTAAAGCTGGCTAATTGGATGAATAACTTATTTCCAGATAACCTTTTCCTTGTAAGTCCTTTTAGTTTGACACATGGTATTCCTAAATTTTAAAATAACAGTTTTGACCAGTATAATTATATTGTGAAATAATATTCAAAACAGTGTAAAGTCTCAGAAGAGATTTGATTATAGATGGAAATAGTAAAAGAAATATTGTTTCATTTGAGAATTAGAAGTTTTGGAAGTTTGTGTTTAGGAAAGAGGAATTTTTAAATGTTTTAGAATTGTATTTTAAGAGAAAAGGACAGTTATTAGATACATCTTTATTCTTTTAGAAAAGAATTACAGCATTAATTAATTATAATGACTTTTGAATTATAATTTAAAAAGATTTTCAAATAAAAGAAAGATGAATTTTAGCAGCCAATATAATAATTTACCAAAATATGAGGTAAAGTTTCGAGTAGAAAGCAATCTTTTTCAATCTTTTCAGTTGAATTTGAAAATCTTTTAATTTGAGATCAGAAATAAGAATGTGTATTAAAGGAACAGAAAGTAAGAGTTATTTAGGGATAATTTTTAGCCATGTTTGAATTAAGTGTATCGCAGCGCAGCCTTCTTTGATTAGATGAAAAGTTTCCTTAAAGCATGATTACGTACAATATGGTTTTACTTAATATTATACAGTTATAAAATATTGTTATACAATTAAGTTTAACAGATTAAAATTGCAACATTTAATTGAGAAACGATATTAAACAAAATAAAGTAGTTATTTTTAAAAACAATATTAAGGACTTTAAAAAAAAAAAATAAAGTTAGAGAATGCATTAGGTCTGACTGAAAACCAGTTATAATTAGGTCTGCGAGAAACAATACTATAAATAATTAAAATACTTAAAATCACAGCAATAATTGAATTAATTTTAAGAAAATGTAACAATAATCTTTATTTGTTGGGCTAATTTTTCTTCCGGTTCTTGATTACATTTTTTTAGTTTTAGAGTTTCGTTCACTTCAGATGTGGTAAATCTGTTCTGCGAAGCTTATGCTCGAAATCTGTATTGAATGTCAAGGAATTCTGAGGCATTGAAATACAACAACAATGCTGTAAATTGCCATGAGATAACACTAAACATTTACGACTGAACCAGAAGCTGCATTTTCACGTTGCAGCCACAGCTAAATAATGCAGCTGGTACAACTTCTTCAGCTATCCCGCTCTAAACACTGGAATTCGCTGCAACAAATTCCAACCAATATTGTAAAAGTTGCTGGAATCTCTTGATTAAGGTAAACATCGTACTAAGAAATTTAAATTTGCGATCAGATACCAGTCTGATAATTTGAATGGGAAACAGTATTTTATGATAAATGATATTAATAAGATGATAAAATATATGGAAGAAACATATGAGGCAATTACTGTTCAAAGTTTCACACTAATACTATTGTTACAGAATTATATTTAATTCAAATTGTAGGTTTGTTGTTTATTCACTCAGAATTAAGCTGAAAATCCACTATTTCATTATTTTCTTTTTGCCCCTAATTATGTTTACTATAAAGAAAGAAAATTGAATCTCAGTATTGGGAAATTGGACTTCAGTAACTGACAAATCCCATCTGATGAGGACTGTGCTTGGAAGCCACTTAGAAACTATTATTGGAAATTAAAAAGCTTAGAATAATTTATAGTAAATTCGATTTCATATTTATTTTGTAAAACAAAGTTCTTGAACGTGAAATAACGATGTACTATTATCGAAATAATTTTTCGATAATAAAATTAAGCAGCAAGTTTAAAGGTGTATTGTTCAGGATTTTCATTGTTTTAAAGAGTCGAGGCATGAAATTTGAACTATATCACCTGGAAATTAACTATGTTAATCTCTTTCCATCTGCAGAACTTCAATCAGTGCTTGTTTTAACAAAACACACCGTGTTAGATTGTGTTATGTAAAAAAATAAAAAAAACAAAAACAAAAACAAAAACAAAACAACAATGCTTTGAAACATTTAAATGTGCAGATGATCAGTACCTGAAAGAAACTGATAATTTTCCAACAAAATAATAGTCTTGGGTATTCCGAAATATCAAATTTATCTAACATTTTATAATTTTGAAAAATATTTAAATAACTTAGTAATCCTTAATATCGACAAATGAAATCTGTTTTTATTATTTATAAGTTTTAAGTGATGCTAAATAGATTGTACTTTATAAAATTAGATATAAAATTAGATTTTTTATAGAGTTCCAAGGATTAAAGTATTTTTTTTCTTTGTGATTTTATTATTACAATTTTTATTTAAATTATTTAGGAAAAGCAGAGATTTTGTTGAAAATTAAAGTATTCATTATTTTTAATAATCTCTTGCATAACAGTAAACAGAAAAACTAAACAAACTGACAACCGGACGTCACTATTAGCATGCTTATACATTTGGTGACCTAGTACTCACCCATGACAATTACCTCCAGATCTCGCCGATCGGTGGCGCTGAGTCCCCGTGCAACACAAGTGTATTTTCCGTTGTCAGCATTGCGTTGCACATTGTGAATTACTAAGGTTCCATTAGGAAAAACCTTTTGTCTGTGGTTTATAGGAAGTGTTCGTTGATCTATTCGGATACAACAAAAGCAATAACACAAATGACGTAAGAATAAAATTATATAAAATTTCGGATATTATTACTTCCTCCCGCAGACATAAAAGTTTTAATATTTCAAAAAGAAATTTAAAAAAACAAATCAGAATAATTTTACGGAAAAGATTATAATGGTAATGTATTTAGTAAAAGAAACATAACAAAAAAAAATAGTTTATTTATTTTGATGGATGAGAGTTCAAATTTTCAAATTGATCGCTATTGTATGTAGATCTTTATTCGCATTCATTTAAAATTCAAAAGATTTGACTTCTTCCATTTCTAATCTATTGCATTTCTAATTTGTTTGAAAACTAAATTACTGAGAGAACTTAATCCGGCATTAATTCTTGGAGGCAATTTAAAAAAATAAAAACCAAAAAAAAAAATAATGATTTGTTTCTTTTTTCTTTCCTAAAAAAAAAAAAAATCTGTTCACTTTGTAACATAATAACTTATGGAATAATTGCAATTGACTTAGATTAAAACCGTTCAGGTATAGTCCGGCCTTTTCTCGACGGTCTGCCAACTTACTTAATATGGTTGGATATGGGTTCGATTCCCCATACTAGCCGGAATGTTTCTCTTTCTTTCTTCTGTTCAAAATAGCTTCGTCATCGCTATACTTCCCGAAGACTTTCTAATGTTTTAAAAAAAGTTGCAGGGAGCAAAAATTGTCATAGACAAACCATGCAGCCGCTGATATGGCAAGCGATAAGTACCAAACTTAATTAAATACAGTCCGTTTTTGTTTACGAGAGCCTTCAGCACTTTTGCGGGATTGCGTCAGGTCTCCTGCGATTTCTTCCAAATAGGGGCGAGGAAGATGGGATGTTTACTTTTTATCAGTGTTAGTTTACTAGTAGCTGGGTTCTATTTGCGCTTTTCGGGAAAGAATTATGGAAAGAATAAATACTATTGCAAAAATGCTCCTCGTTATTTTTTTCTTAAAAGCGAAAATGTCCAAAAGAATTTCTTAGGAAAGTATCCATCTCAGCGTATCACCCCTCTGCGGAGTAAAATCGTCCCGCAGTGGTAGCTCTGCCATTCAGAAACACACAGTGAGTACATTTAATTCAAATGTAAACATTAGACCAACAAACAAAATCAATTTGCATTCAATCCATTTTTGTTATCTGTTTGAGAATTAATTCATTATTATTAGTTCCTACCAATGACTAAACGGAGATCTTATCTCAGACGAGAAGATACAGAAACGTCATTTGAAGATTTTTTTTCAAAAAAACAAGATATAGAAATGAAATGCTACAACAATCAATTTTATCCGTGATTATTTTGTTTATTTGTAGATGTATTTTCTATTATTTTGCTTTCAGAGTGTTTGTAAATTTTCCATTACTTCAGAGTTTCTGTACTTTACCGTCTGAAGTTGACCTTTCGCTGAGAAGGGGTTGAATGCGTAAAAGATCATAAAACTCCAGCTCAGTATTAAGAGGATTGTTGGGGTTTGGAACTCTTAATCTGAAAGAAGTTTGATAAAAAGTGCATTTGGATTCGAACCTCTTTCCCAGGAAATGGAGTCAATGGGATATCCAGAGACAAAGCATCTGACAGCTAAATCTGTTCCTGCGACAACTTTGACTTGAGAGGATTTAAATCGTATGTGAGGGGGACCTGAAAAAGAGAGGAAAGAGATCCTAAGGATAAAGTCACCAAAAGGGAAGGCTATTTGGGCAATTGACTCGTGACGTATTAACCTTGGATGTTGATCCTCGCCACATGCTCCACATAGCCCACTTGATTGGATGCACTGCACTTGTATTCGCCGCCATCTTGAACATCGGCTCTCGACACGTTGACGAAGCTCACAGCATCACCGTTTAAGTCCGTATAACCATTATGATGGATTCGAGGGGATGAGTCCAGGGGGAACTTCATGCCATCCAGTGACCACGTAATCACGGGTGTGGGATTCCCGGATACAATACAATATAAGGAAAAGAAGGATCCCTGCTGATACGTTCGATCACCGAACACCCGTTGAAACTCGGGCGGAGTATCTGAAGCAAATAGAAAAAAAAAAGTAATTCATATAAAAAATAAGGAAGAAAATGTATTTTTCTTAAGTTTTAATAGTATAAAATAAAAATATCTTTGTGTATTTATCAATTTGCGATTGAATTTACATTGAATTAAGTAGGCACTTGATTTTTATGACTTAAAATCTTAGAGCTCTATGTGCATTAGGTTATGACTTAAAAAATTCAAAACCTAAAATTTCGAAATACAATCGAAAAACTGATCTAAAAATAACCATTCAATCGAAAACAACACCTTTAGGGACAAAGCAGATTTCCCTTATAGTTTTCTGAAAAATATCCCTAAATGTGACCAATTATTATGTAGCGAAATGTACTCTTAAAATCTTTAAAATCAAATAAAGACCGATTTACTTGAATCAAGAGCAACGTGGAAGGATTTATATCCATTTGAAAATGGAAATAATGAACAGGAAAAAAAGTCATAGATGGTAAAAACCCGGGCTTTAGTGAAAGTACATTTGAGTTTTAAAGCAGTTTTCAAACTTCCACTGTCAGCTGCCACTTCTATATAAATCAAAAAATGACATTCCCTAATCACATTTAATATATTTACAGATGCGTGCACATATACATGTGTTTGTGTCTGCCTGCCATCTATGTTTTCTAAATGACTACGTAACAAATTAAAGTCATTCTCACCACTAATACAAATAATAATTAAGCTATGAATGCTAAAACCTTCTATAAAGTATAATGAAAAGATATAACAGTAACTAAAATAAGAATTATCCTTGTTAAATAAAGACATTTAACGATGTTAAACACATTGAGATAATAATATGTTAAGTTAAAGTAACCCATTAGAAGTCCTTGATGTCGCGGGAGGTAAGATCCACGACGTTTTCTGAATTAAGTGGTCAATCCAACGTGAGTTTTGTTAATTCTTCAATCTTTCTTAAACAATAATAAATTTACTATATTGATAAAAATAGATCGTTTCATGAAAGAAAAGACTAGTTGAATAAATTATCCAAGTCTCTCTGAGGACCCTCACTTTAAGAATCTTAAATTCTCGTAGTTTCATAAAACTCTTCTAAGGAACAACATAATGCAAATACCTAAATCTTCTATTAAATTGCTATAAGAAAAGAAAGTGCAAAACCTTAATGAGAATGACATTAAATTCAATTTTTGCCGTAAAGAAATCTCTCCTCTAATTGAAGAAATTGAATTTTTTTTCGACTAAATAGAACAAGTATTGTTTTGTAGCTAGTAGACTTTCGTTGGCTATTTTTTAGCCCTGTATTCAGGGCTAACTTTTCCAAAAAACATTTATAAAGAACAATATTTGGAATACTTTTTCAGTAAAAGGAATCGTAATTTTATACATCTTTAACAGTCCTTTTTATCCCAAAATGTTACGAATCTAGATAAATGATATTATCTAAATGTGTTCTTAAAATCTTCAAGCAATGTGAAAATCTGAAGACCTCAACTGTTATAACAGTGTCAGTCGAAGAAGAAGAACAGTTACAAGTAGGATAGGTCAACTGCTCTAGGCCAGAGTTCGATTGGCTACGCCCCTCCCTCACCTCCCACTGGAACATTTTAACTTAATTTAGCCTTTATCCGAATAGCAACTATTTGTTTTCCGGTAACTGGGAGCAAAACAAAAAAGAATTAGATGCAATTGGCACTTACGAAATTTAGTATACTTAGGAATGTATAGATCAAAATGAAAGATTAGAAATTTATAAAGCAAAAGTTTTTTAAAGATTCAAAATATATTAGTTAAAAAAGATAATGTTTTAACTAATATAATACATGCCGTGCTGGCGTGGTCGTGCAGTCTCGGCGGCGGCCAGCCGTGGCGTCCAATGCGCCAGTTCCTGTGTTCGAATCCCGGTAGTGGCATGGGTGTTTCACTTTCCTTTCTTCTGTGTTGTCCGTTTCTTCCCTTGGGGTTGGCGCCCCCTTGCGGTATCTAGCCTAAACTCCTCTGGTAGGAGAGCGTCCATACCCAGTATTGGGTGTTACGGGCGATATAGATATAGAATACAATACATAAAAGCAGCTTCCCAAAAATTTTTTCCCTCCCTAGGCGATGCCCTTGTGGGTAATACGATCTTAGCTACAACGATATCCTAAATAAGACATGTATTTTTTTTTATTTTTTATGTTTTATGCTAGATGCATGGAAAAAAGGAAAGCAATCAATTCTTACCTCCTAACCTGAGTTCCGCCGTTCCCTGAGCAGCTTCCTGATAATTAGTGACGAAACACTGGTACATTCCTCGGTCGCTCTTGGCCACGTGATCTATTCGAAGGATTTCTTGTGACACTTGGTTGATAGTATCGGTTAAGAGGGGTTTACCGTCTTTGAACCATGTAATCTGATTGACTGGGTGACCGGATGCAACACAGCTAAGAGACGCCGACTGTTCCAAATCCACTATTTGTTTTGGTGGATAAATATATGCTGACAAAGGAACTGCAATAAAAGAGAAAAGACCAATTCCGTAGTCTGTAATTTCTTTAAAAATAAAAGCATTGAAGTAGAATAAAGCTTATTGACACCGAAGATATTAGATATCTTTCCTAGCTTTCAAAAATTTTTAGGAACAGCTTCTAAATTGTGATACGTAACATTCAAACGTAATGAACTACCTCAAAATTTACTTTATAAAGATGTAGAATTGAAAAAATCGGAAATACTCGTACATAAAAAAGAAAGTAGCTGGTTAGATTTTATGGTGCAATAGCAACAATGACCCTATTGCTCCAGGATAAATCAATTAGCTTTGACTTGTTCGTGATTTCAAGTGAACTTATTAGTAAGATTTAATTCTCTCATATTTTGAAAGAAAAGTTTTTACGTGTGCTCAATAATTCATAGTGAAGAAATAAGTTTCAGCCAACACACAAATTAAGTTAAAAAATTATAACATAATATAATTAAAAAAGTTCGAAAGCTCCAGATTATGTATGCATGGTTTTAATTTTTAATTATATTACGTTATAATTTTTTAACTTAATTTGTGTGTTGGCTGAAACTTATTTCTTCATTATCTCATATTTTCAAATTATCTTTTGTTTCGTTGTTGTTTCTAGCGGTTAGTCATTTTTTATTTAGGCATACGATATTTTTCTGTTTTCAGGGACCAACGCCCCCCCCCCCAATGTTCGAGATCTTTGGCGTTGTTTTATTGGATTTCCGCTATTAGCTTCAATGTTAGAAATCCATCGTCAATTTCAGTTGTCGGTTTGATCGGTAAAGTCTTCATATTAGGGTCATTCCACGTCAAATCAACCGATGAGTTCACCACCCCATCACAGATTTTTATGAAAATTTATTTGCATATAAAGAGTCATAAGATAAGACATTCTGCAAAATATAGGAGTTTTAGGTCAAATATTTGCCGAGATATGAATTTTTGAAGTTTTTTTTTTTGTGTGTGTGTGTGTGTCACGCCCCTTTTTTGACGTATTTTCTTCAATATCTCATCTTCTAATCAATCAAATGGAACCAAATTTGTTTTCCCCATGTATTTTTTTAATGCTGAATCCAAAAATTCCAATGAAATTAGTTTTGTAGTAATAGACAGCATGTAAGCATTTAGGAAAAAATTTA
>JAFIDM010009631.1:156164077-156189377 GCA_023159025.1 Thereuonema tuberculata
TAAATTTTTTCCTAAATGCTTACATGCTGTCTATTACTACAAAACTATTAGTCCTAGGCTAATTTTGTTGGAATTTTTGGATTCAGCATAAAAAAAATACATGGGGAAAACAAATTTGGTTCCATTTGATTGATTAGGAGATGAGATATTGAAGAAAATACATCAAAAAAGGGGCGTGGCACAAAAAAAAAACTTTAAAAATTCATATCTCGGCAAATATTTGACCTAAAAATCCCATAGTTTGCAGAATGTCTTATCTTATGACTCTTTATATGCAAATAAATTTTCATAAAAATCTGTGATGGGGTGGTGAACTCATCGGTTGATTTGACGTGGAATGACCCATTATGAAGATTGTAAGTTCGAATCGGTATATTGTCCGACCACCACGAGAAGACGCTTGGCCACGCCTACGTCACGTGGTAGGCGACGATTCTATTAATCTATTTGAGAGGTCACTGTCGTTTTCCATTTTCAGTGCAAATGCACAGATTTCGTTTCTTGGTTATAACAGAGGAATTGATGATATATAATACGATATTATATATCTACTTTTCTTATATATGTATAATAATAATAATAATAATAATAATAATATTATATTTTAACTGTAACAATATATAAAACTGATTTGCTGTTTAAGAACTGTTATATTTGCACTGTTTCTTATTTATTTAAGTCATCATTTAAATTATGAAAAATCGTAATTATATATAAATTATATTAATTAATATAAGTAACAAATATATACACTTCAAGGCGATAATGTTTTATTTAACAATTAATTGTTGATAGTTAAAAAAAAAAAAAACTTCTTAAAAAACAATCCCGTGAAGTTCCACAGGACATTTACAAGTGCGAATGCCAATGGTCTTAATTTGTATATTTGCAAATGTCCTGAGAAACTTTACGGGATTGTTTTTAAACAAGTTTTTTTTTTAACTGTCAACAATTAATTGTTAAATAAAACATTATTACCATGAAGAGTATATACTTGTTACCTATGTATAATTACGATTTTTCATAATTTAAATGATGACTTAAATAAATATGAAACAGTATAAATATAATAGTTCTTAAACAGCAAATCAGTTTTATATATCGTTATGGTTAAAATATAACATAGTTATAGCTATTATTATTATTATTATTATTATTATTATATAAATATATAAGAAAAATAGATATACAATATCGTATTTTATATTATCAATTCCTCTGTTATAACCAAGAAACTAAATCTGTGCGTTAGCACTGAAAATGGAAAAAGACAGTGACTCCTCAAATAGGCTCGTAGAATCGTCGCCTACCACGTGACTTAAGCGTGACCAAGCGTCTGTTCGTGGTGGTCGGACAATATCTACTGTTTTATTTTCTCTTAATCTTTATTTCTCAATGTCCGCATGCATTTTTTTTTCTTATTTTCCTAACTTTTTTAATCTTTTCCTAACTTTGTCTTTATATTTTCCCTTACGTTAATCTACTTCCTTTTTTTTATTATTATTTTTAAACTTTTTTATTATTATGGGTCGCCCTTAAATTTATGCTTTAGCACAAAATTATATTCACTTGTTTTGAATACAATGTTGGTTTCCATTCATTAATTGCAATCACATTACATATAGGAAGCTCGGGCAATCTTCTAGTTATATTTAAAAAAAAAAAATGCATTTCTTTGGGCTAAATTTTTGTCTAAAATTTTTTTGTCGTAAAATTTTCTTATCGTATTCCACTTGCTATCTTTGTTTTCCTCTATACAGGTTGTGCTCTATACAGGAAATGTGCTGCCAAACTTAAAGGTTGTATTCAATCATGCAAAACAACAAATAAATGTCATATAAACATGGGTCTGGAAATGCTTTATTTCCAAGATATGAACGATTTAACGATACAGAAGTGTTGGCCTTTACGTCGTATCGTAGTCATTAAATTGCTCCTCAGTAATCGTGATATGGCCTGCTCGTTTCCCTGATTTAAACCCTCTGGACTTTTTCGTATGGGGTTATCTGAAATCATTAGTGTACACAACATCGGTTCCTGCCGCCCACGCACTGTATGATCGCATAGTGGATGGGTGAAACACAATTCGACGTGCACCTGGCATCTTCGACCTTGTTCGGCAGTCGATGGAACGACGTTGTTGCGTGCATTGCGGCCGGTGGAGGACATTATTTCGAGCACTTTCTCGAAGTTCTTTACATTGTCTTCCATTAACACTCCACCATCGGAGGCTTCGTTTGCAGTGATATAGTGAAGGGGTGATACGGACGGCTGTGGACTAGGAACGAAGCGTGTTTAGTGACCAATCCAGGACCTGTCTGTTCACGGATAACCACCGTACTCGAGTGTGGAGAAGCACTGGGCGCGCACAAATCCGCACTTCACTGTTGAGCGACAGGACTGGTGGTGTTATGTGTGGGGAGCTATCTCTTACTAATCTCGGTCGGAACTGGTAGTGATCAGGAGGACATTGACGGTGCAGAGGTATGTTCACTATATTCTGTGGCCTCATGTGCTTCCCTACATGGAGCGGCTACAGCTGTCCATTTTCCAACAAGATAACGCTCGTCCATAAACAGCAACGATTTCCTGGACTGCCTCCGTGCAGTTTCCTTGGCCCACCGGTCTGTAGACTTGGCCATTGAACATATGTGGGACGAGTTGGAATAACAGCTTCGGCCATCAACGAGTATGAGCGATCTGGAGCTGTAGTTGCAACAGCTGTGGGAGGATTTTCCATAGGATAGCATTAGACTTCTCTATGAATCTATACCAGCCACGCTGGTATGACGCACTACTAAAGGGACTATTGACCTATAGTGTTTAGTCCTAATAAACGGCCCATTTCCCCTGATATTGTAATGAGTTATTTGTACCATCATTCTGATTGCCTATGCCAAGTGCCATTCCATTTCTACTTCTGCTTCTGGATGCGCTAATGTTTTTGGCAACGAGTGTATTTTGATACATCAGATTACAAGCAAATACAGAAGATACAGTTTTCTAATATCTATATAAGTTTACCTTTTGGTAGTTTTTCTCAAAATCAATTATTCTGAGCTGAATCCATGCATATTGCCTAAAAGTAGGTTTTTAACAAGTAATTCTTTTGATTCATCTACAAAATGAGAGTTGAAATCATTACCAGAAGCATTTTTCATTTTATGTACAGAAATCTTCTCCAAATTTTCTGCTTTAATTTATTCTCTATTTTTTCGGGGAAAAAACAAGAACAAAAAAAACAATTTGAGTTGGGATTTCTTGTATTAAAACTATATTTTCTTCCAGTCAGTTACAAACTGAAAGATAAGCGGAAACTTTTTTGAGAAGATAAAAATGAGAAATGGTTTGCAAAAGATACTTTTCACCATAAGCCATTTTGATGTAAGCCATCTTGCAGTTCCGGGCTTTCATAGTAAACTAGAAACTAAATTCCTCTTGACCAAATCCTCTATTCCTTCGAGACAGTGAGTTTTTAACTTTATTGGTTTTGTTGATTTAAACCCATGACTGAGTTTCTAATTCAATTAGCATTCAGTTAATATTATCACTATATTAGTGATAAAAGACATGCCTTCATATTTATCCATTAATCTAATTAAATAAAATAATTCCAGAAGTAATTTTGTAATTTATCTCGTGAATTAACATTCAATTTAAATTGAAACCAACTTAATTTATAATTTATTTTCTAATTACGAAATTTAATAACACTGCAATTTTTCTAACTCTGATTAAAGCGTAATGTAAAACGTATCAATATTTATTTTCAAATTTACCACATTAATTATCACGAATGATTTTTTTAAAGTACCAGTATTAATAATTAATTAGCTTAACTTTTCAAATCAATCAAATTGCCAACCGCAACTATGCATTCACCTAAATATGTTCAAATACAGTAAAACCTCGATATAACGCTCCCGCTTATAGCATTATCCCGTTCTTTACACTCCTTTTATACGGTCCCTGGAATTTCTATATACAGTATCTCAGTATACTTTTACCCTCTTATAACGCTTCAAATCCCGCTTGTAGCGCTTTTTTATATCGGAAATTTTGTATCGAAAAGAAATGTAACACTGTAAAGATTCTTTTTTTTTTCCCTGTTAGGAGGGAATCCTTGAACTCTGTGAAGTGCGGGTCTGTGATACAGTTATGCAAAATGTCGAAGCGGAAATCCCTTTCTATAAATGAAAAATTGTAAATTCTCCGTAAGTACGACGAGAATTCTACAGAAGTCAGAAGGATTTCGCAGAATCTCTAGGAATTCTCTCGTCCAGTCTGCGAACAATAATGAAAAATAGAGATGCAATTACCGATGCAGCGAAGAGTTGTTGCAAAAGTAAAAGAGTAAAGTGTGCACTAAATCTGCTCCGAAAATATATTAGTATTGCTCCTAGTGGTGTATCAATTGACGTTAATAGTTACCTGAATTGCATTGAAAATGTCATAATTCATAATAGTAGCACATACACACGGCAAACCACAATCACAGATCTTTTTAATAGGAAATAAGCTCATATTTGCACTATATCTATTGCAGAATCATTTATATTTCCTATAAAATGGTGTCCAAATCTTTCCCCATCTCATAAATCATTTCCCGTCTATAGCGCTATCCCGCTTATTACGCTTGTAGGTCATGGTCCCTTGACGAGCGTAATAAAGGGTTTTACTGTATAAACATTACTTTTTTTAGATTATTTTACATAGGATCAAGGAGTTATAAAGAGCACTCATCCAAATAAAGAACAATCGTAATTTTAAATAAAGCGGATTTTATTTCAGAAACCTCATGAATAGTATTCTACAACACTATTCAATTTCTGTACAACCTTTAATTTAAAACTATTAAATTAATAGGTAATTCAAGATCTGCAATCTTGAAGATATATACTTATTGGATTAAATAGGTAGCTTTTAAATTGTTATACCACAATGTGTAACTATCAAAGTATATGTAGTCAACCTTTGCAACATAAAGTAAAGCAATCAAATTCTTTGTGTCGGCCTTTCAGGCCCGTAGGGACATTGGAGGTGAAGGCTCCACACACACATGGCAAACAGAGGTGAAAGAGCCTCCGCGGAGGTCGAAAAACCTTCTGATGTTCGCCTTTATCCCAAAGCCATTTACTAAGGACTGACTGAGTCTAAAAACCTAATTAGTATTAGATATTAGTAACAATCAGATACTAGTATTAGGGTCATTCCATGCCAAATGGTCTAAAATTAAAAAAAGTTCCCGCCATCATGTCTCCAATTTTGTTCAAATTTTAGCTATAGCACCGGTAAGGTAATTCTCAGCTAACACAGGTATCTAACTCAAAAATCAAACTCAAATATCAAACTAATTTTTTTTTTTTTTTTTTTTTTTTTTTTTATGAGATACCTCTCATAAAGTTCTCTTTATACAGTAAATATCAAATTTTTATTAGGTCCCCCACCAGAGATATTGGGGCTCAAACTTTGAAAAAAATGAAAAAAGAGCATTTTTAAAGAGCTATAACTTAATTAGGAAGCCAGTAACAGAGCTGAAATATTTTTTGCTAAACCTTTGGATGTATATCGTTTTTCAAAAAAATTTATAGCTTTGCTATTTCATTCCTTCCTGCTCAAAAAAAACCCCGTAACTTTGATTTTTGTTCAAAAGCGAACATAAGTTTCAATTCCAAATTTCAGTCATTTGTGTTAGAGATACGGGAAAAAAGTATAGGACATAAAATGTAGCTTAGAATGTGCTGAAAATAACGTTTTTTACCACAGCTTTCTATCGTTTTTCTTAGCTGAGTTATCGAAATTACCGCAACTGTCTGCAAAGGCCAAAATGCCGGAAACCCTAAAACAAAAATGGACGCTATTTTAAAAACGAAATCAAATAAAAAAAAAATAATACCTGTTTTGAAGTACTCATGTATAGGGGTAACAACAGTAAAAAAAAATCATTTTTTTTTAAAAATGGTCGAGCAACTAGTTCTGGACCGTTTGGTATGGATTGACCCTAAATGAAGTGCAAATGAATTTTTAATTATATCAATAATTTTAAGTGACTATTAAGACTCAAATTCATAGAATTGCAAAGAGCAAAATTTTCCTGAAGCAAAGATAGCCATAATCAGGCTTGGGATCCTGCAGTAAACATACCGTAATCAGGATGCAATACGTCACACAAATTTTAACATACTTTGACCTGCCTACATGGCTACTTAATGGTCGCATTGAAAAAAAAAATACATCAGTCTTGTAGAGCAACGTTTTTTCTTTCAGATGATACTATTCACAAGCAGATTCAGGTAGACTATTTTTTAGTAATTGGCTTTAAACTTTGTAAATTTTACCGTGCGTGACAACAGTGCCAAATTTGAAGAGATCCTGCAGGGCGACTATAGATGCTAGATAGTTGCAAATTTGGCAGTAACATGTCTAATCCAAGCATAGTGCTTGTACAAAATTTCAAGTCCATACCTTTTTTTGCCTGGAAGTTGTTAGAGTCTAAATATTGTCAAATTTTGTGGCGGGAAGTCACAACAAATTTTTATGCACAGTTTGAGTCAACTTGTTTGACTGAATTTTGCATCCATAATGTTAAAATTAATTTTATTGGAATCAGCAGGAAAAATTGTATAGGATCTCAAATTTTTATCCATTTTTATAAGTTACTTTCAATTTTATTAGACCCTAAAAGTGGCATTTTGTTCAATGTTGCGCGAACATGGACCGACTACCCTTCAGATAGGGGGTCTAGATCAACAACTATTGAAGCTTGGGACCTCAAATTTTGGGGAACTTAGTTTAACACCCCTACCGGTGCTACAGCTAAAATTTGAACAAAATTGGAGACATGATGGCGCGAACGTTTAGACCACTTGGCATGGAATGACCCATTAGATATCTCTTTCATTTTTTTCTTATTTTTCTCCAGGCTTTTTTTTATTTCTTTTATTTCATTATTTTTGATTTTGTTTAGAATGTGACCTTAGCAATGATAAAAAATATATATTATGTACTGATGAAGTTGTAATAAACCTTAAATTAAAAATTTAGAAACAATTTATATTAATTTCTTACAAACTGCGGTAAAACTCATTTTATTCAAGACTGGGATAAAAGCAATCATGTTTATAATGTTTATTTTATCATGGTTTGTCTCTGTACTAATCTTAATAAAAAAGAAAACATTAACAAAATCGAATCTGAATATAAGTTTTATATATATATTTCAACTGGAAACATATATTGAATAATTGATTGCTTTTTCTTTCTTTCAGACTAAGGTATTTCTTCTTAGTTTTGGACTTGTAGCATAGTTAGTCGATTTTCGGAGTATTTGTGGAAAGAATATCCGTTTTGCCGCTGAACTCATCTTCAAAGAAAAGTAAAAAAAGAAGGAAGGAAAAGTAGAAGTCTTATGAAAGGAAAACAATGTCTTTTGTATCTGCTTACCTTTATTGTTGGTAGGCAAAAAGAAACCACAATAAGACATTTGCTTTTATGATGAAGATAAAACGCGATTTAATGAGCAAATAATTTCTTTCCTTAGTCTATTTAGAGGTGATTTTCGAAATAAAAAAAGCAAACTGAAAACGCGAACGCATTCTCTAATAAATTACGTCTTTTCTTCGACGAAATATAGAAGAGAATCAAGCTTTACAAGTTCAGAACATTAAAACTCTTGTTTCATCACTTTGTGATCAGTATCAATTGACGCTCTTCGATCGTGTGACTTACTTTTGTCATCTGTTTGTTTCCACTATCAGATTCATCATTGAAAAGGTTTTAGAACTTTCAATGATGAAACTGACGATGAAAACGACAGAAGCAAACACACAATCAAAGAGCTTCAGTGATTACTTCAATGATCAAAACAATGATGAAAACTATGATACAGGCAATATTACATTATCATCTAAACAGTATTCTTTTAGAAAAACCCAACGCTGTAAGAAATATAAAATTAATGACGATCGAAAAAGTTAAAACGTATGACATTTAAGGAATGTCACAAGCTTGTCAGTTTATTTGCTGGTATTTAAAGCAATGGATCAATCTTCAAGTTTATTAAATAATTCATAATTCCTGGAAACGTCTACGAAAATTGGGCAGAGATTTATTGACTAAAAGAAGTGTTCCACTCTCAATTGCAAAAAATAAAAATGAAATATTGTAATTAATTTAAAAGCAAATTTTAATTTCATAAAATCTTTATTTTACTCTATATTTTCATAATAAATATGGAGACATAATGTCCATCCTCTCTTAATAAAAAGAAAAAAAATAGAGAGCTTAGTTATGTGCTTCTTTGTAAAATTTATTTCCACTTACGTAAAATTTATGAGACCTAAATTTCTTTTCACTTATAAATCATTTGCTTTTTTTAGTTTTTAGTCATGATTAATGTACGTTTAACGTGTGCTTAATATATTTATGAAATGAGTAAAACATTGACACACATATGTAGGAGACAATAATGTGTAATAAAAATTATAAAAAAAATAGAATACATTACATAAATGGGCTTGAGGACCGGACGTTTCGACATCCTAATCGGATTGCCATTCTCAAGGATGTCGAAACGTCCGGCCCTCAGCAATTTATGTAATGTATTCTATTTTTTTTATAATTTTTAATACATACTAGGCCATTCCCCATGTCTCTCCATGGTAAGTATGAGATAATCCAAGAATATTCCAAGCGGTTATGGCCTTTTTGAATGAACTCATTATTTGATAGCGCGCGCCACTGTTGACGGAGAGAAGCTAAAAAAATGAACACTGAAATTAAAATTTTAATCTAGTAGGCTAAAATTAATGAGTTATTTTCTTTTTTCTCTGGCTCTTCTCTCATTGCGCCACACACACACACAAAGGGAGTGATAAAAAACAATAATTTGAATATAGTTCCCCATGGCTTAATGGCTAAGACGTCTGACTTCGGATCACAAGGTTGCAGGTTCGATTCCCGTCGCGAACGTTTCATTGTAGAAATTATTTCACAGGAAATTAACAATTGCGCCGTACAGACAGACAGAGAAATAAAAGATTTTAGTAATGTAGATTACTGTCTCCTACATATGTGTGTCAATGTTTTGCTAATTTCACTGATGATTAATAAAGGTGAAAAATCACTACAGTACAAAGCCAATCTAAGTTTACATACAGGCTAAAACTTGAGTTAAGCCTTGGTTGAGTGTTCACATCGAAGAGTAGAATGAATATCCAGAACTGGACTGAGGTGATGTTAGTGATGGCGAGAGTGGAGACAATGCTCTTGATAATTTTTCGGGATTTTTTAAGTTTTTCGTGGAATCGATGAAATGAGCAGTTGATTATTATTAGGGAATTTTGTAATGTAAATGTAGGAAGTTATGAATTGTACGAAAGTCGAATGTACAAATCTCGAAGATATTTTATTTCCAATAACTTAAAAAATCTTGAAAATCTAAACAGAAAATTTATTCTGTTCTATTTAACAACACGTCCTTATTAGTATGTTATTAATTTAAATGACTATAATTACATTATAAATGGTTAAATTATGCACATAATATCCCTCAAAGTCAGAAGCACTCCGAGGATAAGATCAAACACTTATTCGTTATTCCCAGACTGCTGTCGGAGTCGCTTCCTCAAGCGATGCAACCTTTACTTGGGCTTCCGTTTTCATTGCTAAGCTTTAAGCGAAGTAGTATAATGAAGATATTAGAAAGCTTCAAAAATGATAAATAAAGAGGATAGTGAAACTAGAATTCATTTTAAATCTCGTTCATTGTAAGACCATATTTTAAACTTCTGCTTTCGGAAAGATTCTTGAAACATTCTTGTAGTCCTTTGCTATAAAATTCGGTGATTTCAAAATCACATATAAAATTGTCATATTATTATCCCGTAATCTATTTATGTTATAATGTTATTATTGCAGTGTGTGTTTATTTCAATAATAACACGTGAAACATAATGTCAACAAATTGTCAATGCCACAAGTTAAATATCTGTTAGGCAATCTGTACCTTTGTATTGTACGTTTATTTCAATGTTCTAATCTAATTCAGCAAAATCATTTGATCCACAAATAAGTAAAAAAATATATTATAAAATGGCTTTCTTTGTTTTTTAATTTCTCTTATTTTGAAATCATTAAATACATTTATAGCATATTTATTAAATTAAATGTATCAGAATAAAATTTATTTTACAATCTGCAGAAATCAAAACTATAAATCATCTCAAAATAGTTTTTCAAATTCGATTATGCACATTTCAGACCTGTTGAATTCTTTAACATCCTAAACCGACATCAATTTGATTTATTTACAAAATGTACATTTATTCTCAATTTAACTGAATATTATTTTGCTATTCTTCACTTACCGTTAACGCTTAATACTGTTTCGCCTCGTACACTTCCCATAGTGTTGGCCACTTCACAGATATAAATCCCTGAATCGAGAATCTGTGCGGATTCTATGATAAGAGAACCACTCACTTGACGAATGCGTTCAGATAAGGTAAGCGGTAGGGTTTCAGAATCGGTGATTTTTTTATACCAACTGAAAAACACAATAACAGAAAATCATGCTTTTAATAAAAAAAAAGTACCTTAAAGAAGCAGTTCAGTAGAATAAGATACTAATACCCTGGTTTCACGGGAGAAGAAGTCGATATATAAAACTAGTTTAGTCTTGTGACGTATGTTTCTGACGTATTCCTAAACGAATTATCTACCGTGAGTGATTTCACGGGAGAAGAAGAAAAACCAGTTTTTTGCAATGCATCCTGGGATCGAGTTGTTGTGCAATGCATCCTGGGACTGTGCTAAACTAAAATGGCGACAACCAGCAAAGTTATTGTTTCGCAGCAAGGGCAAAAACAAACGTTTGTTTTTATGTTTATGTTTATGATATTGCAGCTCCAGAGGCTCGAAAATATCAATTTTGAATTCCATATTAAATTATCAATTTTGTTCTTGATTTTCTCGTATGTTTTCTCTATCTTGTACGATTCATTTAATTCTACCTTTTTTTTTTAAATTCGACGATTTCGCTTCATTCGCCTCAGATTATCAATATTTTCTCGCCACATTTCCAATAAAATTACAGTTTCACCTTCACTCCATTCTGTATGTTGTTTTCGTTGAGGCGTGGTGGGAACGATGGCTGCCATGTTCGAAACGACTTTATTCGTTATACCTACTTGTAATAACTGGGACAGCGCTACCGACTTCCGCCCTGGCCGATCACGTGGTGCTCAAAAACGAGAAAATGCGAAGAATCCAGTTTTTAGTCGTTCCGTGAAACCAGGGTATAAGGGAAATATTACTGAATCTTAAAATCTTTTTTTTTTATTTATTTATTTAATTTCAAAGGCTCATGGTACACCATACAAATATCGACTTAAAATCATAAGATTTATGATCTTTGGAACTGTATCTTGGATTACAATGAGATGTTTTGGTTTTATCGTGGGCCACTAACTTTTTTGCGGCACATCATTAGATTTGTTCAAAAGCTTGTCTTCTATTTCATTATTGAGTCCAGAAAATGTTGCGGAATTTATTTGAAATTAAAAATGTAGTCAGAAGAAAAAAACAAGGCAAAGTTAGAGAATCACAAAATAGCTGATAATAGAATACTAACGGCAATGATGTTTTTAAAAGCTAATAAATTCATGAAAAAAAATGAATTCATCAGATAATTGGATGAAAACATCACTAAATTTAGTATACAACTTGTTTGCTTTTTTTCTTATGACTATATTTTTAATTCCTAATAAATTCCACAACATTTTCTGGACTGAATAATCAAATATAAACTTTTGAACAAATCTAATGATGTTCCGCAAAAACTTAACAATTACAAAGTACGAATATATGGTGAGTCGTACAAGCTATTTCGAGGCCTCGAGTCTGAGACCACTATCTTAAAAGTTCCGGTGGCATTTTCTTTTTTTATGTTAAGTTTTGCTGGTCTTTACTTCCATTGCTAACGATATAATCAACAGTATTTACAATAGGTTAGGGTTCTTTCTTAGAGAGATAGAAATGAGATTTTTTATCTGTACAAACTGAAACTTGCTGAAGATGAACAAACTGCTGGGCTAATAAAATGTTCGAAGCCCTGATGTACAAGCATTAAAAATGAATTGATATAGTTACCTATACGTCGGAATAGGGAAGCCTTGAGCTGCACAGGGTAAAAAGACTTTATCACCTTCTAGTGCCTGGATTGTCGCCTTCGTATCGGTTACTCTGGGACTGACACTGCCTCTTGATTCTAAAAACAAAAAAATAAAATAAAACGAGGATTAGTTAGAAATCGAACAGTAATATCTCAAACTTATTCAACCGAGATAATGCAAAATTATAAGAAGTAAACCTCCATATACTAAGCAAATAGGTATTTATCTCATTATTACTGCTTAAACTTCATGCTGTGTTTTTAATATTTTAAAATCCAAGTATTTTTAGATTGATATAAAAATAAAAGCAAGAGCAAGCAGACTTTTATCTGTGGGCTTTTTTTCCTAGATTATATAGCAATCCATTTATCATATCAATACTTCAGTAGAATAGCAAATACTGTATATACAATTAGCTTTTTTTTTTGCTAACAGACGCGGCAGTTATCGAGTGACCTAGGTGCCTGCTCTAGCAACTTGACAATTATACTTGAATCTGGAATCTGTCTTCGATGTTTCTCTTTCTTTCTTCAATATTTGTCACAAGGTGTATATTGGGCAACGTTTAATGGAAAAAATAGTCTACAGCATTTGCTCCATGGTGAGATTCCAGCATCATAGGTCAGAATCTGGAAACTGGTTAAAAAAATAAAAATCTTTTCTGTTAGTTAGCAATACAGAGCCATTTTGTACTTTATTTCTTTAAAAAAAATCTTAATCTTTGATTTGAGAAAATAATGTTAAGATTGTTGCGAGATATCATTATTGTAATTATTTTAGCTTCTGCTATTAAAGTCACCATAGAAATTAAGTTACTATAATCCTTTTGTGGTTTGGATGATTGTAATTACTGCCTAAACCTGAGCAAAGATAATTCCATGATAGCCTTCGATAGTTGATTCAATAATAGGTTTAATATTGCTATGAACTGTCCAGAACTATTCAACTTTTCCATTACGTATACAAACGTTCCATATAGTCATTTTTTTTAGCAGTGTCTGTGCAGTGAGAATTAGTGTGATCAAGCCGGCATGTATGAAATGGAACAGAGCATCACCGCAAGATGCATCAGTTTTAAGTGTGTGGTTGTCAAATCTCTTTTACGACGGCGGAAGATTCGACCGAGAGAACATTTAGGTAACAAAAAAAGTTTCTAATCGGACCGTTAGTCCCAAAGAATTTCTAAGGAAGTATTAACTCTATTCTGCGAAGAGTAAAGAATTATCTCGATTGCGGGGGTAGTGAGTGAGACAGTGTATTCTGAAGTTTTCCAAGATTTAATCTTAATTAAAAAACTGTATTTAGGAATGACTTCATAAAAATGGTTATTCAATTATTTAGTAGTGAAATTTCTAGATAACTTAGGTTTCAATAAAGAAAGTAGTTTTAACAGAAGAATTAAAAATTAGCCAGAAAAGTATCGAAGCTAGTGTGTGTGTGTGTGTGTATGTGTGTGTGTCTGCGTGTGTAAGGTGGTAGAGACGAATGGGTAATGTCTCAGGTCGTTGAAGTCAGTTAGGGCTTAGGAAAGGAGAGAAAAGTCGAAGAACCATTCAATTGACTGACAGGGTTTTTCAAATGCAGAGCACTTGGTGCACCATAAGGTAATTCTATTGAAATGTAGGTTATGGAGTTGGTTCAGACGAGGCAAGAATTGGCAAGTATCCTGTTATTTGCATTTATTTGAATCTGGTGTTGGCATTCGCCCCTTCTACTCACTTCTAGGTATAGTACTTAATTTGAATGTTCTAAGGCGATGAGGGGGATCATAACAATGCTTACGTAAGATATGCAAACATTTCCCCCCTCAGTATTTTACCCCTCAGTGGTAATTACTGTTAATGATTTTGCAAATCTTACGTAAGCACAAGGGGGCGGGGAGTCGGGCATCTGCTTATTTTTGTTTACAAGAGAGGGGAGGAGGTCTAAAATGACTAAAGATGTGCTTACGTGATACTTGAACGGCCCCTTACATATAAATGAATGAAACTCATTTCTTTCTTTTGTATTAAGGAATAATGCATATGGTTCTTATTAAATGCTAAGTACCATTCATCCGCTTCCCCCAAACCATGTCGGAAGCTAAGGTTATTTACATATATTTTTTTCCATCTCCATTGTCATAATCCGAAAGCCTGACTTAACAATGTTTCCGTTTTGTACTTAATTCACTTTACTTGCGTTAATTTTTCCCGATATACATATCATCTGAACGTTAAATGAATCTGGGATAATCTTTCATTAGTTTTAAAATATTAAGAATTTTTAAATGATTTAAATTAATAGATTTAAAGTTAATAGATGGATATGGACACTGCATCACCTTTTCTTATTTACGATTTTAGTTTCGTCGATCCATAGTACTTTAATTTAGAAAATGTTATTTAAAGTTGTATTTAACGTTTTTAAATATTAGTTTGGTTTTTAAGATCCCATTAATTATAATCTTGTAAATATCTAATTTAAATTAATTAAAAGGTTCATATTTTTCTACTGTTTGGTTGACAATGTAGAAATCGCCTTCTACATATTCAATTAATTTCAATCCGGTTCCCTGTTAGGATTATTTGTTATTTTGTTATTTTCGTTATTTTCTTATTATGCAGCCATGTTGTTATTTTCTTTTTACATATTTTAACTATAAATATTTAGCTCTACCCTTATTAAATTTTTAAGCTCTGTCAATTTAATCATTATTATATCCAATCTAATGTAGAGTTTAGGTTTGTAAACGCAACTTGCTTTATTTGTCAAGGTGCTCCGAGATTTCCATGTCAAGGGAGGGAAAATGAGTTAACTAATGTATTGAGAAGGCTTTTCTCGACAATTATCACGGTTAGGATTCGGTTAACAAACATTAAGTTTACTTAACCCAGTTGTTCACTGCCTCCCCTTATTTTTTCGAAACCTTCAATAAAATTAGTTAACTCTCGGTTAACATGTGGTGGACTATACATTGTTCATCACAATAGCTCCTCAACCTTTTACTGCAAATATTACATTGAACACATTTAAAAAGTAAGGCCAGTAACAAAATCTGATTTATAAATGTACAAACTGATACTATTTTACTATTTTAAAAGAAAAATTGGCTTACACAGACAGATTGTATTCTTTTATGAATATTCTTATATCTATAATCACTCGACAACACTACCATAAAGATTTTCAACACAATGATAGTATTGTGGAATAACGGATAGAACAAATTGAGTATTTGAATTTTTACACATGAATTTTATTTACACTAAATAAAATATTAGTTTATAAGAATCCATTGTACGTCTGTACAGGTTAACGAAGTGAATGATCCTCCACCGAATAGCTTCCTAGTGTAACTATAGATAAATCTTAGGATTAATCTAATTCTTGACAAATCCTAGATTTTCGGAAATTGAAGGTTTCCAATTGTTACTTCTAAGACACCGAAATGCGACAATCTTGCCTTAAATCGCTTTGTTTAACAGGAGCTATAAAATAACATCTCCATAAACCTTCAATAAATTATTGATATCAGCACGTTCTGAAAATTTCAGACTACTTTACAGAAGCAAAGATTCCATTCATCAACTTTATCTGCTGTGAAAAATAGGACATCAAACTTTAGCAATCAAATCTAGTTTCTGTTTTTAGCTTTCGAGTCGTGAAATCATTGTTTGATTAGGCTAATAAATTTATTTGAAATTTAATTTTATATATTCATTTAAAGAAAAGAACGTTAATGCCAAATTATATTTTCAAAAATTTTGAAATGAGATATAACTAGGACTTTCAAAGCTATTCATATTGTAATGAGGTGTTGATATAAATTTCTATACATATTTTTTTTTTGTATTGAGCGTATGAACAGATAAAACGAGTTTGTTATCTTTTCAATTAGCGTTTGAAATTCAGTTGCCTTATCCATTGGTTTTTTTAAAAATATATATTAAGATGATCAGCAGTCACTTGATTTACAATTATGACCTTGGTAAATAGTATATATGGTTCGTAAATATTCTTTGTACACACATTATAAATGCATATACCGTATGTATATACTGTTCTGCCCCTTTATTAGATATACCTACCTAGTAGCGTGTTGGACCTCCTTTAGCCCTCAAAACAGCCTGAATTCGTCGAGGCATGGCACAAGATAACGTTGTTGAAAATTGCTTAAATGAAAAAGTTGTTGAGGTATTGTATACAATGCAGACATGAATGTGTCACGCAGTTCCTGAAGATTTGATGGAGGTGGAGGCCTGGAGCGAACAGTCCGTTCCAGCTCATCCCACAAATTTTCAATCGGGCTGAGATCCGGGGAGTGAGCGGGCCACTGCAACAAGAAAAAGTCATCGTCATTTTCATCAAACCATCCCATACTGATGCGGGCTTTGTGCACCGGCGCATTATCCTGCTGGAAGTAGCCATCTGCATGAGGATAAACGATTAACATGTACCGTTGCACTTGGTCAGCTACGATGTTTAGGTACGCTCTGGCATCCTGATGTGCCTCCAGAGGTATCAATGGAACCAACGTGTGCCAGGAAAACATTTCCCACACCATGACACTGCCCACACAGGCTTGAAGAGTTGTTGTAAGACACGACGGGTTCAGACATTCATGCGCGAGCAGGGTGTACCTAATAAAGTGGCCGGACAGTGTATTACAGTTGTGTTTGTACCTAATAGAGACTCAGGGTTGATTAAGTTTATACTAAAACTCATTTAGCCCATTTATGTACACGTGAACGCCGCTACAGTATATTTTTCTATGTTTACCTCGATATAATTTTGAGTTCGCATATTTCTAGTGCAAGTTTGATTAAACTACAGTATTTGTAGTTCAACTTGAAGTGTCTAGGAAATGTTATTAATTAGATTTCTTGTCATCAATTTCAGAATTAGTTCGAAGTAGACAATGAAGTAAAGTTAGAAATAAACTGACCTTTAACGTGTTCTAAATGGAGAAGAACAAATTTATCAATTGCTTAAATTATTTTAACAACTGAATTTAAGATCATTTTTAAATTACAAAAGATATTTAAAAAAATCCTTTTTAAAGTATTTACTCATAAATAGTCTAGGGAAATAACATTTCTCTAAATTATTATTATTAGAGAAATATTACCTTTCAGGGAATTCCATTAAAGCAACAGAAAAAATCCAAATATAATTATGTCGGCGATTAATCAGATTAGGATTAATCTAAGCGTGTCTTCCGAAAGGAGGCTCAATTTTGAATAAGGCTCTAGAGACGACTTTCAACAGACCTCAGGTTAAATTTATAATTTAGTGTTATTGATCTGGCTTATTTCAGAGCAACAGAAAGTTGGCGCTCAATAAGATACTTCTAAATGAATTAGCTTTTGCAAAACGATCTGTATGATGATTAAAAAATATCTATAAATGTTTTCAACAAAGCTAGGTTAAATCATTTTATTATATGTAAGGTTCTTAAATTTCATACTGTAAATATAATATATTGCTTGTAGAAGTATAGTAAATCATATAACAATAAACAAATATTTTAAGGAAAGCATTCTCTACAGTAAATTCTTAAATGACTCCGGGATGGAGGAGCCGGATTCAATCCCTGGTGAAGATTTCTGCATACTAATTTCTCCTCCTGACGGATCCTAGGGTCCATTCAGCCCTCTGTAGAATGGGTACAGGGTATCTTTCACGAGGGTTTAACCTAGCGGGTGAGTGGCATTGGGCTGATCATCTGACCTCAACCCAGTCTCATTGATCACAAGGAACCTTACTTCCCACGAGCCACGTAGACCTGTAGTTGGATACTTCAACTTTTAAACTCTTACATGAAGATCTTCCATGGACATAATTTAACAATATCTCTTTATAAATCTCTTTTAACAATACACTTCTGTTGGGAAGTAATCCTACTATCAACAGGTGCTAAGAGTTAATTAAATTGAATTAATGTTTCTATAAATAAATATCTGTTATCGAATCTATTTTTGCTCTGAAATTGCTTTCTTACAACTTATGGTCTAACATGGGCAGTAAAAGGGCAGTCAATCACAACATCATTAAACCTTTAATAAATTAATGATAATAAATTATCATTATTAATGAATTCCTTTTTTTACAACAATATTATTCTCAACACTTCTACTTATATTTATGTTTTATTAAGTAATACGCTTTTATAGAAAAAGCTTTCTTCCCTTGCATACATTTCTTCATAAGCAACTAAGTTAGAATGCAATTTCAGCAGTCACAAGGATGATTGTTGCAATCTCAACAATAAAGCAAAATTAACTTAAAAGATATCTTGAATCTAACAGCATACAATCAGCTTCATTCCATAGTTAGTCATTTCAGAATTAAAACAGTTTTTTCTGAATTGTGCAGAGTGAAGTTAATTCATTTTATTTCTTTATAGCATCACTGAAATGTGGAACAATGAAGTTAATGAAAATTTATTTTTATCCATTGTGATTGATTAACTGCAGAAATAAAAGAAGAAAAAAAGTAACTGCGACTATTAGTTTTTACAGATTTTTTTCTTTTGTTAAAAAGTTTCATTATATTAGCTTTAGCTTATTAACCTATTTTTTGAAGGAAATATAGGCTCAAGGAATCGACATTCTACCCTCCCCCCAATAAGCTTTTAATCCGATGACCAGTTCTCAAAAGCAGTTTTAGCTCGCTTAAAAATTTTGTTTCAAACATTTTCTTCATAAATATTCACAATATGTATAATTAGACAGAATATATTTAATACATTCATCTAACAGTGACAGTTCGATAGTTATTTATTAAATGTATGCTAACTTGTATATATGTATAAGCCACACGTTGAATGAAGATAATTAAAACTTTAAACCAAACTTTTTTATCAACACACATTAAGCTTTATAGTTACTCGTATAATTACAAGAGCTCAAAGTACTAATGGGCTGAAGAACTCATGTTCGCTCACCGGTGGAAATCATGGATTTTTTTCCCTGGTTGTTACTTTCTAAATGGGCCCTAGATTCAATCAACCTTCACTCCTGGGTAAGGAAGTAATATCGGATTGGTCATTTGATCTCCACTCTTCCAGTTTGATAAAATACGTGACTTTTAAATCTAGAATCCTCTTACAATCAAAGCCTAGCATTGCTTAATTACAAACCGACTACGGGCATATCAAGCGTTTTGTTGAATTTCTACTGGTTCAAAGAAGATTGAGAAAGCAATAGCACCCTTTCGTTATCTGAATTATCTTCAAGGTATAAAAACCAATTATTTTGTAAGTGATTTTAATAAGAAATCTTAAACATCTTTGAAATGAAGTCTTTTGATCAAAATCAAATACGTTTTAAGAATAACTTAATAATATTCGTAATTAAACAAAATATTAATATGTGGGGAAGTGATCGTATCCACAACCAGAAATATTCTAGTCTGTCCATCATGTCGGTCTACAATGATGTGATCTGGATTTGCTTTGTAGGATAATACTTTTGAGACAGTGATAAAAATGATTAAGACGTTGAGTCTATCGAAATAATAGAAAATAAAAGTCAACAAAATATGAGAAATAAGCTAAACTATATACAGTCATTCACTGATAAAATAACGAGTTGCCTATCATCTGTTGACCAAGTAGCCAGAAAAGGAATGAGCGTTATATCTAAATGTTGTGGTTAACCACTCTGATATGTAAATATGAGCACACATTTACATATTAATTACACATGTACTGACTTAACACTGGATCCGCTTATGTGATGTTCCCAAAAATGAAGATACTATTCAGCTGTCACAACTATTTTAGATCAACAAGAGCTTATCCTGTCAAGAGCTTTACGTTGACAGTCGCAGGCTTTCTAAATTATTAAAAAGTGTAATCTTTTTCTCGCGGAAGCAGTAAATGGGAAATGAGCTGATCTGAATGCGTTAAATGTAGGATAAAATTTGTGTGTTAAGAGTAAATTTTAATGGGTTTGTTATTGCTCTTCTCCCTGATTCCTCGACATTAACAAGCCAGTTGACTTTACCATATCTTCCGGTAATAAACCACATGTTGCATTTCTGTTCCAAATCGTGAAATGCCATAATTTCCTTCCAAGTAGGCAATGTTTTATTCTTCAAACGGTTTTCCAACGAAATTATCAAAGAGAAAATGTTTCGTTTCTTCGGCAGAAAGCCAAGTCAAACAAATTTTCCTATGCTTTCGTAATTTGAAAGCTTTTTCATAGTTTAACTTTTGACTTATTTGGAAAATCCTAAGTACTCCAATAATCCAAAGCCATCGTTTCGAAGACTGATACAAATAAAAATTAACTCCCAATCTTTTCACTTGAAACTGAATTTAAATTTTAAATTCTAGATTTTAATTATATCATCATTTTTTTAAAAGCGATACATTTTTTACGCCAAGTTAAGGAAGCTAGAAATGAATAGGTGATCCACTACCTCCTTCTGTGAAAAGTTCCTGTAAAAGGTAAAAGACACTGCCATGCAGGCGCCTCACATTCTAACCGTAGCTGGGAGACAGTAGTTTGAGTTAGCAGAAACTAGCAACGCTAATACAAAATCTGATCTACAGATTTGATAGATTAGAGCCCGCTGTTTGAAAAGTGGTGCTTGGTGTGTTTACCACAATGGGATGATAAATGTGGTAAACATCAGCGATGAATCCTATAAAACTAGGGTGATTGAGGAAATAACTGAAAAAAGAACCACTAAACAGAAAGTTTGAATGTTTTTGACAACAGAAAACATACAGCATTTTGTTTGTATTAAATAATTTGTTCTTATACAAATGTAATTAGAAGCTCTAAGGATATATTTAAAAAAATATAATCCTAAAAGGGGATATCGCAAGTAGTATCAAATTCAAGTTTCTGTTGATTTTGATGCATATTGGTCCTTTCAGTAAGAAACCCGATCATTTTCTTTGCAGTTAAAGCTCGGTATTCACTGAAAATTTTTTTCTTAGTTATTCCAGTGATTACAGAGCTTTAGTAGACAGCAGAAAGCTTTAATTATAGATGGATATTAGTTATTACGATCGCCCTGTTAATTTTGTTGCAAATGGGGCTTAGACGTGAGGAAATTATGATCAAAAAAACACAACGTTAATGAAATAAACTTATTAAGAAATGCTGAAAGCTTACTGATAGATTTACGCCTTCCGTTAGTTGTTTGAACAATTGTTTCTGGGTTTACCAAATTCGAAAGCTTGCACGCTAACTATAGTTGTCTTGTTCAGTTTTGTTGAACTATTGAAGTGAGTAGTATCTATTTTGTGTTTCAGCTGCCACTTGCATCATAGTTTCAGTATTGATTTGAATTTTAAAAAGCTACTTAAAGATAATTCAATCTTCGTTTGCTTATTTGAATAGCAATAAAGGGATTTTTTTTTTGCCAATGGAAAGTAACATATCTTTCTGAATTCACGTACGCCATTTGGCAGTGATTCAGCGATTTGAATCCACATAGTAGAAAACCGCGATGGCATTTCCGTTTTTAAAAATAAATAAATTAGGGAAGGGAACAGAGCAATTCTCCACTGTGTTAATGCATTTATTCATTACTTTGAGACAAATGCAAATGACACACAGAGCCCACAATAACATCGCTACGGTGTGATCAGAACACAATCTCCCTCAGGATCAATTTATCATAATTAAAGGAGCACTTTTCATCAACAGATATCAATCCATCAATTTAAGAAAAATAAAAGTAGATGGATCTTAATTACATCATGAATAACATTCCCAAATGAGGTGTAAGAACCCATTTTGTGTTACTTCCATTAATTGAATGAGGCGCTTGAAGACCCTCTTTTCTCGTTTAACCTCAGGAATTGTTCTGTAGGCTTTGGTTGCATTATTAATCCTTTACCAATCGACGTGAAGAATTCCAGGCGACAGTTTGAGCTGTCCATTCGTCCTTCGTAATGGTGACACAGGACGGAGGACAAACATAGAGTGGGCGGCATCGATTGCTTACCCTTCAAAGAAGACAAGGCTTTCCCAGACAGGAGAAGTGGGATAAATATCATGAAAATATCGACGAGACACACACACACGAATAGACGTAGAATATAAATAACTTAGGAGAAAAAAAAAACAATCACATAATATACAAAAAATACACTAAAATTCTACTTATTCTTATAACTATAATAATGAAAGTTCACCAATTAAACAAATATAAAAATAAAGAAATAACAGTTTCAAAATATGAAAATTAAATCCTCATCACAATTATATAAAAAAAAAATCACAAAAAAGATTAACCACAAATGGTCTTAGCCCGAAATTTTGAGTTTGGGCTGCTCAAGAATAAATAGAGAAATAAAAGAAACATTTAAATAAAACAGAGACTAAAGTTTCTCTTTCGTGAAGCAAAAATTTCAAATTTTTTCGATTGTAGATCATTTTTTCATTATTTGGAGCTAGATATTTTTTTCTTCGGTTGTTATCAGTCATAGAGATTAAGTAATCAAAATGATAGATAAGAATATTAGAGAATTTGCTGCTTGAGATCTAATTAAAACTTCATACCTTAAACTTTAGACCAAGCCGTTATCTCGAACCTACTAAACCAATACTTTCAGTTTCTTGTTTATTCAAAAACCATTTTTTATTGGCCTTTTTATTTCATTTTCTTCTGTCACTCTTTCTCTACGACTGGAGTCAGTCTTTGATTGTAGATAAAAATAATTTATTTACATTTTTTAGTAAAATGTAAATAAAATAAAATAAAAATTTCTTTTATTTCTAATGTCTCTTAACACTGTCGAAACTCTTATTCTTGTAGAAATTCACAAATAACATAGCAGAAATAAAAATTACTTCAATTATCTACAATTGTTTTATAACTATATCTGGAAATACAACAGACTTTTTTTCTTGCTGATGTATATGTAATTTAAGAGCACAATCAGCAATTTTTGATAATTCCGATTACCTGAGGTCGAATCTTCGAATATAAGTAAGTAACAATTGGAGGGTTCAGAAGCCAGTCTTTGTAAGTCATTTTTTTTTTAAATTGAAATTTTTTTCTGTAAGTCATACTCTAATGTTTATACTTTTAGTTGACAAAGTGCCCAAATCACTCCTCAAAGTGTATAGTTATGTTATCTTTCAATAACAAATGTATTCTTCAAATTTACAAATGTTATTTTTTGGTACATAATTTTAAAAACCTATTTCATTTTTTGGTTTATTAACTTACACTGATTGGCTTCTGAACCCTCCAATTATGAATCACTTCTATTATTTTTACTATATCTAGCAGAACCCAGGCTAGGATGCTTTATTTTAAAAATAGCCGTAAATGCTACTTTATTGTTCCAACTTTAAAACATTACTCGTAGTAATGTTCCACGTAGCTTGCTTTCCATAAGTAGTATTTCATGTAGCTTTCGACAACCTTTTCAGATGGTTTCTCCGGTTTAATTTAGCCAAAACTTTCGTAAAAAGGTTAAAGCTGCACATTATTATTTAATGATAAAGATGAAGAGAAATCTAATTACACAAATTAAACCTTTTGTTAAGGCTGGCCTACGTTTAATATTGTGGTTTTATTGTTAATCAAAGTGTTCAAATAATCAAATATTTACTAATTTTTTCCTTTTCTATCTTTTTCCTTTTCTTTCCCTTCCCCCATCAATAAGGAATGTATTCAATCTTTTTTTTGAATCTCAAGATTGTTTATTTATTTCCCATCCGTCAGTTTATTTGTAATTCGAAACTGATAATTATGACTATAATTGCCGAAACGTTGCAATATTTTAAATATTCTTACTTAACCAAATTCTATGTGATATTGAAAGATAAGTGCATGTACACGGCAGATGTTGGAGTAAAGAAAATAGAGTCAAGAAAGAAAGAAGCACTCTTTTTTTGAGGTGGAATACCGAAAAAATCACTATTTGTAACTCAAAAACCATCAATATTTGTTACTCAGATGCCACTGAAAAGTGACAATTACAATTAAAATGAGAGTCAAAAAAGAAAGAAGCAATACTTCTATTAGGTAGAACACTGCTCAATAGTTAGACGTCTTAGGCATTAGACCACGAGGCCTACATTCTAATCTGTATAAAAAATAAAAATATATCATAGATATATGATTTACACGCTGGTTCTAAAAGCAGTCGTAGATTGAAAGAATATAGACATCAAAAATTAAATTAAAAAAAAAAAACTTTTAAAAATTTTTAGTTTTAGTTTCCTTGATGTAATTTGTGTGTGTGTGTGTGTGTGTGTGTGTGTGTGTGTTTTTAATAAATAAAAAGTTGTTTTCCGTTACATAGGGGAGGCTTCCGGAGCGAAGCGACAGGTAGCCGACTAGTGTTTAAAAAATAAATAAAAATTTAAAATGTTTTAAATATTACTCATACCTAATTGCAAGTTCGTTTCATGTTTATAGATCCCTGATACTTGTTTTATGTCGATGAAGTCATTAATAATGAATATTATTTAGCATTTTCAGTTACTACGATGATCTAATAAGAAAAAGACGTATATCAGTGTCATTGTTAACCAAAAATGGTTTATAGCAGAGCTTCTCCAACAGTGTACCGGAAGAAAATTCTGAGATTGCATCTGTAATAAATATTTAAATGCATTAACTAAATACTGTAATCTAAACTAAATTTTAAACATTAGAATAATGTAAATTTAGATTCTATTTAAATTTATATTCACCTCGTTCTAAACATGAAGGTTAATAAAATATTAAGTTACCTTAAAAAAATACTGCGTACATTTTTAAATATTTAAAGTAGATTGTTCATCATGCCGAGGTTTTTAAAAGAATTCTACTAAACGTAGGGAAAAAAAAATGTGTGCAAGGGATATATTAGGAACAACTTTTGAAGTTCCTAAGCATTTTTATCAAATAAAAGTGTGCCGTGAAGAGAAAAGGTTGAGAAGCACTGACCTACAGACATCTGATACAGACTTAAAAATTACCATATAAGATCCATTTAAGTATGCTTTATTATTATTTTAAAATTACAGATTTGATCTTTCTATAAAGTTGCTTTTGCGTGTCGTATGTCAATTCCCCTCCCATTTTTTTTGTTTGTTATTTTTGATTCATCCATTACTAGACTTTGACTTAGCTATTCTTTACTAGACTTTGACTTAGCTATTCTTTACTAGACTTTGACT
>JAFIDM010009631.1:156189387-156237896 GCA_023159025.1 Thereuonema tuberculata
ATTCTTTACTAGACTTTGACTTAGCTATTCTTTACTAGACTTTGACTTAGCTATTCTTTACTAGATTTTGACTTAGCTATTCAAAGTTTAGTTCATAAATTGCTCTAATGGAAGTTTCAAGACAAAATTCTCAATAAGCTTTTCTAAGATTAGGCATTTCGTAGACAACGGACCTGTTGAGTAACAGAATAAACATCAATGACCAGTTATTTTCAAATTGTGGTGAATTATCCGGAGTTGGATTGTATAATTTTTTATATATATCCAATGAATAGGGTTGGATAGCTCATGGTTGGTTGCATCTCGCTTGAACTACAAAATCATTGATATGGGGTAAATAATACGACTGAGCATCTCTCAAATTCATCTAGTATCAACATCCATGGCTGGCACTAAGAGCCTCCTCCTCTTTGTTTTTTATTTTATTCTTTTTTATCTGCTTTAAAATGTTTCAGCGTCGATTCCAATCTCAGTAAGATGAATCACTTAAAGCAGCTCTTTATAATTTACATATTCTTTACATTATTTACAGATTATCCGACTTTTTCGGTTTATCTGATGGAACTCTCCTCCCATTCGGATCGATAAGTAAGATTTTACTGGTTATGAATTTTTCATAAATAAGAATTCTTAAGGTTTATGAATGTTTTGCCCATGTAAAAGAAAACAACAGATTTTCAGTTTCTGATTCAGATTAGATTTTGTTCAGATGTGGCAGATTATTTTTTTTATCTTTATCTGAACTAGGCCATCTCCCGTGTACAGATTGTTCGTTATAGATATTTGAAGAAGAGATTTATTTAGATGGACATTGGTTGATATAGATGTTAAATGAAGATCATAGCTTATATACGATACTCCTGGCGACGAATTGATTGTGACTTTCGAGTGAAGATAACCAAATTCTGATGACTTGTGAATCTAGACAAATTTTCTCTTTGGCGGAGACTTCAGAGAAATTTTACCTGTAGTCAAGAATGGCCGAGATTACGACATTATTAACAGTTCTTTGAAAAGATCTCATCCTTTCTCTCGTTGTCCATTTCGATACTAATTGATTATCGATGATAAAACGATGGTTTATATGAGATAATCCAAGAATAATCGATTCCAATGAAAGGGGTTAAAGCAACATTTTTAAGTTTTGAAGACTCTTTTCAAGCCATCTCTTTTTCAAGCATAATAAAATTGGAATAAGTACAACAAAACAAAATAGTTGGAAGCTTAAACAAATTTCAAAAACACGTGAATCAATAAGTTTAGTTGTTTTTACAAAAATATATTATTAAGGTACAATTCAATTATTAAAAGTAATAATAAGAAGAAAATAAAATTTAAGATAATCTAACAAAACTCGATTCCAAAGAAAGCAGTTAACGCATTATTTTGAAGTTCAATAATGCTCATTTTGAATTTGTCGACTTCCTCGTGACAATAAAAAATGAAAAACCGTTTTCCATTGTTGCACTAACATTGGGGCACAACAACAACACAACAATTGCGGAGATATAAGTCAAAAAACAATATGAAAAGAGTTGTAGTCCCTATGGCCTAATGGATAATACATCCGACTTCGGATAAGAAGGTTGCAGGTTCAATTCCCGTCGCGGAAATTTCATTGTAAAAATTATTTCTATTTTCCATTCGCACAGACAGACACACAGACAGAAATAAAAGATTTTAGTAATGTAGATTATTACATCTATTGTTTAATATTTATTTTCAAATCTAACGCTCCACATTTTCGAAACTAGAAATAGTAATTAAGCTACAGTTGAAAGTTTGCCATTAGCATTCATCAATTTCATTAGTTTACAAATTAAAAAGTAATTAAATTTTGAATAAGACCTTGCTAAGCATTAAAGCGCGAAATGAGAGATTTAAGACAAATGATTTAACCATAAGAAGCATCTGAGCCAACGCTTATGTAATAACTTAGAAAAAGCTGTTAAAATGTGATAAATTGAGGAATGTTGGCAATTGCAAAACGAACATAAGAATTCAAACGAATATTTAAAAAAGAGTTTTTCAATCATTTGGATGAATATTTCACAAAAATTGCTTTTACTTTCTGTATAATCACTCCAAGTTCATGAAATTTTCTAAATTTGTTAAAAAAATATATTAAGTTAAACTGCAAAAACGTTTCCTTTAGAATCAAACAAATAAACTTAAAATTGACGTATATCGATTAAGTTCTGTAAAACTCAATCTAATGTACATAAATGATTTATTAATGTGGACAGACGGACACGTTAAATAGATGTAAATAACTTCACCTTTCTTCCATGAGTATTTAAAAAATTTTATTTTAAATACATGAAGCAAATTTTTCGGGAAAAATCCGCTTTCCCTTTTCCAAGCCATAAATGATTGAGAATAGATTCTACTTTACAAACAATAAACAACAATGGTTTAAACATGTTATGCCAATACATCAAACATATCAGCATTATAACAAAGGGATCTCTGTTACTAAATAATCATTATCAATATTCCTATAACATAAATATTGGTTTTCAATATAAAAACAAAATTAAAAATTTACTTTGCAAAAAATTTAATCTTGTTGAAAATCAAAATGAAATGGGGTTAATTTACAAAATTGATTGTAAATCATGTGGTAAATTTTACATTGGAGAAAGAAAACGGACCCTTTTCGAACGTGTCACAGAGCACGGTAGAGCCTTGAAAAATTCTGATGTTTCTGACATCGCGGAACATTGCTTAAAACTAGGGCATGTTATGGACCCTAATGTCAAAATTATTTTTAAAGAAACAGATTTAAAATTAAGAAAAATTATGGAGAGCTGTATCATTAAAAATACTAAAGATCAAAACTTTAACAGGTATGAGGGTACCAGTGTTAATACTGTTTTATTAATTAAGGACTTTATCAAAATTAATGTTAAAAACTGCTTTCTTTGATGTATTTAATTATTAATAATATTTTTTATATTGATTATTTAGTAATAGAGATCCCTTTGTTATAATGCTGATATGTTTCATGTATTGGCATAACATTGTAACAACAAATAAAGTTTGTTGACTTTTATTGTCTTTCCATTTGTTGGGTTTTCAACCATTTTTGTTTGCTGTTTGTAAAGTAGATTCTATTCCCATTTATTTATGGCTTGAAAAAGGGAAAGCGGATATTTCCCGAAGATTTGCTTCATATATTTAAAATAAATATTTTTAAATACTCATGGAAGAAAGGTGAAGTTATTTATATCTTTTATAATGCATTTAAAGATGAAACGGAGAAAGATTATTGAAGAATTTGGTAAGTTAAATAGATGGTTTTGCAAAAATTTCTACTTTAAAATTGGGAAAGGATTGTCCGATAATTTTTTTCCTTAAATTTTCTATTACTAACTCTGTGCGGGCGAGCGTCAGATAGGCCGTCCAATCTCAACGCGTGCCATTTGCCTGAGCTATCTAAGCTTGATGCTGTATTTAATTCCACTGTTTCGGTTTCTATCATCTGTAATTGATCAATAATTTCAAAAGAACATTGAGCATCTTTTAATGCTTTAGAAAGTTTTTGCACAAACAAAATGAAGCAAACTCTCATTATGGCTTGACTTTGATCCTAAAAATTCGCCTGTTCCATTCTTGAAGATAAAATGATTAATGCTGAACAAATTAATGATCTTTTTCTGGGTCTCTACGTTTTTGCAACACATTACGACTATTATTGATATCAATATGATTACAAAGTGGACGAGATCTTCGTGAATTAAATCATCCCTGGGTAACGAAATCAGATGGCTAACCCGCTGCACCGCCACATACATAATATGGAACACAATGCGTAAAGGTAGAACATTATTTGTGCCAATGGCCTGAAAGAAGTTTTCGTTGCTGCCAGATGGAAACAACAAGGATGTAATGGTGATTATTTTTTTTTTTTTATGTACTTGTTGACCCAATCGTTGTAATTCGTATAACTGCCACGAGCGTCCCAATCTTGACGTTATTTCCCTAGCTCAGAGCTGCGCCTCCGGCATCTATTATCTCGTCAGATTGGACTGAACTAATGCCGGGCTAAATATAATGAGGAATGACAACACATTGTCGTGAAGTGATGGATTGCGGTTTCGTTGAGGTTCCGATGATTGGCATATCCGCATCTCGAGACGCCGGCAGCAAAAGGTGATTCAGTCACTTGTCTGCGAATGCCTACTTTTCGTTCACAGTATATCATTGTTTAAAAGTTATTAATTGCAGCAACAGCTCATCTCAGGAATATATAGAAGATAGTTTATAAGTCCAGCCACCGATACCATGCTTGATTAACATTAATTGGACGTAAAACATCCTTGAGCTATTTGTAACATCTTACATGGAGGGTATCGAAAATTGCGTACTTAATTAAGATAATATTCCCCTGATACTGCTAATATCTCCAAACTGTCTACAAGGCATCTAGACAATTCAGTGATCTGCTATTTCTCAAGGCGACATATTGATCAGATGATGACTGCAGGATCCGTTTCACCAGCCTTCGGTAATAGAGACTAAATACCGCGCATTGATTGCCATATATTAGCACAACATCAGCGACCCTTATGCTTCTATGTTGCTTCATATCGCGGATTGCAGAGATTTCATTATGTTCTAGTCCAGCAGATTACATGGTAGCATTGAAATGTAAATGCTTTCGCACCTTATATGTAAGAAATTTTTAAAGTTATAACCCGTTCTTCTGAAAATTACAATATTGCAGGGTGTGTATAATGTTTACGCTAAAAAAAAATGATGACTTTCATGAAAATTAAATAATAACAACGATTAATTATAAGTACTAAATTTGACAAGTCGTTTTTACTTTCAAAAAGTGAATAAAAAACTGGCAAGAGACTTAAGCAGTGTACAGAACGTTAGAAGATAAGAACCCTTTTAGATAAAAATGGTGTCTGGCTTCCAAAATTTTCGTGTAGTTCGCTTCTTACCACAGACAGTCTGGTTCACATTTGAAATTCATGTCTGAAAGAAAATCCCACAGGTAAAATCTCTTACTGCTACTAAACAAGCGGTTCTACCCAGGAGACACAGGAGATCTACATTATATTACAAAAACAAAAAAGAAATTGTACAAAGATTACTCGAAACCAGAAGTTTTGAGTAAGTATTATAAGCAAATAAGAATTACCAAATATGAAAAAAAAGAGCCGGATCACTTATTTGATCCTGGAAATCATTGATGCAGATAGTAATATAGCGGCGTTAGAGGAATAAGTTTCTGTGAGTTAAAAAGATCAGAGACCCTGCACAGTCAAGCTAAGGATAGTTTGGAATGTTTTCGAATATTTTAAAGAGTCGGGGTGATGGGATGTGTATTTCTGAATTAATAGAAAGAACGACTATTGCTATAAATTTATTCCATTCGACGGTGAACAAAATTGTTAACGTGGAAAAACGAAGAACGATGGCGGCAGTTCGTTTTCCATGCCAGGAAAGAAACAATGGCATCCGAAGCCAGTTTTGGATATGGATGAGTTTGACACAAATACTTAAGGCAAATCAAACAGATATGTTCGGAAGAGAAGATAGTTATTTATCTGAATTAGATTTGGGTCACACAGACTCGCGGACGGAAAATATCACTCTGCAAAGGACAGCGGCTTATTTTATGCCACGCGGAAAGCAGCAGTGGATTTGTTTAGTTCAAAGAGATCAATTTGTTTAATTCAAATTACAACATTAAAATAAAGTTGAAACACATCCTTCAGTATCCAAATAAAAATTTAAAAATAAAAATGCAATTAATAAACAACTAACATCTTATAAAGAAATTTGCAATAGCATAAAATTTTTATAAATATTGGTAGTATACAAATAATAATCATAACCGTATATAGGCAAGATGCAAAGAATAAGAAAAAAATCGAAAATCTTGTCTTCTTTGATTTGCAGAAGTGTAGAAAAAAGTTAAGAATACATGGAATTACATAGCAATAAGTTTTGTATTCTTATTTACTGTTGGAGGTTTAACAGGAATAGTTTTAGCTAACTCATCTATTGATATTATAATACATGTAGTAGTCCATTTTCATTATGTTCTTTCCATAGGAGCAGTATTTGCAATTCTAGGAGGAATTACACACTGATATCCTTTATTCCTCGGAATTTCTGTAAACCCAACTATATTAAAAATTCAATTTTTTATAAAATTTTTTGGAGTTAATCTAACTTTTCCCCCCAACACTTTTTAGAATTTACAGGAATATCACGACGATACTCAGATTATCCCGACGCTTACATAAGTTGAAATGTAGTCTCATCAATTGATTCTACAATTTCATTCATTGCAGTACTACAGTAAAACCTCGTTAAGTCGTCACTCAAGGGACCAAACATTTTTGACGACTTAAGCGGAGTGACGACTTAGGCGGAGTGGGAATTTTTGAAAAAACAAAACAAAAAACACTGAAATACAGTATTTTCATGAATTGCTGTAGTAATCGGTGAGAAAAACAAGATTTTCAGAAATCAATTCATGCAAATGAATGAGTGGAAAAAAAAAAAACCACTTTTAATAGTTAACACATTTTAATCGTTTTAAAAGAAAGGCAATGTCTGTCTTTGAAACGTTCTAGCCAACCATTGCTGCCGCCGAAATCTTCAATGTTCAACTCCTTAGCAATTTTCATGGCTTTTTCTTTAAGAATCATGGCAGAAATCGGCACATTTTGCGATCTGGCATGTTTTAGCCATCGAACTAAAATCTCGTCCAACTTCGATTCCCTCATTCTCTTTCTTTTGTCTTTGCAGTCAGCTTCTTCAATTACTTGTTTCGATGATAGAATGTCGTTTAATGTAGTCCTGGGAATATGATGTTCTTTGGCAAAAGCTGTTTTCGAAACATTTGATTTTTCAAAAAGTGCAATTAAGTCTTTTTTTCTTTGAAAGATAACGAAGTAAGTTTTCGTTTCCCTTGCATGTTAAAAATGTAATCGAACCACGAAATTGCAAGAGTGTAGCGGGGCTTCCTCGCTATGAAATGAAGTCACATTCAGGAGCGGTCAAGAAAAACGTCTACACGCGAGAGAGTCGCAGCGGGAAGTGTGCTTTGAATGATTAGCAGCGAGATTCCAAGAACCCAAATCCTCCGAAGGGGTAGGAAAGGAATGAAGTGACAGGCATGGTTGAAAATTTCCCGTAAAGGTTTGGCTTTCTTAAAGTGAAGAGAAGGGTCTGAAAACACAACACGATGAAATGCAAAATGGAGAAGAAAGATGCTTTTGGCCATTTTTGAGGGTGACGAGTTATCCGGAGTAGAATTAAATTTGGTGACGGATAAAGGAGGGTTATTCTACATTATTGTGTATGAGACCTTATCGGGACCAAAGGAAAACGACGACTTAAACGGAGTGACGACTTATCCGGGTGACGACTTAACGAGGTTTTACTGTATTTTTAATTTTTATTTTATGAGAAGCTATACTCAGCGCCAAGTAGATTTCTCTCTTCATCTTCCCTCATCTATTGAGTGACAAAACAATATTCCTCCGGCTGACCACTTATATTTTACTCAGTCTTACTATTAAATAATTAATGGCCACATGATCAATGCTCTCTTTTCAAGATGCTAATTCTCACTTAATAGAACAATTAATTTTTTTCCATGACCACACCATAATTGTTTTGACCTTAATTACTGACCTTAATTCCGTAACCCACAAATTTCTTCTTTTTTTGATCATAGTTTAATAGTACTTTAGTAAGCTGACTTTTCAAAATTTCTTAAATAAAAATGGAATACTTTTTGAATTGACCATCTGACATCACTTACAATCAATTCATTGAAAAGAAATCTATAATTGTCTCTAAATGGTATTTAGAGGGGATTTTCATTTGATTTCTTCGAAATTCTACCAGATGTCCCTTTTCCATCTTCTTGAATTTTTTTACTTTATTTAATTTTTTTTTTCTTTTAGAATTAACGGTTCAGAAATTATACGAAATGACAACGCTTATGAAACTCGGAGAGCTCCAGAGATAATTAGAAAAGAGATCTTCCAGAAAAGCTTACTAACCGTTAGCCCCTTTCAGATAACGGTTTGCTAGAATTATAATTAGGGTGCAAAATCAGGTACAATGATTAAATGCAATTTCACAATCAAAACTAAACAAAATATAACTGTTACTATATATCGTGTGTGTGATATAATTATTTAGGGACCATACACACCAATAAAAGATAAACAGTTTTATAAACAATAGTTGTAATGTTTTTGTTAATAAAACTGTTTATCTTTTATTGGTGTGTATGGTCCCTAAATAATAAAATGTAACTGTCTTCTTCGAAATTCAAAAAACAAACAAAACAACAACAACAAAACAAAATAAATTTAAGCTTCAAAATAAAGAAAAGCTCTATTTCAATGTTATTCTATTCATGCACGCATCTAGCATAGGAAAGAAAAATCATTTATAAATATAAGTTACTGGTACTGTTATAGCTCAAAATTCTGTAGGCTTCTCTGAAACATCATTTATACAGTTCGTATGGAACTCTACTTCTTACGCTTTTCAAGAAACCATAAGTCCTGTCAGCTATCAAATTTAACTATTCTAATCTAAAACCTATCCTTTTCCCGCGATTTCCGTCGCACCAATGTCAGTTGACTCTCGCTTTAAATAAATATGGCTACTGTAACTGGATTAACCAAAATATTTAAAAATTAAAACAAAACGAAACACACTTATTTTGTAAGCACTGTCCAATCTGTCATGTTTCTGCAGCTTAAAATTTCTGGCTTCATGAAACACATGAAACAAAAATTTCAAAGCTACTTGCTTTAATAAAAATTCCATTTTACTAGTATCAGTTCTAAAGTATGTACAAAATATATAAAAAATGGTAACAGCAAATAAAAAAAGGAGCATTGATGAAATATTCATATAAAGTGATCTGCAATTCTAATTCAATGTGATAACTTATTTTATATACTTTTTACATCTTAAATTTGTTTCAAAAATATTTGTTTTTAGCAGGAATATCTCAGATCCCAACAACTTTGCTCTACTTAGCACGAAATATGCCTTTTAGGTTCTAATGGTGTCTTTATAAGACATATTCATCGTCGCATTGTGCCACAAACATTTGCTCCTCTAAAGATAAGCGTTACACAGATCAATGGATCTTTGTGAAAACCACTATTACAAGAATGCTACAAAATCTTAAGGAACGACTAAAACTTTGTGTTAAAATAATGGTGCACATTTGAAACATATTGTGTCAAGCAATAACTTTGCTAGAGGGAGGAGGGGTGAGAGGCGCGACCGCTTCAACCTACCCCACATTTCAAAGTTAAAGCTGAGAAACTCTTCCGTTAAATAAATAAAGAGGAAAACGTTTTAAAAATTGTAGTGTTTACAAATAAACATTTGTTATGCAATAGCAGATGATTTATCATTCGTGTTACTACAAACTGCCTGTTTTAATCTAAAGTTGTCAGATTGTCTGGATCATTGCTACTACGAATAAATATTTAATCAGAGGTGCATTTGTAAATGAGAGAAATTATCAGTTTCCATTAGAGTTAACTAATTTATTGCTTCTTAATGAACCTTTATTGCTTCTCAAGGGCTTATCGCCTAGCGCTGGTCCCGCAACTCACAAGAGATGGTCCTGCTATTAATTTTTTTTTCCTGTATGCAGGCAATTGACTGCTTTTGTCATTAATTTTCAAGTATTACGAAGTGATTTTTCTAGTTTTTTACAAATTGAATATGACAAATTGAATATAACAAATACGATACATAAGCAGCGTAGTTCATAATTTCTCCATATCACGTCTATCTAATAAAAGATATTACCTATTTCAAGCTCCACAGCAACATCTACATACAGAATTTAACAGAGTAGGCAAAGTCTTACTATTTCTCTTGGACATTTTTCCACAGTGTTTGTACGAGCATCACGTTAAAACGGCTGGACGAATTTCCATTAAATTCCATACGTAGTTTATTTATGGACCAACTTAAAATGAGCACATTATTTTGGTCTTCACCTCCCACCCTCACATACAGTTCTGTAATTGAACCACCGCCCATTGCTTCATACTCAGTTCCCACTATGTGATGGACAGCCGAGCGTATACCTGCTTTTATAATCTATACCAACTATGTTCATAATACTCTTAATACGCACTATAAGACATAAAGTGCTTATAGAAAATAAAGCTCTAAAAAATAATTTTTAAGTCGAACTCCGTTTGCCATTCCTTGTTCCGTCTATCATTATATACCTTAATAATTATTTATTCTAAATAACTAAAATATCAATAATAAGTTTTAAGTACTCGTAGATAGAATCTTAATACAAAACTATGACTATAGTTTGACTTTCGTAAGCTATTATCTTGATAGCTTAGAAAAGTATTTATTAGAAAACTGTGAAATTTTAAAACATTTTGGTTTCTAATTATATTTCTAATTCATCTTGGTGCAAACTGGACCCTATAAATTTTTATCACCAAAATAAAGTAGAAAAGAAAAAGAAAGAAACACCGTAAGATCACTTTCACAAAGTTTCTGGAAATTGGCCTAATAATTGTAATGAATGTAATTTTCTCTTTTTGGTTATGAGAATTCGACGATTGTGGATTCATTTCTTAGGGAATAGTAGAAATACTATTAAGCATCATCAAGGATCTAAAAATGACCATTTTATCTGTTGGTCAGACCGACTTATTTTCCATCTTACTATATGACGCATATTTGTAATGAAAATACATCTATCTTTAATATTTTTTTCAATAAGCTCTACAAATTTGTTGGGAATATTTGAATGCTTTCTGTAAAAAGCAGCTAAAAGGGTTTATCAAACAAATTTAACTTTTTGCCTTAAGGAATTGAATTTGCTTTAAATGTTGTTCTTTACGGTCTATTAAATAGTCAAAAAACGTTCTTCAAGCTGATATTTATTTCCATCTAAATATTTGATCTGTTCTTCCACTATTTAGCACAACTAATGAAATTCATCGGTGCAATCCTCTGAGAAGCTTGAAAAATAATCCTGTGCCACTCGGTATCGTTTATTACGGCTACTAAAGTGCGGGTAATGGGTGGAAAGCTGCTTACCCGTAACGTACAGTCGTCCAGATGGAGTAGTGGCGCTGAGCCTGGTTTCTCCTGTCAGCCGATGCACCGTCCTGCATCGATAGGCTCGTGAGCCATCACTAGGACCAACATCCAAGATGTGTAATTCCCCAGTGGGCATCAGCAGACATCGTTCGTCTGAAAAATAAACAATATCGGAAAAACAAACCAAGCGTTAGCCAAACGAAAATTAATGTTATTTTACAAAAGCAAAATTTAAAAATATATCTTGTTCATTTATAAAAAAAAAAATGATAAAACAAAAATAACTCCTGATTTTTATTTTCAATGAGACGAAGATAATATTAACAAAAAGATCAAAAAATTAACATGTTGGAATGAATTTAACTTTCTTATTACAATCATTTAACTTGTGTAGTAAAATCTTCTAAGACAATTCTACACATATCTTTTTAAGGAATATTTAATAGATTAGTTTCAGAAAAAAAAAGTTAAAAAACTGTCATTTATGGGCGAGGCACTTTTGTCAACTTTCTTTAAACTTTTTAAACTAATCTCTTAAAAGTTTTCTTAAATGATAGATAGGGTTTTTTTTTTTAATTCTCATACGTTTCTGATAATTTTCTCTTCGCACTAATTTTAAAAGTAGTAATAATTTAAAATCCAACCACTTTATGAGGAAACATGTTAAATTCACTCAATTACAATTTCAAATATAGATTATTCCATTACAAAATAAAGTGAATTAAAAATTTACAAGCAGCATTAAACATGCAATAAATTTTGATATATGATCACATAGGTTTAACTGATTTAAAATTCAGGCTAATGTGAATTCATTACATTAGAATCATAATTTGTATCTTCAGTTCTTTTAAATTTTTAATTCAGCTAATGCATTTATTGTGTTTTCTAATGAAATTATTAGGTAGTTCATAGTTACAATAAAGACGATAGTTTTGTTTTCAAAAATATTTCTAAAGATAATTTGTTTATCTTATTAAATTAATAACATAGGGTAAGGTAATATATATTCGTGATATAGGTAAGTTCGTGATCATTTTTTTAATCAGCTGTTTTTTAATCAGCTTTTTTAATCTAATAAACTTAACCTTATGAGGTTTGCATTTTTCCCCACGAGATGGAGATTACATTCTCGTTTTCTGTCCAATTGGAACAGTTTCGAAAGGTGGAACGGTTGTTTTGAAGGGAAACTCAAAACCAACAAAATGTTATTGTTCGCCGTTTTCGAAAGGTTGTTTGACATCGTATTTTTGAGACCAATTACGGAGGACAGATCAACGATGTAAGTAAATGTTGGTATTTTGTTTCATAACTGATATGTCACTCTAATTTTCTGTAGTAGTAATATGTCTGTAAACCATATTTTAAAGACATGAGGTTCTTAAGAATATTTGTTCTTAATGTGCAGACATAGTTTGTGGGAATTAAGACAATCTCTGACTTAGGTGTTTCAAAACGCATGTGAAAGTCAAACATTTTTAGTTGACTTGTTAACAAGTGGTAGCATAATATATATGAGAAATAATTATTAGACATTTTTTTTGCATAGATGAATCATGAAATTACCTCACTATCACGAAATTATCTATGCTCTTAAATAATACAAACATATACAAACAAAATACAAACCAAACAGATGATTTATAACCCTGCATTTTATAAAAGCTTTTCACCTTCAAATATCATTGCTTCTTTTAAGAAAACTGGAATATATCCATCGAACCCTAGCGCTATTCCTACAGAAGCATTTGCCTCATCTAGGATTAACAATGTGCCCGTTGGGTCTTCAACCAATCCTCAAATTCAGCAAGAACCAGAAGCAACAGATCCTTGTAACTTATCTGATCCAGTAGCTATCTTGCCAACTGCTGCAAGAATCAAGGACCCATTGGTTACCAAAAGACGAAAACAAAGAGATTCCTCCACAAAATGTCTGAATAAATTTTTTCCTGACCAAAAGCATGTTGGTCGACCTAGAACACAGCCAGTGTGGAGACCTTCTGAAGTGCAGGACATCTCTACTAATCAACCTACAACTTCACGATCTTGATCTCAAAATATGAAAGATAAACGGAAAAAAAAGATGAAGATTGGAAATGTGGCGTTTGTGGCGAAAGCTTTGAAGAAAATGTTTGACATAAGACAGGTGATAAATGGATACAGTGTTCTTCTTGTACCGTGCCATACCATGTCAAATGTCAAAACCAAGATGCCAGTTTGGATGGTTTTATGTGCGATAGTTGCGCTTCTGATTCAAATTCTGATGAAGACTGAAAGAACTCTACATTCTATTAGTCTATATAGTCTTCTATCTTATATTGTCTATAAACTATTGTTGCTTCATTGTGAGCAATGGAAAAGTATTTGTTTCTTTGTTGACGCTGCAAACATGCAGTTTTTGGTTTCAGTTTACTATTATTTTTTTCTTACATTAACTATTGATCATTTGTCTTTACATTATGTACGATTTTAATCATTAAAGTGTTACAGCAAAATTACCTACCTACTATCACGAAATTATCTTACCTATCACGAAATTACCTGTGCATGCATTGAGTTTATTAAAACATCTTATACACAATACAAATTGTTCGTAAAGTAACTACTATAACAGAATATTCTAGTACAAAGTACAATCTAACCATGTGGAGTCTTACTCATTGTTTACCTTTCAATCTTCAGTTGGAATGTTGACTTTATAGCAAAATACCACGAATATACCATACCTTACCCTATATTGTTTCACTTACTAGGGAAAGATCAGAAGTCCCAAAAAAGTTATTTTATTGAAATTTTAAATATGGATTTTTGTCAACTATTATGTATATCAGATTTTATTTTCGAAATTAACGTTCCTGAATTATAGGACACAACTTTAACAATAAAAGTATAAAGTTCCCTACAGAGAAGAGGATCTTCCCGAGAAGCCTATTCATCAGCATCCTCTTTCAGAATACAATTCGCTAGGGAAAAAAGCCTTCGATAAAATGTTAACGTTTCTTATGATCACAAGCAATTATCATCAGTTTATCTTTCTAATGTTTCTTAGGTAATCACTGTATCTTCAGCCAGAGCCGGCGTTAGGGGGTGGCGAATGGGGCGACCGCTCATGGCCCGCGCTTGGGGGGGCCCCGCGCCTTGTTAGAAGAAAGAGGATAAAATAGGATCGTGTTTTTTTTTTTTTTTTTTTTGGTTGTTAAAATAGGATTCGGAAGGGCCCCGCAAAATTCATCTCGCCCGAGGCCCCGCACCCTCCTAGCGCTGGCCCTACTTCAGCGAACGGAGAATGAATGCATACATAGCCATGCGTAGACTGGGGTATGAGCCATCCTTAAGCCTTTTATTGCGTTGCCGGACCAAAAGTAAGTAAGTTATAATCATAATATTATACATGCATATTCCCTGGATGTATATGAAAAAAAAAATTGGCAGGATTGTATATCATTTGTAAGTATGAGTAAAAGCAATATTTAAAAAACTTCACAAACTGGCATCTTGTCCAGCTTGCGTGGGTAGGACACCACAATGCCTTGGGTAAGACGCCACTTCAAGGGTAAGTTGCATAGATTCATAATATTTTCCACCAGCCTTGGCTGAAATACCCAATTCCTTAATAACAGCTCAAAAAACAGTGTTCTTAACTTATTTTCGTTGTTGTTAACCAAATAATAACGATATCTCAATCAGAAAGATACCGTCGTATTCAGTGCGCTGTGAAGAAAATTAACATATATATGTTCATGCCGTCTGTCAGTTCCAAAAAATTACAGCGAAAATGGCTTCGTACCCCAAATGGCATCTCCCCAAGTCTACCCTCTGTATTCACCATATAGGCAGGAATCAACTTAAAAAGTTCCGGATTAGGGATGCTCAGCTATACTATATATTCAATAACGTCTATATGTACTCTATTGAAATCCGTGGCGCAATCATTTTTTATACGTAGAGGGGGATAACGTACTTGAAAATGTAGAAGAAAGAAAAAGTAGCCGTCTATTTTAACCTGTCAAAAAAAAAGCAAACCATTTCAAATCAGAAAGTGATAAAAATTACAAAAAAAAAGAAACTATTCTTGTCCTCAACTGACAAGAATATAAGAAGAGAAATGTTCCTCCTCTTCGTGTTTCCACTCCTAATAATGTTTATATCATGCCTCTGATGATTCTTAGCATACTCTAAGAGACAATTAGTGAGTAGGCTTCTCTGGAAGATTCGTATAGTCTGTATGAAACTATAGGCCTACATCCAGTTAAAAAAAAAAAGTTAAAGGATACCTCGACAGGCCTATGCAGGCCCAAGGGCTCGCGGGAGGTAAGGCTCCTGGCGTTACTTGACCAACGGGACTAGGTTGAGGTCGGGAGGTCAGCCCGACGCCCGCCCGCCTTTAACTTCCGGAAAAAAACCCGGTACCCATTCTACAGAGGGCTGGGTAGGCCCCAGGACCCGTTTGCAGGAGAATGGAGCGTGGAAAAATTCCCGCCCTCCGCCGAGACCGGGAATCGAACCCGCTACCTTCAACCCGCAGCCAAGCGCCCTTACCCACTCGGCTACCGGGCCCACAGGCCTATATCCAGTTACGGTGTTAACATTCTGCAATTCCAGAACATTTATTTCAGAAACAGAAGCCGTTACAGTTATCCCGTGATAGGAATTGAAATTTAAATTTACAAGATAACCGGTATTTCTATATAGCTTCCAATTTTCGCATATTTTACGTATTGTGTTAGCATTGAAAATGCATCTTCATCGAATTGTGATAGAAGTAAAAGGATGGAAGTTTGTAGGTAGTTGAAAGGACTGAAGTCTACAGGAATAACACATCAAAATAAACTAAGTATCCAAGATAAATGAATTGTTTGAAATGAAAGCAATAAATAAATAAATAAGTAAATAAATAAATAAATAAATACTTATAAATTATCGCGAATTCTCCAGGGTTTTTTTCTACCATTTTATTAAGCAGAATGTAAATTAAAAATTCAATCAACCCTATTAGCTTCAACACAGTCGAAAGTTAACAGCATACAAATTTATACATTGACAATGTCTAATCACCTATATCACATTCCCTATATCGCATTATTATCAATAATTCCATGACATAGTATAACATATTACATTGATTAATAGTTGATCAATGTTTCAATTAATTATTAAAGTTGTTTTTCCTAAGCCATCTTAGTTTTTATAGAAATAGATGTTACTTTCAATATTTAAATTATCCGTATCTCGTTCTTAGGAAGGACGATCATCCCTTGTGAAGATGACTTGTAATAGTTTAATTTTAATAATTCATGATTTTCCAACGTAATTATTAATGAAGTCCAAGAAATCATTGTTTTTTGATAATATTGTTTAAAATACTGTAGTTACCATAATTTTTTTTGATTGGATTAAAATAGCTTTGTAAAAAGATTGTGTTATATCAAGATGCAAAGTTCTTGCCAAGTTTCGGAGTATAGATCCATCGGTATCAAATCTTATTATAATTCTGACTTATGTAGGCAATGTTTTGTTATTTTACGATTGAGAGTAAACGTCCTCAACCAGTCTATCCGCCATCTTAAATTTTAATCTTCCTATGACAGATAAAATATTTTAGTCATCAATTTTAAACCACTGCAATCGAAAATAGGGAAAGAAATTTGCTTAAAATTTTCATTATTCCTGTTTTTATGTGTTTTGGTAGATTTATTATGAGTAAATATTCAGTGTATAATAAAAGTGTTATTGCAAAATCATACAATATTTATTAAATGAATGGTTGAAATTGTTGCCCATTAATGAAGAAGCATTTCTTGATTCAACGAAGAAGTCTCTGGATATTATTCATTAAATTCTGGATCGATGAAACACTTTGCCATCCTTCCATACCTGAAGACCAAGTTCACCCTTTCATCTGGCTTTAATTTTGCATATATAAAACTTAATGAAAGAATATCTCTTAATTACACTCAAAATATTACTGGCACGACTTTAGATGATTCTATAAATTAATAGTTGGTATAATGCAATAAAATTTAGCATTTAATCTTTTTTTTTTTATTTAGCATTTTTACATACTTTTCTGATTATCTAAAAACCTACCAAAATATACTATCACAATAACTTTAGAAAACAAAGATTTGAAGTGTAATGCTTTATGAGTTATTTTGTAATGATTCTTTGATAAGTGTTTAGCCGTTATTGTTACTATTTATGTGAGTTAGTCAATTTCCCAAAGTTTACCTTTGTTTCTTTCGGAGCAAATCATTGGAAAATTTTTCCTCTGTCTTATTTGCTAGCAGATAAAAACTTCCAATGATTACAATCTCAATTAGCCAGAAGACAATTGTATGCTGACTTATTGAAGATCAAATTCCAAGATGGCAGTTGTTGTCCAAGATAAGACAATGGAAATCACTTTATTTAAAGCTGACCTATTTGAAAGATCTTGAATTACATGAAGTATATCAGATATTTAACATTAAAGGAAATAAGGATCGATATAAAATAAATCCATAAATTTCAAACGATTACATTACTCTTATTTCGAATTAAATAGATCCAATATTATTGGTAACTTTTTCTCTCTCCGTTGGGAATTTTATTTCCCTAAAGAAAAGCTCAAATCTGAGAAGGAAAAAGCCAGAAACTGTGAAAATATTCATGAAAAACACGAAACTGCGATGAAACTGTTTCTGAAGTAAGGAAGATATAAAAGAAAAGTTAAATCCCAGAGGATAAAAAAAAAAAAAGATCCTTGTCTTTGGATCGATAGGATGATACACAAAGATATAGAAGCTGACAAACGCTGAAATTAAAAGCAAATGTATTATTTATTTCAGAGAGAAACGAAATTCTGTTCAGCTGAAACAAGACTGCTTTATTAGCAGAGATCATGGCATTTCGGTTTGCGTGGATTTGCGCGATTTTGTATTTACCATTTAATAAATCAAACACAATAAAAGCCATTCCGCGGCCAATAAATCATTTACGTCCATTTGAAATGTCATATTAAGAGTAAACAGAGGGAAAAAATGCTTTCACAAGCTTAAATAACTTTCCAAACTTTTCAAATAAAGAAGGATTACGGTAACATCAATGCTTCAACTTACACCAATGCGAATGGATTAGGAATGAATTCGTATAGTACCTTAAGTTACAGTAACTTTTCAGTCTCTTATTTTTGTGGGAATTCAATCTCTGAACTCGTAGTCGTATATAAAGTGTTGTATATAAAATGTTGACTGAATCCAGAAACATAACTAGAGAATTTTTCGGGGGGGGGGGGCAAGGCCCTTTGTGTTTGAGAAAAAAAGCGGAGAAATTTAAAATTTAACCTTTTACCTTCGAATAATTGCGTTCTTATTGTTGCAAATAATGCGTACAATGCCAATAAGTTAAAAAATAGTTTATTTAATTTATTTTTAAATTTAAAATATAAAATAATTACACTAATGTGTATTTTTCATGGGGGGCCCATGGCCATTCGGGGGTGGACCGGCCCACCCTGTTGCCCCCTAGTTTCGCCTATGACTGAATCGCGAAGTTCGAACGACTTCTAAGAATTCTCCGGTGAGATTCCATGACTGAACACTGTGACATCTGGTCAGTGAATTCATGCAGAAAAAGAGGGAAATTGGTTCTATTCCTAGAGCAATTACAAGATCAGTCAGTTTCTCAAGCTAGATCTCTAATCCCGTAATCTGATATTTGTGATAACATAGCTACACTATACGGCCAAAAGTTTCCGAACACCCTTTCAACAAAGTGGATCGGGCAGGTCAGGAGTTTTGATGCGTCATCGGACGCTATAAAAGCGTTGGTGGGGGCTTAGGCGGCTCTGGCTTCCGATAAAATGAGTAAGCCAGGCGAGCTCAGTGACTTCGAACGTGGCGTGATAATCGGAAGCCACCGTTATAGGAAATCGATTCGTGAAATTGCGGACATACTGCACGTGCCGAAATCAACTATGACTGATATAATTGTAAAATGGAGACACCAAGGCAGTGAAACGACAGCTGCACGAGGTGGTAGATTGAGAAAACGGACTGACCGTAGCCGTCGAACCCTGAAGAGAGTAAGGAAGCAAAATGGAAAGTCTGTTGGTAGTGATGATGACGGAGTTCCAACATGCGTTGGGAGTTGTCGCTAGCAGCAGGACTGTTCGCCGAGAGCTAAAGTACTTGGGTTTCCATGGCCGTGCGACCGCACACAACGGAACATCTCCGCCGTAAATGTGAAGCTTTGGTTGCAATGGTGCAGAGCTTACCGCCATTGGACTATGGAGGAATGAAAAAATGTTCTGTGGACTGATGAATCTCGCTTCACGATCTGCTGTCCGATGGACGAATATGGGTTTGGATGTTCGGCAAACGGTTCTTATCGGACTGCATTGTGCCAATTGTTAAGTTCGGTGGCGGCAGCATAATGGTATGGGGGTGTTTTTCGTGGTTCGGCCTGGGTCCTTTAGTTCCTGTGACGGACAACATGAACTCTGCGATGTATCGGACTATTCTGGACAACGCTGCCCTCCGAACTCTGTGGCAACAGTTCGGGGAAGGCCCGTTTCTCTTCCAGTCCGATAACTGTCTTATACACACATCGAAGCCGTGGTTTGACGACATAGGTGTTCCACAACTTGACTGGCCGCCTCAGAGGCCCGATCTCAATCCCATTGAACATCTGTGGGACGAAATTAAACGCAGATTACGTGCCCACCCACATCGCCCATCTTCCGTGGCCGGACTCACTTCAGCTGTCATGGCCGTCTGGAAGTCAGTTCCTGCGACCACCTATCAAAACCTGGAGGTAAGTCTTCCCAGACTTGTAGAGGCTGTCATCGATGCAAAAGCGGGACCGACATCATGTTAATACGTGCCTCAGGAGCCTCCGCGTCCCGACCACGGGGTGCCCGGATACTTTTGGCCATATAGTGTATATGGTTAGAATTACCAGAACGGAAATACCGATAGAACATGCAGATAGCAATAATTAGATCGGCAATTTTTAAACGAAAAGAGTGACTATAATTTACAAAATGATTTAAACACTGTTCTGCTTTTCTTGATTTTCTGAGGTAAAAAGTAATGAATTACTTCATTTATCGAAGTGATTCAGAGTCAATAGTAAATTGACTCTCCATGAAGCATCAAATTAAGACGCCATTTTAACATGCCGTTTCTGTAATGACATCACGAAGGATTAATTAAAATGTGAAACTTCTATTGTTAATTTTAATTTACACAATAACTTACAAAAAAATCTCAGATCTGTGATTCCAGCAGGTATTTTATTATATTTATAAGTAAACACAGTATTTTCTAATAGATATTGAAATAAATAAATATTGATTTGCTTATTTTGTTAAAATCCCAAGAATACATTTCATGACAGTTAACGCCAATAGCTAAAATATTTCTTATTTCATGCCAATCAATAGAAATTTATGGTTAAATATCTGAACTATCAACTTGTTGATATGAACTTAAAATCTTCGGTGGTCAAGAGGTGCCAATGTTGCATTCAAAACAGAGAAGTGTGGCCTTATGTTGTTGTTTATAATGCATCACAAAAAACATTTGGGAGAAATCATGTTGGATAATGGTAAAGTCAAACCATGATACAATTATGATCTCCAAAGGTTCATCATCATCATCATCATGATGTGCGATCTTCGTATATACGAAGTTACGCGGTCTACGGAACCTACTGACCCCCGAAGGGCGAACCCCTAGGAGAAGCCGTAGATAAACTAGGGAACAGATACTGGGGGTGGTTTCCCGTTGCCTTCCCCCAGGACGCCATTAAGGAATGACGTCCGACCAGAGAGAAAGTGAAGAAGAGGCTGGACAACACAGGAAAGGAAATTGAAACAGCCATGCCCTTGCCGGGATTCGAACCCAGGAACTGGCGCACTGGACGCCACGGCTGGCCGCCGCCGAGACCGCACGACCACGCCAGCACGGCCTCCAAAGGTTAGCGAATGAATATTAATGAAGAGAATTCTGAAAATTGAAATACCGAAAAAAAATAAAGCGCCTCATGGCTATACGGATTTTTTAATTGAATTAAGCAACTAAAATGTTTGTATTGCATGTATTATATTTTTATTTTAATAAATTAAACCGTAATAAATTAATAAATTAAAAGAACTGAAGCAAGTGCATGAACGACTTTGATTAAAGAAAAAAATATTTTCAGCCTTTGAAAGTACTCCGATCTTCGAACAGGTTGTAGGCTTTTGAAAGGAATTTTATATTTGTTAAAAATAAAAGAAGATCAATTTTGATTGTAATCAAATATTTTTGCATGGCTTTGCTATTAAGTCGACGAATACTTATTTTTTAGCTGTCAACCTGAAATTCTTCCATCTTAGATGGGCCTAAAGGCAAGTTAGCATTGAAACTTTTAAATGTGCAAAATTCTTATAGTGCAGGCTTCTATACACTAAACTTTTCAGAAAAGTTAAGTGTGTAAGAATATAAACTTTTCAGAAAAGAAAACTTTTTATTTACCATATTTTGTGAATTTAAAAATCTCATATTCATGTTCAGTTATAAAAATTTATAATGCCTCGGTTATTTCGGAGATCGACAATTGTAAATAGAACATAGATATCTGCTATAAAAATAGCTTGCATTCCTGTATAATAAATAGAAATGAAGTAAATGGGTTTTCCGATTAAAATGCTAATTATTTAACATTTTTCCAACAACTTCTAAAAGTTCCTTTCAGACTGTTGAAGCTCATCATTTTCCACCCCTCACTTTCTAAACAAAAATCAAGAAACGATTAGCACTTGCTGCCACCGCGTTGGGAGTTGTCTTTTGTCAACGTCATCGTTTCCATGACAACACGCCAACGGCCCTGCATCTGATGTGATGCTCTTCCACGGAGCTGGCAATTGTCACCACATTTTCAATGTCTCGTTTCTGCGACAACGACAAAAGCCAGAGGAACAATTGATTTCTACAGCAAAAATTAAGGATCCCATTTACAATGCTGCCCTCTATTATCCGAGGATGGAAAATCCAAGGGGAAAAAATGCTGAGAATTGGTAGTCAGCAGTTCTCCAACTCCTGCTCAACTAATTTCAAAGTAGCGCTTTCTCTGCTTTAAAAGATAAGGACTTTCACAGAGAGTTCTGTCCAGTACTTTCAATGAAATCTAAATTCACTACTTCACTGAATTTTATTAAATATTTATTATTTTATTAGATTTCGTTTTAGAAATTGTTTGTATGTATGTTTTTATAAAAAGCTAATACGAACTTTTAATAATAATAATAATAATAATAATAATAACCAATACTTTATAAAATATATTCAAATAGGAATATTTCAGTACTAATACTGCAGTACTAACTTTACCAATTATTTTACTTTACGATTCTATCATTTATCTGCAATTTTGAAGTTCTTCTCTTAGTGATAATTCTAGGAAATTTGAAAAGAAATTCAATAAATTTATATGGATAAGATAAAAATTCCTTATCAAATACATAGAAAGAAAGAAAGATAATTATTTAGTATTATATAATACAGATTTTATGTAGTAAAATATTAAAAATAAAAAAAAGTATTTCGTAAATTTCTAAATGTTATTGAAGAATTCGAGAATTTCCCAATTTCTCAAATATAATCCTTTGGTGACTTGATCAAATAAAAATAAAGTATAAACTAAAGATGAAAACAATAATATAGAAAAATAAGAATATACTAAATAATAGCTAATATATATTTAGAAATAAATTTTGTTATTATATTACTTCTAGATTATTGTGTTTTTCCAATACATTGTAGGCCTACCTTGTTAGAATGCTGTTATGTGATCAAGTGATCGAAAAGTTAGATTTGAGAGTTTATTTACACCTTTTTTTCATTATCAATAAATTTTCCAATATAACCTCTCTGCAGCGATCGAATTCCTGGTAAGGCTTTCATTGTCTTCGTCGTTTAATGATGTTCTAGAATTTTAGGATCTACTTCTAAACTGTCTGACGAAGAGGAGAGGAGTCATTTGAAGGAGGAGACGAAAGCGAAATTAAAGAACCACGAGAACGCTTGACTGGTTTCACAGTCATTAGTCTAGAAAACTTTGTTGAATATTTAAGAATTTAAATATTAAATACATAATATTTGTATTTATTATTTATCTAGGCCTTTTATGATAGAGTAATCCCCCTTGCAGGACTTCTTAAATATACTAGACATTATGTTTTGAATTATTTGCAAGCTGCTAAGTTTAATAATTAATATGTAAGCACTATATGTACGCTAATACAAATATTGGTATCATTTTCAATTTGTTTTCTGTTAATTTAAGAATGTCGTGTACATTTTATACAGTAATTAATGTCATTTACTTTTCAGTTTGTTAGGCAGGGATGGTTGAAGGGATTGTTCGAGTTTTGTGTCATATCGTCACTTTAAATATCTCCGAGCTGTTATTGCTTCTTTCATTAAATTATAGACTATTATTTTAATGCATGTACTGCATTTCGATAATAATGAATAACAAAGATCTCTACATAAATATTATTAAAGCAATTTAAAACAAGCAAGGTCTTTATTTCTCCCTCTATTACAGAGCTTACAAAAGTTTGGAGATATTTGAAATAGGATATAAACTGAGTGGTTTAAATAGAAAACAATCACTGCGCACTGTTTCTTTATTGACAAATTCCTAACATTCCGACATTGTTTAAATTTTTCTCTTCCTGGAAATTCTATATTTGGAATAAGATCGATCTTGTTATTTTTACTTGAATAACACGATATCAAAAAAAAAAAAAAAAAAGAAACAGGAAATCCAATTGTCCTTTCGATGTTCCATGTAGGTTTCGTAATAAATTCTCAAGAAAACTAATAAATAAATTAAGCGGCTTCGTGTAAAATGTAATAAAACTACAAATAAATAAAAAATGAACTTTTTTCCCTAATGTTTGATCTGAGTTGCGGTTTTGGATTGAATACTACAGTTCTATATATAAAAAAAATAAAAAACAAAAATAGAAAACCAGAAAATCGAAGTGATTTAAAGCTATAACACCAAAAGCCATTCGGCTGAAGAGAGCAAATGGTGTTTCCACATTCTGTTTTATTTACGATCTCGTGGTTTCTCGTTTGATCTCGTTCCCATCCATCATTTCCCAAACAGCGAAAGGAAATGTTGTAAAGCTTTACCTCCAATTGTTTTCACTTTGTCTTTTTCTATTATTACGCACCAAAGAAAACCAAAGAAGGAATATGTTCCTCGAACCAAAGAGGATGTGATTAGATAACCTAGTTGACACTTTAAGTGCTCAACATAGGGAGAAAACCCATTCATCTCTATATCCGAGGAAGTGAATAGACTTGTGGAATTGAGAAATATGTCTGAGGAATTGTTTCCAGAAAGCCTTTTATTCTTCCTAAAATGTTAGTTATCAATGAATTAATAAGATAGATGGAACATAGAACAATAAATTTCTTATTTATTTTAACTAAAAAAAGCCAAACAAACAAACTTTGCAGTTAAAAATAATTTTGCATTTAAGAAAAGTACAATTTCTAATCATATTATTTATGCTATCCCGAAGTTCGAGCTTCAGTAAGATTGAAAAAAGTAAATTATATTTTCGAAAACTGAAACAAAACAAACCTTTGCAATTCGGATTTTGCTTGACAATCTTTTTCCTGTGACGAAGCACAAATCCACTTATATAATAAATCACTATAAAGATTGTAATAAATTTTGCTCTACAAAGATTGTAATGCACAATCCAAATGTCAAAAATATTATTCGAGAGATGAATCTTTACGAGCCTGCTTAGAAATTAGTAAATTGAAAATTAAGTTAGCTGAAGTTTGTTGCATCTTTTTGTATTGATCTCAGGTGACAACATGCAGCTAAACCTGATTGCTTATTATTCTTTTTACAATGTATCCTACACGAAATATTACTTACAAAATGTGCGCATGTTTTGTTCTACATATTTATGTATTATTAGAAACATAACATATTCTATAATAAAAGATTTGACAGAATTTAATATTTTGGTCCCAGGTTCTCGCCTAAGCATTGATTCTAGTTAAAAGGTAAAAGACTGAGAATTTAATTAAACATAAAACAAGTATAGATACAGTTACGTTCTGTGAATCGAACATCTTTATAGAAAGTACTTGCGAATTTTCACACAAAACCTGTAATTATTACTTTGATAAAGTCAATAGAAAGCTCACACTGACCATTTAAAAGAAAGTATTACAATTTGAGCTTCTAGAATATATTGTTTTGGATTATCGTAATGCTGAGAGTTGAAATACAATATAATATAATATAACTGTTCAGTGTTCTCGTGAAACATTATGTTATTATACATATAAACTTGCAGATTTTTGTTTGTACTAGAAAATGATGATAAAAATGAGATTACACTTAAATTTGTTTATACTGTGATGGTGACTTCTAGAAACTGCCATTGCCACTATCTTGTTTCGACCATTCGTGTCTAAAACAAACAAACAAAAATTTTTCCAAGATGAAAAAAAAAAAAAAGTGATTTTTCGTCTATTTATTATTTTTGTATGAAAACAAATGTGGACATATTGCATCCGTGGTCACCAGAAATACCAATCAAGCTTTCGGTGAAGAAGTACTGGTGAACACATAACACAATACTGGTTTGCGAAATTTAGGTCTGCGATTATAATCTCAAAAGACCTTGAGGAAGATCATTAATGATGATGATGAATTGAGAGAATTGGTTGAAAGTGACACCGTCAACAGTCCATGAACTTGGACAGAAACTTACGATATCTATTGCAACTATTTCAAACATTGGGAAGGTAAAAAACCTGAACTTACTTCATACAACAAAATGAAACGATACGAGTGGTTAGACAAAGATGAAGAACTTCTAAAACCACCTCTTCACTCCAGAAAGATTATGCAAAAGCAATCGTATCTGGAAAAGTGTATAGTGTCAAGTAATGACTTTAATAAAATTACCTTTACTAAAAATTATAGCATTATGAAAATTTGTGAAAATTCCGCAACATCATGTGTAACAACCTAACAACAGGAATAAACGAATCATATACTATCTACTCAAAAATATTAAGTATAATTTTTCTTTGAGCACTTGGCAGCTTATTATCTTCATTAATGGAATTAACCCCAATGAAACATTAATAATATACTATTTTATCTAATTTTGTCTAATTTAACTCTTAGCTTAAGGTCTTAAATAAAATTTTTGCTTCATCTTAAAGTTCAGATTTTATTAAATATTTTAACTTAATTACATTAAAAAATTTTGGCCTCAATTCCTATAACATATTTTTTTTTTAAATTGTTTCTAAATTATTTTAAAATATTTTCCCCTTGATTTATGAGCTTTAGATTAAGGTTCGTTCTATATGAAGTGTAGCTGAGACAACAAGATTAATTCTTTTTTAATTAAAGGACCTTAAAGGAAAAAAATCGGGTTTACGAATTGAAAACATTGCTCAAGTTTAGATTACAATCAGTATTTTAGTTTAGAAAAAAACTAATTATATTTTTTATGAGAAGAATGAAGGACAGTATTAGAAATAACAGCCAATAGAGTTGATATACTCGGTATTAGTCTTTTTTTTATCTTTCTGAAGTGGCAATTCTTGGGACTTTAATTAAAAGCTGCGAGGGTAATGGAGGCTGCTTACGGTGCCAATGCTCAAGAGGCATGTTTGTCCGAGGCTTCATTTTCAGCGCCACCTCGGGGTTTGCCCACAAATTAAGTATTTGTTCCGCCACTGGCCATAGCGCCCTCCGTCTCGACTGAATTGCCTTCCTTCCTTCCTTCCTCTTTATTAGAAGCAGTTGGTGGACGTCGAGCTGCCCTCAGGAAGCTCGGTCATCGTAGTTCCCATTAGATGGTGAATAATATTCATTTAAGTTTAATGCAAATCAAAGTCTTGCGGAAATGTTTCAGCAATTACGACAGGTTGACGAAGAAACTTTGCCTTAAATGTGGCTTGATGTCTACAGTTTGGCGAAGCCTACCTGACATGATGGGATATTTCTCAGGAGATTATTAAATTCAGAACAATCAAAAAAAAAAAAACCGAGCAAAGCAAAACAAAAAAAAAAGTACCAAAAAACTATGAAATGAAATATGAAATCATACATTTACAAAAAGTTAGTGTTTCCACTGAGTATTCATTTCGATGTGATATTTCCATATTGCTGAATTTATTTGAAACAATTTTAGACAAATAAAAATATGAGTTGAATAATAAAGTAAAATATAGTTCCCAACATAGAATTGTTTTATTCTGTAAATAATTTAATATACATTTAACGTGTATAGATCCATTGAAAACATGGAAAGTACTTAAAGTTGAATTTGTAACAATATTTAGAGACACAGAATTGTTTTAATCTTATCATCCAAGAGTCATCAGTGATGTGTAGATCTTTGCGCATATTTCATACCGAGATGCACAAGTGATGCTGAATCTTCGATAATAAAAAGATTAAAAATATTTTATATCAGAAAATAGTATACACTGAGTGGCCACTTTTTTAGAGACACCCCTCACTCTAACTTGGACGCGTCCGGTAGTGATGCAGGGTGACATAATAGCAACGAGTAGGGTATAATAGACATTCTCGGTATCAAGAGACATTTCGTCTGCATAATTCGTCGGGACATGGGTAAGACAAAAGATTTAAACGACTTCGAATGAAGCATGAACCTGGGGGCAAGAAGAGCTGGTTCCAGTATTTCGGAAACTGTGATGATCCTTGACTTTTCTTATGCAACAGTATCGCGGGTGTTCAGAGAATGGCAGTTGGGCCAATAAATTTGAAGCGCAACTGTGGACGGAAAATGCTTATGGATAAAAGAGGTAACAGGTGACTAGTACGAATCGTCTGCGGCAACAGAAGGACAACAACACGACAACGACAGCTGAGTACAACGCAGATGCACCAAAACACATATCCGAACGCACAACACGATGGACCTTGTCCCTGATTAGTTTTAACAGCAGGAGAGCAGCAAAGGTGTCTTTGCTATCACAGAAAAACAGGGAAAGCGCACCTGCTGTGGGCGCAGTAGAATTGCAATTGGACACTTGATGAATGGAAAAAGTTCGCTCGCTCCGATGTCTCGGTTCCTTCTCCGTCATGCTGATGGCAGGATGAGAATATGGCGCAGGCAGTATGGACCCGTCTTACCAAATGACAACCCTACAAGCTGGTGACGGTGGAATAATGGTTTGTGGAATGTTCTCCTGGGACACGCTTGGTCCCTAATACCCCTGGAAATATCTCTTAATGCCACGGGCTACCTAACAACGCAGATGGCCACTTTAACAGGCCAATGCACCCTGTCACCGTGCTTGTTTGGTCTCCTATTGGTTCAGTGAACATGACTCTGATTTCCACTTGCTTCATTTGCCGGCTTGGTCACGTAATCTCAACCCCATCGAGCATTTGTGGGACGAGGTGGAAAGATCCATTCGAAACCTAGAAATGACACTATCCAACGTGAACCAACTAAGGATTGCTCTGCTGTCAGCATGGGCCAATATTCCTGCGGAACCAACACCTTGTAGAATCATTGCGTAGAAGAATTACTGCTATGATCAAAGCTAGAGGATGATCAACTCATTATAAGTATGGTCTCTCTAATAAAATGACCACTAAAATAAATGACCACAAGTCTGTTTTTTACCAATTTAATTTGTTTCCTTTTCCTCTATGGTTTTACAACATAATTTTTTTTTTCAATCCTGAAGATAAAAGGATTTGCGAATTATTTAATTCGATTGATAATAAAGTAACAGCAATTACATATTATATGAAATTCAATAGATTTGATACCTAATGTGTAATAAATAAGTTTTTATTGTTTGAATTTTTTTATGTTATATAACACAAACAAACGATCAACTTCAAGTGCATTGATTCAAATATATTAAATTGGGTTACTCAAAGATTCAGGTTTATTTTAGTCGTTTTCTTCTTTTATTAAAATTGTTCTTTCTTAAAGAGAATGAGGTGGTAGGGTGATTATGCAGTAAAACAATAGAAAGCTCTGATACTAAAGCAGCTTTATTTTCTTTGTACAATTGGACAGGAAAAAATAGCATTATATTAAATATTCAGAAGCAAGTATAGTCTTTAAAAAATAATAATATATGATTCCAATTGATTTCATGTGGGTTAGAGGACACAGTATGATTATAGATAACGAAATGGCAGATAGGGCTCAAACTACAATATATTGAATATACTGCTAACTCCTGGTATTTATTAAAAATAAAAGAAAAGAAAAATGTATTACAAACTGGAATTATAGGTATTTAAAGTCTAATAATGCTGGTATAACAAAATTATTTTTAGTGACGTTTACAGTAGATTTACAGTAAGCATTTTAGTACGGATTTTGTCAATAGTCAATTGTTTACTGGAAGAAAGACAAACCTAAGTTCATTGTTTATTTAATTGTAAACAGTTTTTATGTGAAAGATCTGAAGTGAAATCTCTGATTCCAAACTTAGAAAACTTAAATAATTATTGCATTTGTATTGATAACTTGAAAATTTATAATTGTTTAAAAAATTGCATGAAAGCTATTTTTGCCAAAATGTATAATTATAATCACGTGTAATTGTATTTGTTTGTGTTTTTGGTTAAATACTGTATTATTTCATAACTAACTATGTATAACTATTTTATTTTATACTCATGTAATATTAGCTGTGGTGCATGAGTTGTTTGTTCTGCTTAAATAAAAAAATTAGAAAATTTCGTTTTATAAAAATAACTCAGTAAAATTCAGTAACAAAGGATTTAAATATCACCCAATGACCAAAAATTGACTTTTTTCACGTTAAATAATCGAATTTAAACAGAAAGTTTTAAATCGAATTAAAACTTTTATTTCTTTTATCATTCTTAACTGACTTTCAGTTTTTATGGAATTATAAACCCACAGCAATTTATTTATTAATATTTACGATAGGGAGATGTGAATATTTATTTATTCCTGATATGATGAAAATGTGATTTATGTCTGGTCACAACTATAAAAAATATGATTTTTATTGTTATAATAGTTCAACATAATCAATCTTTGATATACTGCTATCAATCATCGCAGAAATAGACAAAGTGTAAAAGTTGTCAGCTTATTTCTTCCTTGTCTTTGATGTGTTCGCGTTCTTCCTTGACTCATACGTAAGACATCGCTAGCTTTTCATATTTATTTTGAAGTATAAACAAATTGTTAACAGTATATAAATGATTTATGTACTTCTAAGCAAATTAATTGAACGAAACTATATACAGACTTTTTTGTATTTGCATGGAACAAAACAGAATAATACGCAAGGAGAAATCTAATAAAAGAGAAAAGAAGCTATTTTCCTGAAATGGAGTAGTAGAAAATATGAATTCATTTCTCTTCAAGTTCATTTTAATTATTGTTTAAATTATAGTAACTGCCCTATAACCTTCATGCATAAACCAGCAGATTTCATCAAATATTTAATAGAAATACTTTTCAAGAGGGTTGTTAATTACAATCAACGCAGCTTTAAAGCTGTTATATCTTGAATTAAAAAAATAAAAGATAAATATTTATGTTTACTAGATATTTATACAGCACTTCATTTCATTTAATACTCCGGTTTCTTCCATAAAAGTAAGTCTTTCAAAGACAAGGGATCTTCATGAATTATGGATGCCAAAGCATTCTTGGTGTGCAGTCTATAATCCTTTTATTCACGTCTGACTACCGGAAGTGGTCTAAGGGGACTATGATCTCCACTTCCGTATTTTCGGTGCTCTTAACTGTGATTGGCTGACATCAATTTCTGTTTTTTTTTCTCTCTCACTTGAAACGTCAGCAGTGGGATTGAATCGAGAACATCTGGCTGCAGGAAACGGAAATAAAGAAGGTAATGGAACTACTCACTGTTTCTCGTTTTCAAAGGAATTTTGGTCACAATCCCACCAATAGAAGGATTCAGTTACAGAAAGAGAGCGTTAGAAGGATACTCTTCCATTTAATAGTGTTTTCCAAGAAAGTAAGTTCTATTTTCTCGAGTTAGGAAGCTTTCACTGAACTTTGATCTACTGACAGACTTTCGAAACTATCGATTAACAAATATTACAGCGCAAGTAAAAAATTGTATCTATTTAACCCTTCCGTATCTTGTCGTTCTATCTAATACGAAATAGATGGAGTTTATTAAAATAAATTAAAAGAAAGAAGACAGTTTTTAAATTTTGTTTAAAATTCAAAATGTAACTAGTAAAACCTTAAGAAAAAATCTACTCTCACTTTGTCTTTACTGGCCCAATTTCGACATGGTTCTGTCATCTGTTTGCCTCAAGCCGTCGTGGAATTTAATTTGCTTCATTAAGATTAACATGGCATGCTGTCAGATTGTCCATGATGTCTAAATATTTTGAGTAAATTCCTTGAACACTTTAAGGTGTTCCACTTCATTTGCAGTAGGGAATTTTTCGACTTTAATTTTTAAAATTAAACGTGTCATATTTTTTTAATGCAATCTATTAATCTTATGCAAAGGCTGATTGCTGAATATTTTATATTTAATTAATTGAAGTTAATATTTTTACACCATCTAAATTTGTAGTTCATGTCTTTATTGCACTCTAAAACATCGTCGTAGTAGTAAGACAGTAATGTAATATTAAAATAAATTAGAAACTGAGCAAGATTAAGAACACTTACGCGAAGGCTAGATTTTATCACTATAACTCAAATAATAATTTACACACTACGTATATTTGATTAAAGATTTTTCACATATATCAAATATAAATAGTATTTTAACGTATGGAAAATATTTTGCAATGGTGACATTTCTATTTGTTTCTATTAGGAAATATAATTCGGCGCTGCTTGGGCAAAAAATGAAATTGTCATAAAGGTGTTTCATAAAATTTCAAATTTTATATTTTTATTCCTGTTAATTTTAAAGATTCTTCCGCGACCCCGGACTTGGCTTCTTTAATCAGAAACTAATATCTTTTTCTCTAGATAGAACAATTACAATCAAAGAAGTGAAAATGGTAGGCCTACTTTTTAAATTCGTCCGCAAAAATAGTATACAAGGGAAAATAAAAGTTTTATAGAAATGTCGTTAATTTACTGGGTTCAGAAACCCATTTATTGTAATTCAAGTAATAATGCTGCAAAATATTTTAATTTTTCACTTTTAATTTAAATCTTTAAAATCTGATTGAATTTGTTAAATGTAATGATTGAGTTACAGAATATCTTTTTTTTCTCGTTTTTTCTCCAGGCACTTTACTTTTGCAGCACTTAGCAAAGGAACATTAAATAATTAACAAATATTTACTTCCGAATTTAGCTGCTCTGTCTAGGTATCCTTGAGCCATGATTACTTTAAAAATTTGATATGATTTACTCTTCGGATTTAAGTCCATTTAGTGAGTAGTTTCTAAGTATCTAACATTGTTGAGACGTAACTTAAATAATACTTTCCGGGAATAATTGAAATTAGGTAAGTATAGAGAAAGTCATAGAGTGGTTAAATTACTATTTATATGCATAGTGCAAAAGACGTGACCTTAACATTAAACAAATACTGTTAAATCTGAGAGAACTTAAACATTTAATTATTAATAAAGAAAATACTAATATGACTGTATCGCTAATGCCAAAATTAATTAATTTATGTAAGGTCAAAATACTTTAAATTAAACACTAACACTAACATATGTATTTATACTCTAAATAATTACCTTAAGAATTGTTAAATAAATGTTTCAAACTAAAAGAAAGTTATGTTAAGTTTGCGCAACAATGTTTCTCATTAACTGCACGTAATGACATTAGTCAGTTTTAAAATACTTAAACTTAGAAATAACTTAAGTAATTCTTACCATCTTCAATTGCTCTGTAACCGCTGTCAGTCTCTTTCACCCATGATGTAACCCTGACGTAATCTTTTACAAAACTTGGAATGGTACATTTCATCACAGCAATGTTTCCGTTTATGACATATTCATCGTAAACTTGAACTTCATACACTTGCAAAACCACTACAAGAAACCAAAGAAAAAAAATCAAAACTTCAAATTTTACGTTCATATTTATAATTTTAAGGATAAAAAGAAATATTATTTGATTGCTTCCCAAAGGATTAACATTGGAATAGGGGAACATCAAGTATTTAAAAATGGAATTGCATTTAGAAACGGATTTTTTGTGTATAATTGTAGCAACAAGTATTCATTGTATTATTTGTCTTTCAGTAAAAAATAGAGTCATATATCTTTATAAAAGATAAATAACTGTTTGGAGATAAATAATGTTGCTACGTGGTCTTCTTTTGAAGTTGTTCGATCAACACAGGAAACACTCGTTACTCTTTAACTTACATTAGAGAGGAAAAGTTTATCATTGAATGCATGGGTTTTTATTGCTCTACATGAATATTAAGAACAGCATTGCATACATCTTCAGAATCTAAATTGCAATATCTTAATATTAAAATATCTTAACACGACTAAAGGGAAAATTTTGTAGAATGCCTTTCACTTAATTTATAGTTACTTTATTTAAAATTGTTAACAAATTAGCTGACTGGTATATTTTTTGTAATAAAATAGTATCAAGATTGTGACTCTTCCTGTCCCAATTATAAAATAAAACATTGCAGCATGACAGTAGTAGGTTTAAGCAATATTCTCGTATATTCTTGATAAGTTCATTTATTAATAACACCTTATTTATCAAATAAGATGCTACATCTTCGTTCGTTGGTGCTTCAGTCCGAAGACTGGTTTGCCCCCAAGAAGAATGCCCTCCTTGTATCCCTGTCAATGGCCTTATGCTTCAGATCTTGATAATTTGTGCATCCTGCATCTTGTATCAGCCTTGCTACCCAAGTCAGCCATCAAGTTGAATAAGTTTTGTTTATGAGTAAGTTACTTAAATTTTTCCATCGCTAAGAGATACTTTGAATAGAAATTTAATGTTGCTTTCAACAGAGAGAACTGTTTATATGTTGTTTCTTTTCTTGAGGTGCCAAAAGCAGAGTGAAGGATTTCCAGTTCAAAGATACTAATAATATCGAACTAATAATTTGTAGGGCTTAGCAATATGTAAAGATGGTAAACAAGCATTTGGATTATCTCATTATTAAATGTAATACACACTTAATTTCAAAGGAAATTACATATATTTTGCTTTTAAATAAAAAAATGGCCTAACTCAGTTAAAAGCTCAGTGACAGTGTTTATTAGCAGAAGACCTGAAATTCTTCCATCTTTGCACGGGCTACTGATTAATACTCACATTTCAACTTTTGATTTTTTTTTTCATTTCGTTATTTTCTTTATCAGTTCGAGTCATTTAATTTATTTCGGCTGATTCTGGGATACTTAATTTTTTTTTTCTTGAGTAAAATTTTCACAGAAATTTACCTACGTACATTTCAGTGAAATTTTTTGTTAAACCCGTAACTCTATTTATGGACAGGTTATAGATTAGTTAACAAATAATTATTAATCAAAGTTTACGCGTTGATGAGCTGCTTTCTTAAAAACTGAGAACGCAGGATCATTGCTGGGTTCGGGGACATTATATGAGTTCGTTCTATAATTTTGTCGGATTTGAAACTCAAATGTCAGTTATTGTGGTTGAAAGGAGATAAGTTGCCAAGTACATTACCGAAAAGGGATAGAAAGTTTTGTCTCCGAAATACGATGGACTGTTCATTTATCATTAAGAGTTAAAAATCGAAAATTTGCTTGAATTTGAATCGTAATAGATAGAGTTATGGCCATTAAGAAATGTAATTATGAAACCAGGTAAAGTTGGTTCTAGACCCTAAACTATTTATACGTCGTAAGTTGAAATTAAAAAAATATCATTGGAATTGAGAATATATATCGTAGCTGGTTTTTAAAACAGTTATTTGGATATCTGATGGATTAAAAAACAAACAAAACAGCAAAGGGTTAATTTTGTATTATTATTAACTTGTTTATCTGTAACTGACAGATGAAACATGGCTTCGAAAAATTTTTAACTTCTCTGCATATCACAGTATACTTACAGTGTAGAGAAGGTCATAGTTGCTCCCTTCCAGGAATTGAAAAATAGCTGATAGTAACATTTTAAACTTCAAAATTCGCCTGAGTTGTGCATTATTAGATTTTTATAAGTGCATATACCAAATTTCAGCTTTTAGGTTTCTTACCTTTTGGAGTTAAATGTTAACGCAGTAATAGGCTACCTGTATGAGTAGGGGACTATAAAATTGCTCTTTTACTGTATTCATTTATACTCTATTTATACAACTTCCAAATAAAATAATATTCCATTCAGTAAATAGCAATAAAAACGTATTTATTATGGGCAGTTCAAATTTCCCACTTTTACGAACAGAATAATGCACATCATCTTCTCCACATCCCATCCATGTTTCTTTGAAGAAAGTACACTCTTTCAGCCGGTTTCTCCAAATATTATTAGCTCATATCGCAACACTATTGAATTCAATTCGTCTTAATCTAGGAGTGGTTTATGAATATTTGGAGAAAGTATTCCTATAAAGGCCGATGTCACAAAGTGTTAATTTCTATGTAAAACTTTAATGGATCTTGTTAGTTATTATCTCTTTCATCATCAGAGATTCGTTTGCTAAAGATGGTCTATAATTACAATTTTATATTCAGTAAAATTTCTTAACGAATTTCACAAATTCCAATCATGCAGAGCAAACAAGTGTATGAACTAACGGTTAGAAACAAAATTTCTTACAGCAATATTTATTTGTTTACGTTGAACCAAACTGAAATAATTAATATTAATAACTAGGAAATTCAACTCGGGGTTGCCCGGACAAAAATTAAATAATAAAAAAGACTTTCATACGACTACAATTTTTTTTGTTCTCTCTGATTTTTTCCTGTTAAATAAAAGCAGAGAAACTATGCTCTCTATGTGTTACGAAGGGAAGTTAACAGAAAAGTAAAATTTTGCTATTTTCTACGACTAAAATCTGACCATAACTGAAGTCTCAAATATGAGATCGAAATGTCTAAAAGATTCATGACAGAAATGTATCGCAGAATTGTTCTGATTTACTTCACAGTCACTTTCATATGTGAGACAAACCACGATAATTAATAATTAAACTACCTGTCATCACATATATCATCTTGTAAATTTTTTAATAACTACTTTAAAATGATCCATAAAATCAAGAATGCGCAAAAGAAAAGAAAAGCTACAGAGATTAATGAAAATAAAGCAATACACATGAACCAAAAATAAAGAATAAATCAGAAATAAATATAGTATCACCGGAAATAAAGTATATCGAACGTTATGTAAAGTCCTAAGGCAAGGAATCAAAAGAAACTTTTCGATATGCTTTATTTCCGGCCATGCTGTACAAAACAGTTAAATTAAAAATTCCTGAAATACTGTATTTTTAATTCAAGCCAAAATCATAAATAAAAACGAAAATAATCATTTTTTGGTTCGTTTGCATTGTGTAATTCATTGCTTATTTTCATTAATCTCAGAAGCCTGTTTTATTTGGATTCTTTGGTTTTAATTTTTTTTATTAGTTATGTTTTTTATGGTTATTTAAGTGATAACATATAGCTCAGTTATTAATTTATACTAAGTTCGAATTTTCTTCGACATCAATCATTGCATAAAATTTAATAAGCTGCGCTTTGCTTTTAGCTTTTTAAAACGTGTAGAAACCTGCTTCCTACAATCTAATAACCAATGTGTTTTTTTTTATATGAACTTCGGAGATCGAAGCACGTTTCGTTTTTCTAAATGAGTGGCTCACCTTTAAGACGTCTGTGAGATGAACACGCTCCAACCGTGAGTTTACTTTTATCCACGGTCTACTTACTGCACTGATAGATCACAGCAAAGCAGAAACAGAAAGACTAGGTATCATATATTACAGCTTAATGGACAGTGAATTCACCAGGAAAAAAAACTTGAATGTTAGCTTAACTGAGACAGCTTTTAAATATTAAATAGCTTAATCTTACATAAATTCCAAGATTCATGTTTTACTTATCACCATTTTTACTATGGAAGAGATCCGAAGTAGTTTCTAAATTCACTTTCAATCTTAATTTACGTTATTCTTGGTCTCACTATTAACTTATCTTCAATCCAGCTTAAATGTGGTAAAGTAACTACGAAAGAATACTTTTTTTTTCATAGTAATATTCTATTCATTATTTTGAAATAAAAGTATTCGGTGTAAAATTCGAATGCATTTAAAATCAGAATTTTGATTCAATAAAAATAAAATTCAATTAAATGTCGAATATGTTTTATGAATTGAATGACATTACTTTCCATTTTATCCATTGCTCTGAAAACTAATGAGAAGGTTTTAATTCATTCATCTGCTATGTCAATGCTAGACAGATATTGAATTTACGCACTTAGCATACATTAGTTAATTTCAAGCATCTCGTTGCAGCGATAATTGGAAAGTATGGCGATTCTTCCTTATTTGTAGCTTCTTCTGGAGTAGCTGCAGTTTACTTTTTTGTATCTTTCTTATCACAAAGATGTTCTGGAAATGAGAAAGGTTTTTGAAATTTTCAAAAGAGACTGAAAATTAATAATGAAATGAAAAAATTACCCTATTAAATTTTATGCAGTAATCCATCATCCATACCATTTTCCACAAGTGTAACTTTTCGAGAAACGTTGATTCCGAATAATTTATCTTTTTTTGTTTTAAATGATGATAACAAAATATTTCTTTGTTATTTATTATATAAAGGAAATTTGAGACGGAACGTTAATAATTTATGTAAAATTTATGTAAGCTAAAGTTTACTCCACTAATTATCAGAATGTTGAAATTCTTCAGCTAAATACAAAAGGAAACGGTAATCGCATTCAAAGCCATTACAGTGATGCAATCATTTATGCCAACAGATTTATTATTCAGACTGATTTAGATTTAGCATCATGTAAAATTCTTTGGTTTAACTTAGTTTGAAATGTTGAATATTCTCTTCAATAGTTCCCTGTATAGTTTTTGATTCAACTAAGGAATATTCTGTAAATTCTGAATAATGATATTGGAAGGATGATAATGATGATGTTTTTAATGAAATAAATAAAGTTATAAATGTACAGTATTTCTATAATTGTTGTACCTTAAATGATGAATTTAGATATTACCTATTATTCTGCGTGGACTGATTTTCTGATAATGCCTTACGTGTGAAAATAATCTGATTAGATGTTTTAGAAAAAAAGAACTGAGAATATTAGATTAACGACTAATTGCCCAAAAAAATTTTCCATTTAATAATTGTACTAAAAACGAGTAAAAAAACAAGTATCTTAGCAAGTTACCCACAATGTGCATGGTATTTTGTACGAATCGGAATCAAAATTTCACAGAAACAATAACAAAACAATAACAAAAAACTGAAGATATCCCAGAAAGTCCGTTTTTAACTCGCTTTTTAAGAAGATCCAAATGCAACATTAATAGACAACAACTTTTCCTTCAAGTTGCAATTGAAGTACTTAAATATAAACCACTAATATTAGACTTTGATTATACTCTTTGTTGATATAACGTACAGTTCTTCTTGATGTTTTTGCCATTCGTATTTGGTTTGTATTTGACATTTAAATTAAAAATTATCGCAGGAGTGGCGTAATGACGAATTGTGGGCTAATTTTCAAATGGAATTTCCAAAACAAATGTAGACTTGAATTGCATTCGGCATTTGGTTAATTATGATACTATTAATCTCTATCAGTGAAGGTCATCCGCAAAATCGCTGTGCTTCCCTTCAGTGTAATGAAGTCACGAGTTCGGATCCATTACCAGCGGCGCATGCTCACCAGCGGCATAAATCCTGATGACAGGATCACCGCCTTCCTCCCCGCACAGTCGACCCGTCCATCGTCTATCTCCATTTCCTCCGGTGACCTTCGTGACTTCTCTCCTCTCATTAAATTATTAGGATGGAAATACCTGCTGTCGTTATCGAAAACACGTCTGACAAAAGTTAAATATCAGCTCGTTCGGTTCATTTGGCACACAATTAACTAGTGGTGCACATTTAGTTTCCTGCAATTTGTCCCCGCAAAAGCCATCACAGTATTTTCTTAACTGATCAACGTCTAAGTTCAAGAATGCAATAAATTTGGTTTTGTAAGGTATATAACTTTTACATTAGTGAATCATTTTACTGATTTATATCTAATCATAATCGAGGGTAAACAGATTTCTCTATTTATCATCTGAAGTAAATTTATTTTTCTAACAGAAATTTAAATTTGTCGCTTTTGCAATTGAGGATTCATCGGTTTTCTTTCAATATCACATCATAATCTTAAAAAAAAAAGGAAATTTCAAATACCAAAGGGTGGCTGTCTTTTACAGGATTCTCACGTATGGTTTCAATTTCACTCATTTGGGTGTAGGTAGTCTAAGCATGCCAAATACCCTTAGAACGGCGCAACTTAACAGCAACTTACACTAATCTTATATTTGAAGCTTTAGATGGGTGAAGTGTTTTTCTGAAAATGTTCCTTCATCTAGAAACGAGTGATGGTTTCGTTTCGTTTCTATAAGTGAGAATGAATGAAATCTTAATTTTCCACAACAAAGCGAGTGAGAATGAGCTCCCTTCTGTTTTCCAATGTAGGAAAAGCAATGCCGTGAGAGTCTGTTTGGACGAAAAATTTTATGCAACCGTAAAGAAAATTAATCCACACCAGGAAAAAATGTTTTGATCACGTCGGTGATTATATGGAAAAATAGAAAAAGCTTCTGTTAATAAATTCTGAGTAAGTTTAATATTTTCCATTTCTAATTCAGCTATAAAACGTTTCTTACTCTCGTCCTGAAATTTCAATTACTTATAGCGTAGTATATAGAGAACAACATCAGGATAGGGATCATCTAAAAGGAATCATCTAAAAGAGTAATGTATGTTAGCTATAACTTGTAAATCAGAAAATCTAAAAAAAAAACTTGGAATATGGCATTCACATTTATGGAACAGTAAGAGCATGTACTTCTGGATTAGTTTTTGAAATATTATCCTCCGTACTTTTTGGGTATCACTTATTTTATTAAATCTCCAACAGTACAAGCAATGGACACGTTGTATTGACGTTCTTTTCACTTAAGACAAACATTAGAAATGTTGTTTACTGAATTTCCTGCAGCCTGTTTCTCTCGGGATCTCTGCTATTTAAAATCTTCTCAATAATAAGAGCAAAGAAACTTCTCATGAACCTTCGCTCCAATTAGGAAAATACCGGGTGATCCAAATTAAAGAGGAGGTGTTTACATCTCTGAGTAGGAAGTACTACTGGGCGAATCACAACCAGATTTCATACACATATTTTCCTGAGTACGGGGATTCAATTGCTGCAGAAAAAAAATAATTCAAATTTCGACTTCTAAGGGTGAATTGTGGCACTGCTGTCATCGTAATTTGCATATTGCGATGTAATCGAACAACCTCCGCCTATAAAAGGAGTCACAAAGCATTTTCACAAATCCCACGACTAGCACAGAGTCACGAAGCTCACGGATCGCGCGTTACTTATTAAACTCTTCTATCAACGAAACAGCAATGCTTCTCCTGCACTTAAGGCATTTCAGCAGTTAAAAGGTTTACGTAGAGGTCCACTGACGATTACTAATCTTCGAAAAATGATTTTTCATTTTGAAGAGACAGGAACGTTTGCTGTAAAACCCGGACTACGTCGCAAGCCACGTGGACTGCAGAGAACCGAAATTACAACTCGAGTAGTGGAGCAGGAAATTCGCAAATGACATGGCAGCAGTAGTGCACGTGCAACATCACTGGAATTGAACATGCCGTATACGACAGTGTGAAGAGTTCTGCGAAATGTCTTGAGGTTTTACCCCTATAAAATACCCCACAGTCTACAATTGATTTCTGGTGGTTATGATATGCTGAAAGCATTTGCCTTGACATTCGTTGCTCGGATGATGCATAACCTTGGCGAATACTAGAGTGATGAGGTTCATTTCCATTTGAATGATGCTGTAAACACTCATAACTGCCGTATTTGATCTGACAGTAATTCACACGTTCATCATCAAATTCCATTGCATTCACCAAAGGTAACGGTTTGGTATGGCTTCATAGCATCTTTCATCAGTGGTTCTTAGTTCTTTGAAGAAAACACAGCCTTGGGTCCAGTGACATGTTCTGTGAATGGCTTCAGATATACTGATATGCTCCGGAGCTTTAGCTAGCAAAACAAAATTGAAGGATTATCTTTGCTTTATAGTTACTCATTTTAAATTTTCGATGCATCAAAGGAAAAAAAAATTGTATCTCATAAAAGTAGTTCAATAAATAGTATAGATAGAAACTCCGAATGTATAAACAAAAGGTTTATAGGATGAGTTTTAAACTACATTCCTCGCAGACTATCGTATTTGTTTTATTTTCAAAGAGACTTGATTTCTTCGATTGTGAGAACTCGGAAAGCTTTCAGAGCAATTGTAACTATTTCGAATCTGTTGTGAAGAAATATTTGTGTCCAGGCCAAAATACTAGGTAAGGATGAAATTCTCCTCAATATAACATTGCAATTACTCTTGCTATCAGTTATTATGATGCTTACCATTATCTACCTTGCCATATAATTGCATTTACAGGGTTTTCTTGTAGTTTGCATTATTTTGCATTGCCAAAATACTCGCTTATTAATAAGAAAGATATTTTTCAGGCTGATTATATCACTTTGTAACCAAATATAAGAAGGATGCAATAGAAAAAACTTCATACCAGTACCAATATATGACACTCCTTACTGTCCATAAAAATATATTTGAAAAATCAAACGGATTCCATCCAGTACTTAGAGAGAAGCTAAACTTTTGATTGGTCGTTTAGTCTTGTTAAATAGCTTTAAAATCAGAAGTTATCGAAATTTCCAAACTTATCTTTTTTGATGTATTTGTATAACATATAAGGACGGTTGCAAATGGCTCAGAAGCTTGAAATCCCTTCAGCTTGATGATTGATTGTTATAAATAAAGCAGTAATCAAATATTTAAAGCAACAACACCATACAAAATCATTTTGACTATCAGTCGTCCATTTTATATGTTTAACAGTTCTATTTGACCTATTTATAAATGGATAAGTTTAGCTGACGTCAAAAATAGATTCTGGTGTCGACTTGTATTTTGCTAATGTCAAAATAGTTAGATTCCGTTGAATTAAAAAGATAGGTTCTGATTTTTTTCTAGAATCTTTATTTAATTTTTAGAAATGATATAAGGAGTGGGAAAGATGTTATAGTAAAGTTTTCTACTCAATTCTGACACCAGTTTTGTTAATGTAAAATGTAGAAAACAGACGTTTCAGAGACTCAAGCTAGGAATTTCACCGGCATTATCTTGAGTTATTCAAAGTGCCATAAGGATGAAAGGTTTCAGGAGATTACAGGATGTAGGAAGTACGTTAGACAGGTCACGAAGTGGACGTCTTCAAAAAGAAGACAATGATATCCTGTCAAGGAATGAAACAAATCCTCAACAACTACCTAAGGAAATAACTCTGACATTCATTTGTGTTTCAAATATATGTACTCCATATTTACATAGCAATAGAAATTTCATTACAGTTTGTGCAAAAGGATTAGGCGAAGACAGATGGCAGGAAGTGAAAATGAATGATAAATGAAGAAGTAACCAAAGCTGTTATCGGATATAACTTTAAAGATGGAGTATCATTTCATTTGATTATCATTGGGGAAAGATATTTTGTTTTCAAACAGTCTTTTCTCTTGTTTGGAATCCAAGGAAGAAATCTCAGCAAAGGGAGTTTCACTTGAAAGTTTAGAGTACTTTTTCAAAAGACTTTATTCTACTATATTTCTGTCTAATTAAACTGAATATATTCAATGATACCCTGAAGATCAATAAACGACGAATGCCATGGGATGGCCACCATGAAATCCCGGTTAAATCCACTAGAAAATAAATCTGAAGAGCGTTTAAACTCTTCATTGTTTAAACCGCGATCTAAATCATTTTTCGATCTACTTGATATGCGAATATCCTGAATTAACTGAGTTCATCGACATTGAACTCAGTTCTTGTTCTTTACTGTAAGTAATTTTACTATAGTCCAGATTTTGTTTTAAATAAGATCTGATCTCTGTAAGATCTGATCTCTGAGCAGACCAAGGTAGACTTAATATTTGCTTATTTAAATTTATTTCTGTCATTTTTTTTATAGACACTCAATTGAACAATCGATTGCAAAGTAGTTCTCTTGATGACCATGTAGTCATTATAAATTTGATAATTTTCTTTTTTTATAATTTTATAATTTTATAATTGTCATTAATGAAAAAAAAAAACACAAAAAACAAAAACAGAACAAACAAAAAATATGAACAGATTAGATGGTGTCTAGATACTTTCAGAACAACAAAGTAAATATAGCAGTTACAAGTTTGTGAAGAAATCTTAAATAATTACTAATGTAACTTCAAAATTCAAGTTGAAATAAAATTCAATAAACACACATTTTTTAAGTTTGAAAAAAAAATATATATTAAAGGAATTTTGTATACATATCATTGCGGAAACCGGTTTTCAAACCCTTGCACAGGGCTTTTCGTCAGCCTGAATAAACTGATTTTTAGTTTACAACAAGTGTGTTTGGGAATTAGCCAATCGAGACATTTTATTTGAATTTTTTGTAAAAAACCGTTGGGTGACAGTGGCACTGCTTGTCGATCTAAGATGGGTCTTCGATGGCATGCTGTCCTCTTGAGATTGGGGTAGGGGTGGTGCTGCCCTGCTGTCTACCTTGAACTGTGATGACGTAGTCGGGTTTGTTTTTGTAGGGACTGGAGTTGGGGGTTGGTAGTGGCGTCGCTCAAGGGTCCAAATAGTAGCTGCAATCGCGTAATTTTCTTTTGATATGCTTCGGTGATATTGTAGTGCTGTAATTGAATATTGAAATAGAGTATTCTTAACAAAACCTTTTTGTCTCGTAACATGTAATATGTTATTTTCCATACGCAATAAGTATAACAACCTTGATCTAAGAATCTACACTCTGTGATCTTTCTATTCCAATTAAAATACAAAACATTAACATTAGAATGGTATTCGTCCTTTTCATTTAAATTAAGGGCATTTTTTTTATTATTTTATTGCTAATAACATTTTAATAGAAAAACAACATCATGATTTCCAATACGAAATGGAATTTGTAAATTGTTTATTTGCTTTGAATTTAAATAACCTCTTATTAAAAATATATTACGCAGTTTATAAATTGGTTATTGGCCTTGAATATAAATAACCTCTTATTAAAGTATATTATGAATAAAATATAATATAGAATAAATACAGTTGACCTCAACTTCGACGCCGTAGAAATAATTTCTCTCTCGATGCAAATTAAAAGAGATCAATTATTAATGTTATTTCAACAGTAACAGAGAACCAGTTTTGATATAAATTCTGATGTCGACTTTATTAAATTAAGAAAAATTTGTAAGAAATTTAATGGTACATTTTTCAAAAAGAATTATTTCTTTGTTGCTATTTTATGGGGTTTGAAATTGGAAGATTGAGGGTTTGAAATCTTAGATCCCACACCGAACGATGATAAATTTACAATTTGCAAAGCTTCGTAATGAACAGTAATGACTTGAACCCGGGAACTAACATGTATACATAGTACATTACTAAGTTATTACTTGGAATCTTTTACGGAAACTAATAGATTTTGATTTTTAAAATTAAATCTGCTAGATCTACTAATTTAGTTGCAGTAACTTGAAGTTCTTCCATCTGAGGACGGGCTAAAACAAAATAATTTTACTGAAAAATGGTTTTCATGTAACCAAGTAATTAAACAAGTAATTTATGTAAGAATTAGCTTAGGTTTTTGTATATCTTATGATGTAATTTATTACATACGTATCTTCTTACAAGTAATTTATGTAAGAATTAGCTTAGGTTTTTTTCTATTTCTTATGATGTAATTTATTACATACGTATCTTCTCGTATTTATTAAGAATCTAGCTTTAAAGAAAATACATCAGAACATGATTCGAGACTCCACTTATTGCTGTAACTTTTGGCTGGTTTTGTTCAGTAGAAAGGTGTTATTATCTTTCAATTGGGGCCTTCTCTAAAGAACAGGTTTCTCTCTCTTTAATTCTCTTCTTGACATTTTGATTTTCCGTAGAATTTACTGGCATCCGATGTTTGGATTTTTGCCAATAACGAACTTGTAAGAGAGAGAAAACATTTCACCTACAATTTCCTTCCCGAGAGATTATTTAATAAAAGTTGTTCAGCTTTTCAAGACTTTAATTGCTAATTACGAAGATCTATGGATTACATGCACAAGATTACCAGACTGTAATCTTGCACATACCTTTAATTGAACAGTCTTAATCCAAAGGATTCGATTTCTTGCTAATTTGTTCTTTGCGGGAATGTTTTAGAAAAGGTCAGGGGTTCGTTAATCCTTTGGATTTCTTGATTTACGCATTGCAAATGGTGTTTTCTTTCTTCTAAGTGAATTGGAATTGCGTTTTCTTTATTGCTAAAGAGACTGACTTTTCTCATAAAGATACGATCTACTTTCCCCCTCTTTTTCACCCTTTCTCAGTTTTTTTTTGTTTATTAGATGGTGGTGAAAGACGATGGCAGAATGTTTTTTTTTTTTCCTTTGTGTTTCCTTGAGCTTTTTCTTCGGCGAAGCGAGGAAAGAAGGAGCAACCCGAGTCATCTAAAATGTATAGACGCTGGGAAATTATCTCGTCTTCCGCTGCGTCTTCGGTCTTATGAATAATAAGAGAAGACGATGGGGTTGGGTTCCATGAAAATGCAATAAGCTGCTGCAAAGAAAGCAACAAGAAAGAAAAGAAACAGCGGTTTTTTTCTCTTTGAACACCTTTTCTTTAATGCTTTTAACTCCTCCTGGTAGAAGGCAAAAGTACCATCATCAAATTGATAAGTAAGTAGTAAAATGAGATTTCGCATTTAATGTAGCCATAATAGGAGGCATCTTACTTTACGGAAACAAAAAAACATAAGTTCGTCCTGTGCCTTCAATAAAGATGCTTGAAATAAAGCTATCTTTTAAACCTGATAAGCTAAACTAGAATGCCGGTAGAAAATTGAAGATTTTTGTTACTTAATTTATATGTGACAGAAATGATATTGTAATATGTTTAAAGGTACACTGAAGCACTAAATGAGAATTTATTGACTTAATTAATACACTTTTCCTTCATTATTGTGACAAAAACTTCTTATTAGTCAAGTGGTAGAATGAAAAAAAAAAATAACTAATTGGTAGTTAGATTTGAAAAAGATAGGTCTTGAGCAAATATTGATGATCAGTTATATCAAATATTTTAAGTTTTTGGTTGTTATTAGTTTTTACGATTGTGAGTGTATTTTTTTTAATTACTTTGATAATAATAATAATAATGATTCTATTTATCACTTGGGATTCCAATCTTATTAAATCGATGATGTTGCTTTTGATTGGTTAAGTGATATCAAATCACAAAACGAGATTTAACAAAAAGTTTTTGAAAGAACTTAAAAGCTTTATTTCCAGAAATTGTTGAATTTGTTTATTATTTCAAATTTAAAATATATACAAAATGTCTCCTACAGACCAAGCCTGTACCGGAATTTCTATTATATTATATTAATTCATTATCACGATTGCAATTAGAAATTAGAACAATTCAAGGAAATGTATAGTTTTTAACAAACAGAAATTTATCAATCTATCGGAAACGCATTTACTATCATATTTTATTAGCAAGTTATTTACATTTCGTGGAACTAGGAAAACATAGGATTTAAAGTTTTTTGTTTTTCTTAAAAATTAAAAATTCTTCCTAATTTATTTAATTATCTTCTCTAATTATTATGTATTATGTACTAGTTGATTAACGAATTTATTCTATAAATAAATTTTAAACCTTTAAATATAAAAATCAACAAAGTCATTTTAAAGTATTCCCGTTACAGGTCTACGTAGGCCCTGGAATCGAGGGAGATAAGGCTCACTGCGTTTCCTGACCAACGAACTAAGTTGAGGTCAGATGGTCAACCCGACGCCTGCCCGCCTTTAATCTTCGGGAAAGAAATCAGGTTCCCATTCTTCAAAGGGCTGAGTGGCCCCTAGGACCCGCCTGGAGGATAATACAGGTGGAAACATTCCAATTACGATAGCGTGAACAAACTAAACTACAACACAAATGAACACCGATTCTCATCGTTTGTGTTACTGAACTCAGTTTTGAAAATAGTAATTTATATTTGATCACAACTGAAATTAAGCGCCTTTAAATTAAATAAAAAATGATAATGATGCGTCATCTTGCACTTCACAACCGATGTCCATGATTTAAAAAAAAATATAATTAGTGATCAGTACTTTACGCAAAAGTAAAAAGAAATTAGGATAATTAACTTATAAAGAGAAGATACAAAATAAGGTTTTACTTGAGGTCTATGTCTTTTTTTGTTCTTTTGCCTATCTTTTCCTGGGAAAGTGAGGGTAAAAAAAAAACCAACAGTCTTAAGTGTGTGTCTGCCGTTTTAATAATATTTGAACTTCTGTGTACGGGAACCTTGACATGAATCTTTTTAAAAATTAGAAAAATATTTAGACAAAAAGAAACTTTTTCCTGTGCAGATTTTTTTTGTCGAGAAATTTGCGCCTGAAGATAACCAAAATTCCCATGGAAAAGTATTAGAAATGAAACCATGGTCTTGTGTCATTGCCAAACAACGCATATTTATCCATTATTAATCCTCATAAGCTTTCTTTGATTAAAATTAAATGGATTTAGGCAACTTTAATTCAATATTGCAGATATATATATATATAAATCTAATATACCAAACTTGAAGCCTATGCTCTTCAAGTTTCGTAATGCAAAAATTTCAATCATTCATTTGCAATTTTGAATTCAGAAAGCATAGAATATAAGAATAAAAATTAACTTATATTACTAAATATATAATGCCGGACAGTGATTTGTGATTTGAAAATTCCAATATCAAAACAACAAATCAATGTTTCTATGGAGATATAATGTAATTACATCCACGTCTTCAGCGGCAAAATTTGGAAACAATTTAGAAACCTAAAATGCAATATATTAAGACTTTGCTTTTTTTTTTAAAAAAAAAATAAAAACCAACTACTTAAAGTTTAAAATTTAAAATTAAAAAATTATCAATATCGTAAGTAAAATACCTAAATCTAAAAGCGAAGTAGTAAAGACGCCACATTTCTTTATTATATATATGATGAAGTGAGAAAATTAAAACTCACAGAAACAGCTTTCTGAAATTTGTATTGG
>JAFIDM010009631.1:156258988-156284665 GCA_023159025.1 Thereuonema tuberculata
CTTCGATAAAATTACTGGAGAGACTACTCGCCCACCTTGTCTCTACAGTTCCGATCCTTATCTATCTGTAAATCCTTTCACCAGTATCAACAGAACGAATTCAACTGCATCTGATATTTTTAAAGCAAGCACAGTTTGATAAGCTACGGCAATATTTTGCCTCTATCGGTACCTCTTCAATTCTTGATACTTCGGAACTAGTTGTGTTTTCACCTTCTTTTCAGTTCTTATACCAAATACAGATAACAGTAGAAGTTTGTAAGTAATACCATCGATTCATCTAATGGAAAAGAATAGATCTTTGATTTCTTTTCTGTCTTTAATCGAGATTATATGATTGGAATCGAAATCAGTTTTCTAGGAGATTGATGTTCAGAAAGGACTCTGCTTATTCAACAAATAAAAGTCGTAATAAAATTGTTTCTTTTAGATGAAATTTTTGTAAACAGATATCAAGCCATCTTAAAGGAAGACTCATTCGAGTTCTCATATTTCAATTCAATTTATTCCTAGTCTTCAATTAGAACTCTTTTCAATCAAAAAAATCGATTGGCATATTTTCATATTGCTAGTGTTTTGTTTCAAATTGCCTTTCAAGCTTTGATAGAGTTGTAACACGGCTAAAACACGGTTAAACAAGTAAGTAACTCAATGCAGATAATCGTCTTAAAAATGAATCGAAACGCTAAGCAGGAGGGATAATATTTGGAACGACAAATCTACAATACATGTCGTTTTTTCTTGTTTTTGTGGAAGCTGTGCCGTATTGCTAATAAATGGAAGTATTATTTTTATTTCAATTGCTGAAGTGTTACTTTCTGAGTAATAATGACTTCGGATTTTGCTTTTAAAACAGTTGTAATTGCTGTTTGATCTACTATAACAAAGAAGATAATACATTCAATAAATTATGCCATATACAGTCTTTACTGATCCGCGATCTTAGGTCTAGTGTACGATATCCACGGAAAGATGGACAGACAGAGAGAATGGAATTAGTGCAGGAGAAATTAGAAAACCTGCCACCGAGATTCGTCCACACCACGAAACTTATATGAAAACCGAGCTCCGTTACTCAGAGGTGAGAAGCAATGCCAACAATGCGCCAGTGTATAGATAATATGAGACTATTATACGCTGGAAGATAGTATAATTTTAGAATAGAATTGAAATTTCTTTGATCTACACTGTTGCCATTTTCGCAATATGTAAAAATAAGATTTTCATGAATGCTATCCTCGTAAAATAATAAGATATTGCAAAAATAGAACTTATTTATAAAAAAAAAAAAAAAAAAGGCTACTATCTAAGATTGCTCTTTTGAAAATTTGTTAGAGTAAAAAGAGTAATGAGAAACTTTAATTTTCTAGACCGAAAATATTGAATAAGTTTTATAAACCAGAAATTTTATTTCTACTATTTTTCTAATTAGAAGTTAATTATATTCATTTCAAGTGATTGAACCTCTGAAGTACATTTGTAAATTGTCACTTAACAGATTATAATCTTTATAGCAGAAAATTTCCTGCAATCTAATTAATCATTCAATTATTCTCGTCCTTGTCGCAGAGCGTAGTACTTTGTACTGAAAAACTTGTTCAGACGAAAAGCTCATATAGGCAAAACTTTTCATCTTTATCTGGTATTTAGGTATTTTTTATTTAAATACAACACCTTAACAATTTCTCGATTCGAAACAGATGTATGGAGAAGTTTAAGCACAATTAAAGTAGAGAAACATTCCTGAATAATTGTAAAGATGTTTCGGAATTGTAAACAAATTATTTCTCGAAAAAGAAAAAAACATGAATGTGATTTTCATTAATTATTACAAAGAAGGCGAATTAAGAGGAAAATTTGCAAGAATTATGTTGGTTTCGCCAAAAGCGTTTGAGTTAATTAATTTTTCTGAGGGAAATGAAAGTTGTCATTCCTGAAAAGCTTTTCTTTCGTTTTATGGTAGCTTTTCTCAAGAAGAAAGAAAAACGTAGTTACATTTTAATTATAGGAACTTTATTCTAAATAATTTTCTTAGATTCTGATTAATTAGTTTGGTGCCAAAACTCTCAATCTTTTAATGTTTTTAAGAAATTTCTCATAGCGAGCTTTATTCCCCACTTACAATAAAACGTTACGCTGTGTCCTATTACGGATTAGTATCGATCAGATAAAAGTCATATTAAAGTACATATGAAATGGTTTACAAAATCTGTGGATCTCTAATTAACTCTTGATTTATAGACCTCCGGTCGCAGTGCTTGGCTTCTCTGCCACCCACATTCACCACATAACCATAAACATAACCCCTGATTTCGAGATGTTTCCTGATATTGTAGCACCAGATATCTCAATTTCTTTCAAATTTTTTTTGCCATTGGAATGAGAATTGAAAGTGAATTCCAAGTTCACTTTGACAGCTTTTCAATCCAAGAGTAGTAGCTTCAATTCTGCTGTTTACGCTTTGTTTTTTGTTTAGTATTATTTTTGCTAAATTTCTTCTTCCTTCTTTTAACTGATATGGTTTCTTTTATTGTGGTTTTGTATTATTTTATTTATAACTGGACCACAAAATATACTATTAGACTTGCATGACTAATTTTAATAAACTTTATTTATTAAATTTAATAAATAAATAAATAAATAAATAAATAAATAAATATTAAAAAAATAGCAATATGGCAATTTTATTGTGATTTTGAAATAGATAATTAATTATATTTGAACCAAAGCAAAGTACTGAGAGACACCTTAAAAATGATGTAATTCGTTAAATTTATTTGTAAAATATTTTTATTAATTAAATTATGTTTTTATTTTATGATTACAAATATGAAACATAACTACAATAAAGGAACTTACGTTGTCACATTTATTAAATTATTTAAAAAAAATATTTTTGGGTGGTTCAATATTCCCTAAAAATTGAATATCTATTACTTTAAATTTTATTTTATGGTTGAAATATTAATTCTATAAATCAAAATTACGGCAAAAGAAAATACATCAGGGTAAAGAAAAAAGAAGTAAATTAAAAATATAAAATAAAGAACTGTTCCAGCATCATCTTATCTACCACCTTTAAATTAGTAAGCTGTCATTTTACTGTCCGACCACGGATATGAGACCCCACTTGTCTGAGTGCCAAGAACAGTCCATTTCTGTGGAAGGGTAAGTAGAGATTACAATATTTATTTTATTTTAAGTAAAATTTTCAACTATTAAGCAAAATAGTTACAATTTTAAAAACTATAATGTTCATAAAAATGTTCAATGTTCACAAAATAAAAGCTAATTTTACGATGTTTAATGATAAACAAACAAGACTGATCAAACTTCCCGCGATTTTGGAAATGGATTTTTTCTGACATGCACAGAAGTGTCGCGGAGTCTCTTATCCGTGGCCGGACAGTACAATTGGACTAAGATTGTCGTTTACAGGTAACTTCTCAGCGATAAGGAAATAAAGAAAATTCAATTAAAAGAATATTCAATACCTCTAAATTGAGGAATACTAACCGGCAAAAACGAACATTTTTTTTCTTTTTTTTTATGATATGTGATTTCTTATCTCTCAAAAAGGTTGATTAAAATTCTGATGGATTCAAGGTAACATCTTATTGGTGATTCTTTTTAGACATCTTGCTTACAGGTCCAACCTTGATCAAATCAACGCAGATCCCATTGTAAACAGTCTGAATTCACCATTAAAATTTCGGCTTTTTTAGAATTATCGACCTGATTATATAGAGAAACGAACGGACAGTTGGACGAACATATTTATTTCGAAATCAAAATTTCATTCAAGTCAATTATGTTCTCAGTGATGTTTTAAAACTTAAAACAGAAACTAGGTACCATCTAGATCTTTTGAGAGAACAAAAACTACAAGACCTTATATGTCCGTGCGTAGAAGAAAGGGCGAAAATACAGAGAACGATATATTACAAAATAAAATCAAAAATTCGATAAGTTACGGAGTCATTGGTTTCCGATAATTCATTGAATTTGAAACTAAAAGCAAAAGAAACTGAAAACAAAATTTATTAATACAGTGAGCATCAATTATCGAAAGTTAGTGTTAACGAGGCATGTTTAGATAATTGATTTTCAGAAAATCGAATTCTGATATTATATTATTAAAGGATAAGATATCTACGATCTATATATCTATTTCAGTGTTTTAAAGAATAAATTAACATACACAAAGAATAATTAACAAAAAAATTAAGAATGTAATGTTGTTATATCTGCTTTTTCTTTCAAAGATTTAAAAAAATATTATTTTTGAATTTTTAAATTTGATGAAGCGAATGAAAAATTTGAAAATACAACTTTGTTTAGAAATTAAGAAAGAAAAGAAATAGAAGCCTTAAAAACACGTTGTTTCTTAGAAGCAAACAAAAAAAATTGAGGAACTAATAGCTATGTTGATTACAATCTATTAAACATAAAGTTTTTCTTAAATAGACTAACCAATCAAAAGCAAGAATTGAAGGATCTTAGTATATTTTAGATAAATCGGTTTCTTCTTTTTATCTTTATTCTGCTAAATACAGAATAAAGCAGTCATTAAAGCTGCAAAGATTTTTATTGTACGGATATTAGCGAAGACTGCATGAACGTCCACAGGATTTTTTCCAGGGAGGGGATGGGGGTACAAAATATATTGGCAGTTTAAAAAAGTGTGTAAAAATTGTACTTTATATTGTTAAATTACATAAAATAAATGTAAGTAAACTAAAGTAATTAGTTGTAATAAAATTTACTAGTTTTCTATCTTCTAATTCTCTTCAGGAAAAAAAAATCTATAACTTTCATTTAAATTGAAAATTCCAAGGTTGGGCAAATGCAAACACCATGGATGACTGTAGACGTGGCTCTATTGCTTGATGCTCATTATTACTTATTCTTAACTGCCATTGTGATTATGTAGAAATTCAATTGTCGCTAGCAATTCGACCACATGATTTATAGCTATTATGTTTGTTTTATGCTAGCTGTACGTACTATTGCTTTGAATGCCACGTTGTTAAAGATTATGGTAAGGTCTCGCAAAAAATGCCTATATGATAATATACTGTTTAATTTGACGGCAATTACTTCGAAATGAAAATAGTATTCATTATATTATTTAATTCATGAGATCCGTTTATGGACATTGAAATTATAACCAGTTTAAGGAAGAAGAAAAAAAAATGCTGATCAACTTATGGAGAATGTTTCTTTTAATTATATGTAAATGAAGTTGTTAGATGTGTTAAAAACGTCATCACTTAAATCAGTGGACATTTTGGGAACTTCAGTTGGTTCTCTGGTTTTACAAGCAAGTACCAACAAGCGCCATATTAGTGTGACCGTACTGTAGAAACTAATGAAGACTATGACTATTTTGGTTGCTGATGATTCTTGCGAAATGGCTATTGATGATGAAGGTGTTTTTTTATTCGTTTACAAAAAAAAAGAAAAAAAGAGAAGAAAAAAAGGACATAACGACAACAGAAACCTTTGAAATACAAGAATATCAATAAGAACATCTACTCATTTAAATCCTCTACATTATCTGAAAATCGTTGAGATGCCTTTTGTGATTAATGGAGAGTATATGGACAATGACTGGATCAAGACTAATTAATTTTCATCAAGAGTTAAATTTGTGAAACTTCAATTCGCTACTCATTAATATCGATTCTTGAATATTAATTTCTTAAGTGAAATTTCAGCACAATAGCTCTCCGTACCTTTGTGTTAGGCGCTTGTGTACAGATTCGAAGAGTAGAATTCGATTTCGTGATCAGGTTCGACATTTTTCACTACTTATTGCTATTTCAGATGGGCTGTTAAGAGTTTATCGAATCGGAAACTGGGCTTTATTATTTTTAATTAATTTTCCTAAAGCTACGTTGAATGATTACCGAACTTACTATTCTTTTTCATCATCGTCCGACTCGGATAATGATCTCAGGAGTCTATATCTCCTATGCTGTCATTATGCTCTATCATTAAACTTCAATATGAGCAACAAGAGAAGTAATAAACATCAATGGAACCGCTTAAAACTTTACACCTAAAAATCAAAACTGTTGTTGTATTGAAGAAACTAGTTTATTTTAATGGACTTTTTTGGCATTAGACGTTTCACCAATTACAGGAGATCTGCTTTTAGGAAGTCATTCATTTTACTCCAATTCGTGCGAACCTTCATACTTCATTACCACGAATTACAGGCAATTTTGTTGGGCTTAAATTTCTAATTCATGTAATTGAAATCTTAGTCCGACTGTCACAGCCTTCCAATTAAGTTTTGTAGGAAGAAACTTTCTTCTGTCTGTTTTCTGATACAGAAAAAGAGAAAATTGTGACTTCAGGAATTCTCTTACTGCTTTGATTTTAAATTTATTTTAAAAGAAAAGAGGAATATTAAATTTCAAAATTACTTTATATTATAAATTGTAACATTTATGCATTGAAAACGAAAGTCTAGCAGCAGACAAGGTTTAACTTTAAATTCATGCATATTCGATATGTTGAAATAACGTTTATTTTAAAATAATATTTGTGCTCAGCCTCCAAACGGTCTTGCTATATTTGCTAAAACCACTAATTAAATACATCACAATATGAATTATAAATCACTAACTCGGGTTTCGCAGTAGCCAAATATTCTTAATTTTGTCAATAATAGTCTAGGATTTCAAGCTAAATATGTATCTCAGAAATATTGATAATAACAACTGCGGAGGCTGAAAACAATCTTATACCTATTAAAAGTTACGTATTGAAAGTTTAAGTAATTCTTATACTCCGGAGTATATCTTAAGCGTTTATAAAAAAACTCCAAAGCTGTTAATTCTATTGATCTTAGTTATTATAGCTATCTATCAAACATAATTTCACATAATTTTTATAAGGCTATTAAAGAAATATGCATTGAAAACTATTTTTAAGATCAATTTTTTTAAAAACTTTATTGGGTTTTCATTCTAAATTCATTGAAAAGTTTACTCACTATAACTTGGGTCTATCAATTCATTATGAAATATTCATACTTTGGAACCGAACAGAAATATTGACGCGTTTCTTCAATACAATCCCTATTATATAGAAAAATTAAAGAAAACTATAGATAAATATAATATCTTAAGTCATTTAGAAATCCTGAGTGTCATTAGCAGGTAAGGCAGGTAAAGCAAAAATGACAAAATTACTTAAAATTAATCGCTAAGTATTCAGTAAATAAGTTTATTTTGTTGAAAAGTCTTCAAATCTTCAAAATAAAACAAAAATAAACGTATAAAACCATACATTTATTGAAATAAATATTTCTTAATTTTCGAAAAGACATGACTTCTTTTCTTTTTCAAAGCCTAAAACAACAACAATACGTTACAAACAAGTAGAGGAAAACGATACAGATATGAGACATTCATGAAATTGTATTGTTACAACAATACTTACAAATGCTATTCTCCTAATTCTTTAATTTTCACCTTATTTTTACAATTTGAAATACATATATTGTTAAACTCTTTGGCCATTTCCACAATAAATTTGTTTACATTAACACCTTCATTTCTATTAATATTTATCTTTTTGGTATTTCTAATTAGTAGACTTTCCATGGTTTTTCTCGTTTTACAATCTTTTTCAATACATACAATTTTGATTTCATTTTTTACACAATAATTTTTATTCATACAGTGTTCAGCCAATTCAGATTTCTCCTCTAATTTGTTTTTTATGTATGAATTATGCTCCAATGCCCGTTCTTTTATTGTTCTTTTGGTTTCTCCAAGATAGAACGCATCACAAATCATGCATTCTATTTTGTAAATAGTCCCCATTTCCCCTTTTTTGTCACTTGTATTTATTTTATTACAAATAATATTTTTTATTTTATTACTGTAATAGAAACCTACATCAATGTTAAATTTCTTACAAATCCTTTGCAGTCCAATACTATTTTTATTTAGGTAAGGAATAAACACTTTTTTCCTTTCCTTATCCATATCCAATTCCTTTATTTTGAATGTGTTGAACTTTTGGATACTATTATCGATAAAAGTTTCAGTATATCCATTTTTCATTAGAATTGTTTTCATTTTATCAATTTCTATTTTGTAATCTTCTTCACAGCTTGATGACCTATCAATCCTTCTTAAATAATTTTCAATGATGTTTCGTTTTATATGAAAACTATGTCCTGATGCAAAGTTTAATAAGTGGTCACTCTTGAATTCTTTTCTGTAATATTTTAAAACTATTTTATTGTCCTTATTTATTAAGCATAGGTCAAGGAAATTTAGTTCCTTATTTACTTCCTTCTCCATTTTGAACTTTATGTCTTTATTTCTTTTGTTTATATTTTTGAAGAAAATTTCAAATTGTCGATCAGTGCCAAACCAAATTATTAAAATATCATCCGCATAACGAAAATATTTTAGATTACATTTACATTCATTAAGAAATTTATATTCAAAATAGTTCATATAGATGTTGCTATATGCAACATCTATATGCAGCACTTGTTGTGAGAAGTTACAGTGGTAGAATACCGCTGTGTTCAAAGAAACAGCATAATGGGCAGTTTTACAGTTTTAAGCCTTTTGGTGATTACAAGTTACAATAATGACAAGAAATACACATAGCAATTTAAAACAAAAGAAATTTACAGTGAGTTATTAATGAACAAGATAAATGTGTTCTGCTAAAGGCCCTTGGGATCACATTAGGCTCCCAACGATTCTCGATAAACGGGACTAGTTGTGGTCGGATGGTCAGCCCACCTTTCACACCCGGAATAAGAAACCTGGTACACACTTGACAGAGGGCTGAGTAAACTCTAGGGTCCATCTGGAGGAGAAACAATCTTAAAAAAATTCCCGACCATCTCCTGGTTCCTCCAGTCCACAGTCCAATTCCTAAACCACTGGGCCACTAGATCCCATTAATGATAAAAGCGTAATTAAATAATAATTTTTTGTAATTTCTCTCCAAATGTTTCAAAATTATAAAAAAAAAATTTACAGAATATCTAAATCCAAAAATGATGGTAGAAAAGTAATTAGAAACTCTCCTGTTGCTTCAGCTTATCATGTCAAATAAAAAAAAATAAAAAAATATATCACCAGATGCTAACTAAGATTTTTTTGAACCATCTCTGGACTTGATGAAGTTAACACATCATCGAGGTACTGACACAATCAAGTTCTAAATGTAGTCAAGCGATAAAAATCATGGCTCCAAATACAATTATAGTTTCATGAAGTTTTCTGAGGGTCTTAAGTTTCTTTTTAACAACTGTAGATTCTATATGATGCCAACAGTTCTCTATAGGATTAAGCTCAGGACTGTTTCATGGCCAGCTAAAAGTGGTAATGGACATTTCTGTTAATAAGTTTTTTACTTGTAACAAATGGTTCTACTACTGTAGAACCTCTACTGTAGAAAGGAAGCTATAGTAAAAGCCTACTTATCCTTTGGCAAGTAACGTAAAGAATCTTTTTTTAAGTTCCTGTGTGAAAAGGCGCTTTCTGACCGTTACTGCAGTTGCTATCTTATGTTCTTCAAATGTTCATCCAAATCACCTTTCAGATCAGCAGAAAAAAATTTACGGTTTTTAAGGCATTATGTGCTTCAAAGCACTTTCCTGATTTACCATTGAGACTGTTTTGTGACCATTTCCTTTTTTCGTATCACCAGACCCAGTATTGTTAAAACTGGAAAAAAACTCTGCTGACTGTCAACTGATTACAAGACACGCGAATGGCAACACCACTCGTTGAAAATGCTTCCTCCCTTAAAGCATGAACGGCTGATTTATTGCCGTCAACTATAACTAAGTTGTCAGGGTGACAGACGAACGATATGACTGCAACTCCTGAAGAGAGCATTTCTATAGCTGAAAAAAGCTGATGATGAAATAACTGCTATATTTTATCACGACGTACGATTACAGATCATAAATGATATAATCCATACCAACTACAGTGAAGTTCGGTTATATCGCGATCTTTCGGATCCAAGATCTCGAAGATCGCGATCTGCCCGAGCTTTTTTTACTTCGCGATGTCAAATTTATAAATCATTACCTTTTCAAGACTTTGATGGATTATATTAGCCAAAATCTTCATACAGTATTTCTGTTTTCTTACGGTTTGGCGCTGCCATCTTGGTTCTTGTACAAACGGCGATTGTAAAAATCGCGAGCAATTCTCTAAAATCAATCGATTTTCGTACTTTTTGGGCGAAAATATGGTAAATTTTGCAATTTTACAATTATACACCTTTTCCAAAATAGAAGGGGCCAAAGACCAAATCGCATTATAGCCGAGCTTCACTGTATTTTAAAATAAGCTTTATCACATAAACTTGCTTTATCACATAAACTTATTTTATCAAATAAATTACAATTTTAAGTAGTGTTGGAGTTTCTTTCAACATCACTGAATATAGAAGAGAAGGTCTTCAAAATACAAGAGCGACTTTTTCAAGTTCTGTAATTAAATATGATAGATATATTTTTCATGTTCAGTTGTGATTTTTTTTTACCTAATAAAGACTTTAAGTTACAAATAGCAACTCCTGCTAAAAAAACAAAACAATTTTTAACCAAATTAAGTTGATAAGTCTTCTTTCAAATAAGTTTGCGCTCTTTCATTATTGGAAAATTAAATAAAATTAAATGCTCATAGGTCATTATCTAATTATTTAAGAAATTTGATTATGTCCGAAACTGTATCATCAACGTGGGAAACAATCGCAGGAGTTTCTTGATAAAATTTCATTGAAAAGGGAAAAACCAAAATAGATTCTGAGCTTTAAAGTTACACTAAAAAGAAAAATCAAATTATCAATAGAAAGGTTCTTGAAGCTTCATTAAACTTGAATAAGGTCTTTATTATCTTTGTCTATTAGTTTAACTGGTGATGTTGATTGAATTGGACAATTTCTAAAGATAGCTTTCAATCTATTCAATTCAAGACTAGTTAAATGTCTCGGTTGCTTTAGAAACGTACACTGGTACACATTCTTTCTTATTAATTCAGGAATTCCTTCAGAAGTATTATTCAGAAGACAAATAACATCTATATACAAGGTACATATACAAGGTTTTAATAAAAATCAATGTATTGGATGTCATACCGGTGTTTATATCTTGCTGTGTGTATGAAGAACTCGTCTTTATTTGTGATTGATCATGCCTGTCTTTAATATTGATTATGTTCGGTCATTTCCTTTAGGATAGTGATCAGTTAGATATGAAGAAAAATTCACCATTAGGCTGGATAGAAGTAGACAAACTGAAATATTGTCTCTCTCACTCTTTGAAATATGTATTTTGAGTAGCCTAATCCACAATTTCACATCTTTTGTAGTTTAGTTAATCATTAAGCTACTCGAACACCTTGCAACTTTTCAGCAACTTTAGTCGGCCGACTTCGAGTTGGCCAACTTTTGTCAACCGCGAACATCATGCAACTCGCCATGATAGAAGGAATCCCATAATGCAATGCGTTTCCCACAGCCGATGTGGAAAATCCGAAAAAAATCGAGGTTTTGAAACCTCTCTGATAAATTCTGCCGCATACAATTACTGCATTTCAATATAAACTTTATTTATGCATGAAAGAAACTCGCAATACTCTGATATTAATTGTTTACGCACTTGTCTTCGAATCGAATTGGCGAATATCATTTTTGGACGCCATTTCTTCCATGGGCGTGACGTCACGACTGACGAGTTCCAACGCTGCCCTGTGATTGGGTAATTCCCAGCGACTTCGATGCAACTTCAAGTTGCTGGTGTAGGAACAACTCGAGTCGGATGACAAAAGTTGCTGCCAAGTTGCTGAAAAACGGGCTCAAGACTGTCTATATCAACTCGTGACGTCAAAATCGGCCGACCAAGTTGCTGAAAAGTTGCATGGTGTTCGTGGGGCTTTAGGTTAGCAAGAAACTAATGTAAATATGATAATTTCATAAGCAGCAAGAATATAGTGTATAATGATTCATCTTCGAACAGAAAACACAACAATAAAATGACATTATTTCCTGAATATACATTGGAAATACAGTGCTGGCAATTAAAAGAGCAACACCAAGAAGGACGCATCCGATCGACTCGAAATTTGCATGACGTGTAGATCATGGGAGCACCTGTTAATGATTAGCCGCGCATATGCAAATAATGTGAACCGGTAACGCCCCCTGGAAGCAGTATGAGAGGAGAACAGATAGCCCCTGTGCAGTATTGAACTTGTTCGCCTTTCTTATGCACAAACGGATTAAAAATGCCTCGTCGATGAATACGACAGCCATACCAGCAGGTTTCCGACTTTGATTGCGGGAGAATTGTGGCGTACCGAGACTGCGAATTATCCTTCCGAGAAATTGATGCTCGTGTTGGATGAAACGTGGCCATAGAGATGGGACTATGAAATCCATGGATCGAGGAGGAACGAACTCACCGAAGTGAAGGACCCGTCATAGCACTGAACGAGAGAACAGACATTTTGTGCACATGGCTATTACGGATAGTACAGACACATCACAAGCCGTAGCTCAAGAATTAGGGTGTGTTGCACAGCAACCAGTCTCCATACGTACGGTTCGACGTCGTTCGCAGCAACAGAGAATTTTTGCAAGGCGCCTATTGCTTCGGCTACCTTTGGCTATACACCACAGGCGTCTGAGGCTACAATGGTGCCCAGAACGTCACGCTTGGAGAGATGAATGGCGTGACATCGTTTTTCCGATGAATCCCGCTTCTGTCTGCAACACCATGATGGTCGTATCCGTGTTTGGAGGCACCGCACGAAAGACTGAGTGAGTCCTGCATTATGCATCGCCATACCGGTTCGGCACCTGGCGTTACAGTATAGAGTGCCATTGGATTGTCCCGCTCGCGCCTGATACGCATTACCGGTACATTGAATAGCCACCGTTACATCTCTGAAGTGTTGAAGCCTGTTGTAGATCCTTATCTTCAGGGCCTTTCTGTGGCCACTTACCAACAGGACAATGCGTGACCTCACGTGGCACGTAACGTCGAACAATTCCAGGATGGTCACCATATTCAACTTCTTTAGTGTCCGACGCGTTCACCGGAACTGTCGCGTATTGAACATGTCTGGTGCATGATCGCACAACGTCTGACACACCACTCACGGCTACAGCTGATTAACTTTGGCACTGTATCGAAACTGCATGGAATGACATACCCAAAACAAAAATCCAACGTCCCTTCCTCTCTATGCCGGGCCGCGTAATAGACGTTATTGTCGCCCATTTTGTGGCTAAACGAGATACTGATTTCTTTAAGTTCCGCCGAGCTGTAATAGTAATTATAATTATTTAACCCTTGCTCCATAAGTTATCTGTAAAATAGATCTGGCTTTGATAGCTCGTGTCTTTCGTAGTGTTGCCCTTTTAATGGCCAGCAGTGTGCATTAATAAGTAGAAATAGATAAGAAAAAACAACGATTAAAGAACAGTGTTGGTGATTATAATGGACAAAGAAATATTACACCCTTTATTTGATTTCATTTTTGAAAGATATTCAAAGATAAGTGATGTTTAAATCGTGAATGAGTTCTTTTAAATTGTTCGTGAAAAGTTCTGACAGTTTCCTGACATCTTATAAGGCCGAATTTCACTTAGAAGCTGGATGATGTCTACCGGGTGCCTAATGTGTCATGTTGATGAAGATCGAAATAGTATCTTTTCCATAGAAATAGCATAGGACAACTTATTTTCATCTGGTGAAAATGTGAAGATCACATGCTTGAGGAAGTCGGTTTGTGTCTTCATCGATCATTTGCAAAGTAATTGGTTAAGCTCGTGGCTCTTGAATACTGAAAAGAAAACTTTTGAATAGTTTTCCATTAGAAATAGAGGATGTTTATTGCTTCTGGGTGCTCCGCCTCTAACTCAAATGTCCCAAATTTAGCTCTTGTCATTTTTGGAGATTAAAGTCTATTGGGATGGTCGTCGACCGGCCCTTTCAGTGAAAATGGACATAACATACAGTCAGGGCTGGTTCTGACAGGCGTGCAGTACGTGCATACACGCAGACGGCCGTATCCTTAGGGTGGCCGGACCAGCAAAATAATCTGATATGTAAATACCCAATTTTTAAAAAGTACATTACAAAACGGCTATTTTCCTGACAATTGGTATTTTTTTTGTTTAATCTTCGTCAATGGGTTTACAATAAGTAAAATATTTACATCTTTCTAATTGCTGCTCATTCAATTTCGAGTTATCGGATGGATTAAACGATATGTAATTTGGAAACAAGTACCACTATACGTCACGGGAACCATTCGAAAATATTTTCTATTTAAGAACACAAAACTCAAAAACTGAAATGTCTTAACACTGTTAAGAGTTAGTGGCGTAGTTATATGTTGTGGAAAAGTAGAATTAACATGAAAGATATGTAAATAATTAAATTTAACTTGCAGCAATATAATCGAAGGATGGAAAATAAAGCCTGCAAATAGCCGAATTTTATCTCCTTGAGCTTATCATCGACGAGAATCTACGACAGCTGTTTCGTTCTTTTTAGGACTCTTCAGCCAGATTTGCAGTCCATGATGAGCTCAGAAATGCGTGAAAGGTTCCCACTCCCGCTTCTTCCGAAACGAAGTTTTTTTTAGCACGCAGGCGGCTAATGTCCCAGAACCGGCCCTGCATACAGTGCTCAATCGACCACCAACCACACCGCCTGCTTAGTGAAAATAGATCTTCATTGTGCCATAGCAATGATCACTTTTCTATGATACTAAGAAATGGTTTAATGTTTGAACCTAATGTTACTTAATCCAACCAAAAGAAGAAGACTTTAGTCTAAAATTTATTATTTGTATTAATCAACAATAATCATATAGTTAAGATAGGATCAACCTTATCTGCTATGGTCCACTTTTCCATTGCAGTTTGCAGAGCTGGCATAATTGCCCGCTTGATGTTTATTTTGAAATATCAATTTCGAAATGATTGGCACAAATATGCCGTGTTAAATTTAGTGATCAAAGAAGAGAGATGTAATTGTAAACTTCATATTGAGATCGGCCCTGATTTATTTATTTATTTCATTTCTCGGTCTTTATGTCTTTCATTATTTGTTGACGATAGTTGCAATTTGGGATACGGCTGTACACTACAACTTTGTGATTTTAAGTAAATCTTCTATTTTTTTATTTATCTAAAGATTTCTCTAATTAAAGAATAATTAGTCTCTATGATTAATCTACAAAAATTAAACGGGTGATGATTTATGAAAACAGAGCACAGCCCAGATAATCTCTATTAGACTAATAATGAAAAAAAGTTACACCAGAATCACAAGATCATTTGCAAGTTAATTTAGCAGTCGTTAAGCAACTAAATACTAAAGATGATCACACTATTTGGTGAGCTAATTTTCTAAATAGTCTAAGGAACTGCCAAGATGCTGGTATAATTTGGGGGTACTAATTTTCCTTTTACCACAGTTATATTGGTGAGTAAAGATAGCAAAAAACCATGATTATCATCTGAAAGTGGTAGCTAATAGAAGTGCCTTTCTGGGAAGCAGGTACTGGGATGACGCTACATACATTTGGAATGATCAAATATTGTTTTGTATCTGATGACACTGACGTCTTGGTTTTAGGTCTTTATATATTGTCTGAAATTAGTCGGGAGAGCAGCCTGTACATCAAAACAAATGGTGCGTCTACTACAGATAATAGATAGTGTTAATAGCTATTAAGAAACTTGCATTTGAGGTTGGCTCTCGTGTTCAATCAGCATTACCTGGTTTACATGCATGGACAGGTTACAATACAGTCAGTGCGTTTTCTGGATAAGGGAAGCTCAAAGCTCTGAAACTTCTACAAACCAGTGAGGAGTTTCTTCATTGTTTTGCATGATGGGAAGCCCGTTTGAATTATCCAACAACGACCACTGTTTGATGCAAAAGTTTACAAGTCAGTTACATTCAAGAAAAACAAAACAGATAAAAAAAATGAACTGAGATACCAAAGTCGACAAGGTAAAATTGAATCAGCACAACTTCCTCCATGACTGTCTTCCTAAACATTCTTAACGAGTGAATTGTCAAGCAGCAATTTGGAAAAGATGTCTGGAAAGTTTTCCCGAAGTTCCAGAACCGTAAGATCATGGATGGAATGTTTTTCATCAAATAGGACCATTAACAGGACCACCAGCAGATGAGGCAGTGTTGGAGCTTCTGAGTTTTTCTTATGTGAGGTCGTACCAACTACCATCATGCACTTGTATGATAAATCAGTTAAAACGTAACAACGCATGGAGGTTGACTAAGTGTGATAATATGAATGAGCCCGAGGAAAGTGAAGAAGAAAATATTAACTTTTATGAATGTCGTGAAACTGATGATGAAGATGATTTATGAAACTTTTGTTATAATGATACATAATGATAATGAAAATTATTAGATTATATTTTTTTTAATTTATTCACATGATAATAAAGTACATTATAATTCACCTATTGTAACTTAATCGTTGCTTCCTAATTTTTCCCCAGGGTCAAGAAATGTTTTGAAATCAGTGCCATTAAAAATTATTAAATCATTATATTGTAAATTATTGTCAATCATTGACCTTAGTCCATTAATTACCATTATTTATGGACCCTATTTCTAGTTTCGATTTAAAAAAATAAATGTAAAGAAAACAGAAATTTTAAAATCAAAAGTTCAGAGTCAACATCCGTCATTTTGGATTAGCCAGCATTTTAAGGCAGAAACAAATAAGAGTACAAGATAAGCGTTTACGCTGCAATATTAGTTCAAAACACTTTCTTCTCAGATGTCTAGGTTTTTGGTAAATTCATAATGAACCAAAAATTATTTGTAAAACACTACCAGATTTGTCATCAGTTCTGTCTTCTCTGGAAGGATATTTCTTATAGTTAAATATTCTTTTGTATAAAATAAATAAAAAAGAATAATTTATTTTATAACCGAAAAGAGAAACAATTGTAGAATTGCTAGGATGGAAGAAAATATGGCGTTATTTCTCTTATTGCATTAACAAAGGAAGCTCATTCACAATTGAAACAAACAGATTTTACCAAACAATCTTGAATCATCATGAAGTACTTCTGATCTTATTTGGTAATTGAGTGGAAATCTGTTGCACTTATTCAGCTTCTTAATCTAAAGTATTTTGAAACTCCTATCTCTCAATGTCAGAAGTTAACTGCTTCTATCTTGGATAGCTTTGGTCATCTCTCCTTTATTGATCTCTTGAAAATTGAATCGTATATCTCAGACGCTACTGAACGAAGAACAATCTACCTCCAAATGTCACAGATGGCAGTTGAATGCTGAGGTGCTCTTAAACTTCGTTTTGAATATACATTGGTGTTTGAATGAACTTACACAAATGGACCATTTATTTAAACTAAAGTCTAAAGCATAACTGAGATTCATGAACTAAATGAATTTTGTTTAAATGAAGACTGATTTAAACAAATAATTTAAACATGATTCGCATGTATAAATCGAATTGCTGCTGAAGACGGCGAAAGTTAACTTCTGAGAAAAACCCAATCAGCGCACAACCCTTTTGTATTATTTCATCCAATTCTCCGGTTCTGAAATTTGACAGACAAGTGGTTTCTTTCTAATACTGCTAGAAGATTTGAAGAGATGGTGCAGTTTGATTTCTTCTTTCTTTTTTGTAAATCTCCTGAAGTCTTAATGTAGTTGACATCTCCAACAAACAGTTGGAAGTAATAAAAATAATAAAAATTCAAATAAATTATAAAAAAAATATATCACGATGACAAAAACTGAATACTCTATATGTAAGCTGATACAGGCCTATTAAGAACTGTAAACAAATGAAATGCTATGAAATTTTTACAAACAAATGCCCTAAAAGTTTTAATTCTCTCGAATAAATTCCAATAACTTACCAAACTAATCTCGATCGATGTTGGCCTATATTTTTCAATTCAAAACAACTGCAATATCAAAGAATTGAATGCAATATAATGATTTAAGATGTTGAGATTTGTGATACGATATAAATTATCTTCAATTCTACTTACTCTGTTTTAGTTATAAAATATAACATGATTATAAATGTAGAGAAGTAAATTATGAAAACACGTGAGGTGGAAAGTAGAGGCTTCTTTGATCGGCAGCTATGGACAGTCATCCAAAATAACATGATGTCATCCAATCATGATTCGTACACTTTTCTTTATTTCCTGTTATTAATTTGGCAATTATTTCAGTAACTTTATATTATTAGCCATCAACTTATAATAATCTTATTCGTGGCTGTTCTCAAATTTAGAAGATACAAAGTGTTCTAACTGGTTGACAGTGCAATCAACTACCTTTTATAATTTGTCATAATGTGTTCTTTACATGGAAGAAATATGAGTCCTCCACATACACTGACCAAACAATTATGAACCATTATTAAAACCGCTGTTATCTGAAAGTTTCGTTATGTTTCAGAATACGTTAATATTTGATCTGTTATTGATATTAAAAGCAATATGACACAGATTTGAAAATATTCCACTTCAAAGAGAATTTAATGGAGATATAATTCGGGTTATGTTAACTGATTATATTTGAATTAATGATTTTTTTTTTAATATTTTTTTAATCTTATCTCAGTAAAGTGATAAATAGACTCTAAATAAATTGCAATTTATTCGAGAAAAGTAAAAGTTCTGTCGTTATTATTCCATTGAGTTACATTTCAGCAGTTTACTTTTCAAATTATCAATTTGCTTATTATAGGCAGCTTTTTTTCTAAAATTAAATATAATATTATAAAAATTGGAAAGAAAACGATTATTGATAAATTGTAGTGAATTCCCTTACGATACTTTCAAACTTCATTATATTAAAAATTTTTCATAATTAGAAATTATTTGAACTTAAAAATGAGAATATTTACTTAATGACCTTAAAGAATTGTAAGTTTTAGTAAAAAAATTTATTCAGTCTTATGATTATGCTTACACACGTTAAGAAAAATAGAAATAATAATAGATTTGTAATTATTCTACAGCTCGTTACAACTAATCGTGTAAAGTAATAAACAGTTTCCAAATCCAGTTCATTTTTTTCTTAATCCAATGCTAATAATGGAAGCAGTACTTTACGAATTGCTTACGTAATTATACGATCATCAGAATTTTAAATTAATTTACTAAAATGGGTCTTCAATTTATCTACAGTTTTCAATTTAAAAACAAAACAAAATAAAAATTTAATTCTTTAACGTTGACACCTTGATTAAATAATAACAACAAAAGTAATTGCTGATTTGTATTACATCATAAATAATCTTTATTTCCAAATTAATCAGGTATTTTAAAATAAAAATCAAAACATTAGTAATATTAATTCATAAATGAAATCTCTACAGTGATCTTATACATTAAGAATTTCGTTAACAATAGATATTTGGCTATTTAATTATATGTTTTTTTTTTCATTTCATGAAGTTTTCGCTTTATAAATAACTTTATAAATAATATATCTTTACAGAAGGCAAGTTATATAAAATTTCAGACTTATTGAAATGGCTACGAGAAGTACTTGGAAACAGGCTACCACAAATCTCATTTGGAAGCTTTTGATTTCGAACCTACATGAGTTTTCATGTTTTTCTCATTGACATTTGCTTAATTTATGGTTGAAACGATTTCAGCATTAAATGATTAAAACTGATATTAGGCTGAAATCCTTCAGCCATAAATTTAAATCTGTGACCATAAATAGTTAATAATTTAATGTGTTTGCGTTTTTTATTCGAATGAAGATAAAGAGAATTTGGTAATCAAAACTATCTGCAATCCTGCACAGAAGGATCATATGAAATATTAGATACCGAAGAATTAAAGAGAATTCCTTCCCAAAGATAAGTTTTAAAAAAGATTTGGAAGAATCATTAGACAAATTCAATAGATCAATCTAACATTTAAATAACGTTCGAAAAGCAAAGGCAATTAAAACATGTATGTATCCGATGTAAAATTCCATTATATTCCGAAATCTGACAATCATTATTTATATCATTGATTTCCATTTTGAAAGTTCTTCGATTAAGAAAGTTGATAAATACGTAGCTGATCAGATATTATGTAGTTAACTACTATTTGCTTAAGTGAAAATATGAATGTAACTGAACAGCTGAAGAACCCTCTGCAGACACTAAAATTGATTTCTTTTCATCATAGGAAAGCTTTAAAACGTTAATATAAATATTTACAAGGAGACAAATATAGAAACGACTGTATCATTTAAGTAATATTAGAAATCCAACATCAGCAAATCTACAGAAAAAGCAGAGTTGTTTGTCTGTCTGTTCTTTTACTAAACGTAGTTCTCTAAAAATCTTTAGACAGCAATTTTGCATTGTATTTTGTGAGAGTGAAATTTCGAGTCTCAAGGGTATGATAATTTTAGCAAGAAAGATCTCATAAACTCAGGCATATGTTTTAATGTTGCAGAAACTTGTCCTTTCCGATTAATCTAAAAATCTAAAACTGTCAGACCTTAGACCGCATGCTCACTTTGTATAGCCATGAATTTTATAATTTACTCATCTTAGCTCGTGTTCATTTTCGAATTTTGACTCGGCTAAGACTGTGGAATTTATCAGAAATGGAAAAAAATTAAATTTATTGTTTATTACACTATTATGAATTTACGATATTTTAAGTTATTCTTTGTCTAGAATAACCGTAGAAGAAATGAGAGGTTGCCTCAGATCTTCAGAATCTAAGAAAGCAGATCTCATCTATTATCTTCAAACGGACTTTGGAAAAAAGTGTAAAGATGAAGAAATGTTTTTTGCTGCTAAATTAGTTAAATTTTGTTTCAAAATTTCAAGTTTGGTTTATTTCTAAAGTATTATGACCTTTGGAAGCGACTCTTAGTTAAACAAATAATTGGAATTTAAAAGAAAAATCTCCTATCTAAGAAGTTTCGAGAGACTTCTGTAATCTCTTTTATCTCATCTCATTTCTATTAAAAAATTAGGTACTGGGGTTTTCAGTAAGATATTGTTAACTTTTTCAATAATGGCTATCATTAGATATATTCTAAAACTGTAAATATTTTAACAGATATTTTAACAGAGGTTATACTTACATTGTTTGAACTTTTTTATTTACTGTCTCCATTAAGCATATTGTTTACCACGTGGAAATAAGACAAACAAAATTAACAAAACGAAAGTTTAGCTGATTTTCTAATAGGAGATATATTTGTAAATGGTGAGAAATAACAAATATTGGAAATTTCAACATAAAAATATGTTTAAGTATTTTTCCATGCATTGTTCGCTTCATTACTAAATTTTTCAGAAGAAAAAAAACCCCCACATAAGCAAAAAAAAAACTTATGAAATAATCATACTCAAGCTACTATATTATTCTTCTTTTTCTTATTCTTATTGTTAGTAGTAGTATTATTTCAGTTGTTGTTCACTGATTTGGCATCCTACAATGTAATAGTTAATTGTGATCTCTGATTCATTTGAAAATTGTTCTTTGCTCCTTTGAATAAAATAAGTTAGAGATCACTGAACTAAATAGCTTCTCATGAATTCCTGATGTCAACTTGTCTTCCTTAAAAGAACAAAATCTATACACTCACTGAAGAACGGTGCATCAGATTTTACTAGAAAGGCTAGGAGTTCTTTCTCCGCCACACTCAAGGTTTCTGTGGAATTCCAAAAGCCACCTTTACTGGCCTCCAATATCCGATGGTTTCTGCAGGCTTATATACCTGCTTTTTTCTTGCATTCTTTAGATCGATGTTTTCTGATTGATGCTCAAACACTTTTGAGAGATAGTGTTTTCTCTTGGTTCACTTCTCTAAATTGGAAGACAGCGCAGTAAACGTTATCTCCTAAAAACTTATTCGATAAAATGGCAGGTGTAATTAAACAAGAGGTTCAATTAATTTTGGGTAAGGAGACAATGACCAATTTGTATCTCTTACGTAAGTTGCATAACGAAAAGAAAATGTAACCTTTTCATTATAATAATTAAATTTGAATTTGTAGTTGGTAATCGACATTTTTAAAATATTTTCATGAGACAATGAACTGAGTATGATTTTTGTACTAATTAAGCTTTTATCAACTAGAGCTTGTTGTAGAGAACTTTTATATTGGGCATCTCTACAGTAACCATATGATATTAATTTATTAGCCATTTCTATTCGTATGTTATAATATTCTAAAGCTGATTGAAGTTTCAGCAATTATTTCAGACATGTAAATATGAGAGGTCAGATCCTACATGGGAAATCAGACTTTAATTAATGTAGAGCTATTAATTCGTAATGATTTAATTACTGAACTGGGATCTTTGTTTAACTGCCAGCCGAAGTTTTCCTTCCCTGATTCGCTATAAATTTATACTCTCTTTTCTTCATTACACTGTTTCTGTTTACTCAAAATTTAAGTAAATCTAATAGCCTATATACTTTTCTTGCTCTTTAAAACTTGATAAAATCGAGTTTTTTTCTTTGTCTGTCTCAATGCGATAAACTACCATTATTTATCCTCTATTTATTCTTATTTTGGCTGAATCGTGTGCTACTTATTCATTATTAGCAACCATTTATATACGTTTTCCAAATCGCTTTTTGTTTTAAGTGAAATTATTTTTTATGAAATTTGTTCATTGCTTTTATGTAAGAACAGTGAAGTAAAAACTATCATGAAAACATCCTAATCGTGATTTAGAATAGAGAATTCTTGGGTTTTTAGAAATATAAGACATTGAATTTTGGGATTACATTACGTACTGCATATGCTGCTATATACTAATAATTAATGAATAAAAAAAGTAATTCTCTGTTACTGCTTCGAACAGAAACATGTTTCTTCATAAAAGTTAGAGAAGAAACACTTTCAATTTCGGGACAATACATACAAATGTCTTGCTATCAAATAGTCTCGATACTAAGATTGGGGATCATGTATATGCGAAAACAGATTAAAACTACAACTTTCTTCTTTTGTAAGTCAGAAGGAAGGGGTAGTTAGGTTCGAATCAAGATTTTATCTTAATTTTCATAAAACATTTAAAAACGTTTGAGGCAGGAATTTTTAATTGTTTGAAATTTCTTTTTTCAAAAATAATTTCTCAACTTTTCAAATTCAAATCAATGTCTTTTTTCTTGGATAACTGTTACTTGACCTCTACAGTTTAGTGAATTTTCAAGGAGCATGATTTACCATAAAGTGTCCCATTCTTTTAAATTTATAAAAGTTTCATTTAATCCTTCCACTGATCATATATTGCTTTCCCTTATGCCTTTAATTTCCTTCTTTATCCTACACAGCTTAGATCATTTAAATCTTTCTGCTCAAGGCGATGTTACTCGGTTCTTCCCTTTTCAACGTTCTATCTCTTCTGACGTTGACCGTCACTCAAGAGATACATGAATTGATTGCATTATACAATTTTTTTCTAGGGAAAGAGGAATGAAGTCAACTGATGAAATAACTCATATTTTGGTTATCCATATGAAAAACGCGTTAAGATGTTGAGCGAATTTGAAAAAAAAAAGGCATCTTAAATGTTGGATTTTTCTCATTTTGGACATGGTATACAACTTCGCTATAAAATAGTGACGGAATTAAAAAAATGGCCAACAAAACTACTGTTTAGTTCTGTGTTTATATTTCTGTTTAATATATTATTTCTTTAATCTTATATGTTTGATAATATAACTTTTTCCCTCTTCTAACATCTATTAATGTTGTTTTATTTTATAATCTACCATATGATTGATGGTTATTTTTTTTTCTTTTTAGTTCAATAATTGCATATTTTTTTTTTTAATTAACCGTTGTGATGTTATTTTCTTTTCTTACACTATTCTATTTTCCTGTATTGTTATTACCACTGTCATTTCCTACAAATAATTGATTGCAAAGATATCTTTTTTTTTCCTTTGTTGGAATTATGTCTTTCTATCAAGACTTAGCAGTTGCATCATAACCTAGTGGTCTAGTCGCGGTCTGGAGGCTTCTGCGCGGTCTGGAGACAGCATTATTGCACGGATAGTAATGCAACTTTGTATATAAGCTATGTAGAGCATGGGGAAGAGAACTCCAACGAAAAAAAAAATTATAGGTGAAAAAGTGGCGCTGCAAGATCATAAACAGACGATGGGAATGCAATATTTTAATGCTTTTAGAGTGATTGTTCAATATGCCCACCGTCTGAGTCGAGACATGCTGGAAGCGCAGGACAGCGTGCTCAACAGTAGCACGAAGAGTTTCTCGTGAAATGGCTGCAACATGACGAATGATATTGGCTTTCAGTTCAGGCAAGGTCCGTACGCGTCCCTCATAAACACGAGCTTTCAGGATTCCCCATATCCAGAAGTCACATGGATTAAGGTCTGGTGAACGGGCAGGCCACGCCTCTGGAAAGTGACTCGACAGAACACGATCATCGCTGAAGCGGGCACGTGGAACCACATGCCGTGACAAGACTTGACAGTAACGTGCACTTGTAACAGTGCACCGGACAGGACCTGCAGTTATTTCCTCAAAAAAATATGGACCCAGAATGAAATCCGCGGTAAATCCACACCATGCAGTCACGTACTGGGAATGCAGCGGCTGGGAATGCACCACATGGGGGTTTGAAGAACCCCACACGCGACAATTCTGCGTGCTCACAGCGCCGTCAAGCGTAAAATGCGCCTCATCTGTCCACGGAATGTTCCAGGACCACGCATCGTCGAAAGCCATTTTAGCCAAGAAACGAAATGCGAAGTCTGACCGCGTTTGTGGATCTTGCGGCTGTAACTGGGGCAATATCTGGATCATATACGGGTACCAGTGAAGAATGGACCGCAAAACATTTCGCACCGTGGACCATGGAATTGTTAATTCACGTGCCACTGATCGCGCACTAGTCTCTGAGTACCGGGCCACTGACGCTCTGTCAGCTACTGCTACTGCCACTTCGTGGACAACGTCCTCCGCAATCGGGCGGCGTCCTCTTCCTGGCAGCACACCTAACTCCCCTGTCTCTTCGAATTTCTGCATCATCTTTCGTAAACCCCTTGCCGTCATGGGTCCTCTTCAAACGACGCAATCCCTTCAAACGACGATATTCTCGCAGTGCTGATACACTATTGCTGCTGTTCTGGTAATAGAGCTTCACCAGGAGCGCACACGTACTTTCTTTTCCAATGGCATGGTGATTTCTGCCGATTGGTAGTTCACAGACGTATTGAGCTTTTCACACAGCGCCACTTTTTCACCTGGTGGCAACTTTTTGAAGTAATTATTTTTTCGTTGGAATTCTCTTCCCCATGCTCTACATAGCTTATATACAAAGTTGCATTACAATAATGCGATCTCCAGACCGCGCAGAAGTGGGGAACTTTAATTATAACCACCAGGTACATGCACTATCTGACTAAAAATTATAATTTTTTAAATTGATATTTCATATAAATATTTCTAATGTTTTATTTTTTATTACGATTTTTTTTTTATTAAAAAGTGTATGTACGTAAAATATCATTTATACAAAAAGAAAAACAGCATATGACCTCTTGTGAGACTTCCACAAATTTACAAACGTTCATTTGTTATTTTTTATTTTTAATAATAATTTATGAGTATG
>JAFIDM010009631.1:156284765-156294904 GCA_023159025.1 Thereuonema tuberculata
TAATTTGTTAATTATTATTATTATTATTATAATTTGTTAATTATTATTATTATTATTATAATTTGTTAATTATTATTATTATTGTTATTCTTATACATGTGTTTATCTCAAAGTCCGGAAGCCTTGTAGGCGGAGAAATTCATCTCAAGCCATCTGTTGTAGAAACCTGCGGGTGATATGACATGTTTGTAATAATACACTTTTCTGGATATTTTTGATAAGATTTTGTTGCAACCCAATTTTTTCTAAATTATCAATAAAATTTCTTTGAAACAATTCCGGTCGCCGATATCACCAATGGTACTGTTTGAATTCGTTGCTGCTTCCATAGTCGCTGTATTTCAATCGCCAGATTTTCATATTTTGTACATTTTTCAATTTCAGTTTTGGAAATGTTTGGGACAGTGGGACAGAAATGTCAACTATTGAAGTTTGTTTCTCCACTTTATCAACCAAAACAATATCCGGACGATTGAAGTCAACAGCATTGTCAGTAACAATCGGTTTATCCCAGTAGAGGAGATACCGCTCCGTTTCAAGAACTGGATCCGGCTCGTACTTATAGTATGGCGGGGCAGAAGTTAAAATTCCAAATTTGAGAGCTAATTGCTGGTGAATAATTTTAGCACATTGGTTGTGTCGATTCAAATAATATGAATTTGATAGCATCGAGCAGCCTCCAATTATATGAACTATAGTTTCCGAAGCTGAACGGCTTTTTCGGCAAGAGTCGTCGTCCGATGTTTTGGTAATAAACTTCTGATAGTTTTTTGTGCTTATCACCTGATCTTGAATGGCATTAATAAATCCTTCCGTTTCTTTTATTTTATTTTTATTTTAATTTGTTAATTATTATTATTACTACTTGTTTATCATCTTTTTACTTTTATTTAGTTTGAAATTTTCTCTTTAAATTGAATTTTTTATATTTTTCATTTTAGTTAGTTCTTTTTTCTTGAACTAACTCTTTCTTTTTCTTTTGAATAATTTGTCTAAATACGAGGGTAGTTTAAAAGATATGGTAAAAAAGCAAGTTAAACAATTTTTTTTGCAAAAAATCAATTTTATTTCTCAACATAGTCTCCTTCGAGGGCTATACGCTTGGACCCAGCGAGTTTCCAATTTCTTCATTCCGTCGGAAAAGTCGGTTTTGTCAAACTCTGGAAATAGTCATTGACTGCGTCGATGACATCCTCATTCCACGAAAATTTCTTTCCAACGAGCCAAATTTTTAACTTCGGTAACAGGAAGATGTCGCACGGAACCAAATCCGAGGAATAGGATGGATGACAAATCAATTTGAAGTCAATTTGTGCAAGTTTGCCATTGCTAGGGTCGATTTGTGAGAGGGCGCGTTATTCTGTTGAAAGAGCACTTGCATGTGACAGTGGTTGATTCAAATGACTGTGAAACGTTACCTACGCATCGCACACAACTGAAAATCGACACAAACTCATCTGAAGAATAGAACAAAATGGAAGAGTTTCTTCATAGTGCTGCCATCTACGTGCAATTTTCTATACTTATCAAATGACCCTATCAAAGTAGATGATGTCCTGGCAATTTCTAAACGTAATTGAAGCTTCTGCCATTGAAAGAAAAAGTTGTTATTTTGATATTATTTCAAATGTACTATAATCACATTTTCTTATTCAAAGGATCAATAGATTGAAGCACTACTTTTTCTTGTTTTTGTTTTTGTAATTTTTAATATTCTGGTAGTTCTTTGAATACTTTCAAATTGTAAAGTAAAAAACAAAATCAAGCAAAATAACTTAGTGATTGGATCTATTAATATGAAATAATAATAATAATAATAATAATAATAATAATAATAATAATAATAATAATAAAAAAAAATCATGATTCAGTACAATTTTTTTTTAAGAAATCGAATTGCAGATGTACGGATAAACCTAATGAAAATAATTTTGCGCTAATTCTACAAATGTAGTCATTTTGAACTTAATTTACTTTTAAATAATATTTAAACAAGAGTAATTATTCTACGCATCAAAAAGAGACAAGAAATTGGGAGTTTTTTATTTTCCGTTAAGTTTCTAATCTATATTACTAAAACCTTTTATTTCTCTGTCTGTCCGGCGCAATTGTTAATTTCCTGCGAAAAATTACTACAATGAAAAGTTCGCGACGGAAATCGAACCTGCAACCTTGTGATCCGAAGTCAGACGTCTTAGCCATTAAGCCACGGGGAACTATATTCAAATTATTGTTTCTTATCACTCCCTTTGTGTGTGTGTGGCGCAATGAGAGAAGAGCCAGAGAAAAAAGAAAATAACTCATTAATTTTAGCCTACTAGATTAAAATTTAAATTGCAATGTTCATTTTTTTAGCTTCTCTCCGTCAACAATGGCGCCTGCTATCAAATAATGAGTTCATTCAAAAAGAAATAAAATATCACTTTTGCCATAACCGCTTGGAATCTATTCTTCTTGGATTATTTCATACTTACCAGGGAGATACATGCGGAATTATCTAGTAATCAAAACAAAAACAAAAACACAAAAAAAAAACGATCATTCCCACTGCTTTGAAGATATTGAATTTAATCTGTTACTTCAACACCAATTGCGATCCATTGACTATGCTTATTTTTTAAGTGTAAATGTAGATAAAATAAAATATTATTAATTAATCTATTTTTTTAATTATTAAAAACAGGAATGTGAGCTCGAAATCCTTGCTAAATATCAATTCTAAGTTTCGTTTCGTATGGTGAAGCATTTTTTTTTTTCTGGAATGGCTGAATTCCTTTTTCACAATGCTTTCACAGATGTCCAGTTTGATAAATGCCAGCAAACTGTTTTTCAATAGTTTCATCTTAAAAAAAAAAAAAAATCTAGAGACGCCGTGGTATAGCAGTGGGACTACGAAGAGCCGTGGCTTTCGTCTTTTTCCTCTATGAGAAATTATTCTTTTGCGCATATGGTTAAACTTACCGGAGAAAAGAAAATCTGCTTACGTGCTGGCATTAAATAAATTCGCATCTTATCCTCAGTGATGCCACTAAAGGGACTTGGTTAAACAGAGCCCATATTGAATCACATTGAAGATATACTAGGTACATCCAGATTCAAGATTGACGGAGAGAACACATAAGGCTAGTTTGAACAATGAGATACAACTCTTAAGGTTATCTTTGTTTGTTTTTCTTTGTTAATTAAACAGATTTTTAGCCTTGAGCGCTTGAGCCTTATGTTGTAACAGGTTATGTTATGTTATATAGTGAATATGGGTGGCAGAGAAGCCAAGCACTGCGACCGGAGGTCTATTGTACTATCCAACGGAAATAAGGACAGATGGAGAGAAAGACTGAGAAAGTATGGTGGGAGAAGTGCAGGGAAATGAGAGAACCTCGAGAAAATCTGCCCAGCGCGGATCGTTCACCATCACGAAACTCACATGAGAACCGAACCCCCGCTACTCAGAGGTGAGAGGCCGATGTCATAGCGACAACGCCAACCGCGCGGCCTTGTAACAGGTTAATGGTTGTGTTACTGCCAACACTCATCTCTATTTAAAGTTTGCGACTCACAACGCCTGTGATTATCCGCAGAAGGGAGAGTTTATTTATTTATTTACTTATTTATTTATTTTTTCTTGACAGAGAAAGGTTGCAAAAGTAATCTATTAACATTAGATCAATAAAAATTGTTAATATTTAGGTAATAATAATAATCTAAGTCATTTTTTTTTTCAAAAAAATTCCTTAAAATATTTTAATTTTCTTTTCTTTCACTTTTACGGAATTTTCTAACCAAATAATAAAACAAAAAACGCCGTTCCGGCATAGCCTAGTGATCAAGGCTGCGGCTTCCTGCGAGACAGATGTGTCAGAATTTGGGTTCGAATCCCTTCGTCAGTATGGATGTTTATTTCCTTTCCTGTGTTTTCATTTTTTCTGTCGTCGCCACTGCAAATTAGAAGACAATAGATTGCAGAGATATCCGCCTTTATATGAACTTCAATTGCAGAAGATAGAATTAATGTGTGGTGGCATGGAAGCAACTGTCTCAGTTTTTTTGGTACTTCAGTGTACATTACATTTGAAAAGATTTATGATACAAGATGTAATACCAAGCGTCTGAAAACATTTAGTTAGAATTTTCCAAGAACAGAAATGAAATACAATTGAAGGCGTTAAACAGCAGAATTACCCTTCATATATATTTAATTGAATGCTAAAGCGAGGAAAATGAAAGAAGCAATTATAACTGAGCAGTGTTAATCAGTCTGAAAACTGACAGAGAACTTAACAGGCTTTCTAGTTGTAAAGTAAATCAACCAATTCTGTCAATTACAGCAAAGCAAGTGATTGATTTTTTTGTGATTCAATGGATGTTTCCAACAAGGGAATATTTTCAGAGGTTTAAGCAAAATAATGACAAATTAATTTACAGGATAAATATTTCAAGACTGCAGAATTGTACAACTAAAAATAAATAAGAAATAAAAGAAGCATTTATCATTAGAAAGAAAAACTTTTTAAGCGTACTACGACGTTTTTTGAGTTTATGAAAAAATCAATCAAAACAAGTTAATGCGAACGGGAGAGTTCAAAATCTCTCAAAAAGAGTGCTTGAATGATATATGAGAATGACTGATGGTAACTTGACGGAGCATGTGGTCCAATTTCTCTACCGAAATTCTATATTTGTCGTCTTATCGGTTGCGTTTTCAAGTGTTCAGTGAAGAAACTGACAGTTACAAGGAAATAACGCCTCAAGGCAAAGAATATACATGTTAGTCAATAGGAAAACATTTTCATCGAAACATTTTGAATTAAAGAGAACCAAGTAGGAAAGGAAGCCATTATCAGATTTAGGAGAGGAACGGAAAGAACTTGGAGATAAAAAATTTTAATGAATTTATTCGTTTGGATGAGAAAAAAATCAGAAAATACTATTAGAAGCACTTTAGTAAATTTTTGTAACCGATTCAATGTACTATGTCAAGGCTAGACAGTTATCATTTAACAAACAAGAAAGAAAGAGTGAAGTAATTGAATTTAAAAACAACTATTGCAGACCAATTAAAGTTCCTTCTTTTATAAATTCTTAAATTATTATTTAAATAAGTTGTTAAATAAATGAAGTATTAACACGGTTAATAGCAATTGCGATTGCAATCGTAATTTGCACATTATTGTGTACGTGATATGCTATTTATTATAGCAAATATCATCTTAGATTATTATTTGGATTTAAGCCTAGGTCTGTAGAAATAATGACTCTCATTACATTTTAATAACAAACTAATGGAAGTTCAAACAGAATTATTAATTAATTATTAATTTGTAGCTTAATATTTAGTCAGGACTTAATTTTGGAAATTTAGTTCTGACAAATATTTGGTTGTATTATTTGCTACCTTTATATTACTTATCTTACTTTATCTTACAGGGAAATCTATTGAACTAAGCCTTTGGTGACGAGTTTTAAGATATGTCAACTTAGATTCAATGGGTTACAGAGGTGGAATAGAGGAAAGTTTTAAAGTTTTGTTTTTCTGGGTTAGGAAACGGCTGAGCTTTTGTTAGAGGGATTTGAGGAAGTGATATGTGAAAAGTTTTAAGATTTTGTTTTTCTGGGTTAGGAAAGGGTTGTATGGGAAAACTTTACAGGATGAGGGGAAGCGAGGAGAAAGAGAGAAAAGGAAGCCAACGTAGGCGTGGGCATTATATAAGCAGCCGACTCGTACGGCATGACGCTCTTCTGTTTACAAGCAATACGATACACGGGTTTTAGCCATTTTATAAGTCCGTGTGTGATCCTTACGCCGTCACCTCAGTAACATTTTACCTCACCGTTGGACTGGACGTATGTCTAACGAAGACTCCGCACTTATTCCATGCCTCCCAGGTCACCCGATCTCACTCCATGTGACTTTTTTCTCTGGCTATATTAAAGATAAAGTTTACGTGCCCCCTTTAACTCGAGATTCGATGAAGAATCGTGACTGCAGTTGCTACCATCGATGTTGATAGGTTGTAAAGTGTGTGGTAAGAGCTAGATTGAAGAATTGATGTCTGTCGAGTTATCAGAAGAGGACTTATCGAACATCTTTAAGCTATGTTAAAAACTTGATTATGTACTCTTTGCATACTCTTTTTCCTATGGGCGAGTTTGCCTGTGAGTTACAGACCTTTGAAATCCCGGAGGGAATTCTGAAACACTCAGTCTTTTATTTGATTTAAATATAATTATATAATTATTGTATTTTATTTGGTTTAAATACAATTATTCCAATTTAATTGATTTCTGCTTTTTTTCCCTTATTTATTATATATTTACAAATGGGGCTTATTTGAGACTAATAGTGGGTCTTATTTGGAACAAGGGGCTCCAAATAAGGCCCTTTAGTTACATTTTCAAAACTGTATTATTACAGAAAGAATTTCAAATGCCACTAATTCTAAATCACTTTTTCATAACAGCACACTACCGTTCAGTACAGTTTTCAGAATTTTCACTCTTGCAATAAAAATTAAAAAAAAAAATCTTTAAACGTTAGGTGGGTCTTATTTGGCACATATACCTTATTTTGTGTATTTAAATAAAGAAATATGTAAATGTGTGTGGTAAATTTAGTGTACTGCGAAACTTTTAGAACGTTGAAAATGTTCCACGAGCTAAAAAATATTGAGAAGCACTGCTCTAAACACAGAAACAGAGTTAATTGGATCGCATAAATCTCAGCTCGTAAGTCACTCACAGTCAAACTTATATAGACAACTCAACACTGTAATACTCCTAAATTTAATTTTGGAATACAATGAAATAGCAGCTGAATTGCTCGTCGATATAGTACACGTAACTCTGAGGTTTTAGTATAAGAATCCCGCATATGAAATTGAATCAGAATCTGTTCACTCAGAGGGTGTCTGTTATATGTCAAGATTGATGGACGATCGGATGAACAACAGGAGGAACCTAACAGCGTGAATCTCTTTCTCTAAACCATGCTAAACAGTCTACAAAATTTGCTTCCGTTCTTTTTATTTGTCATAATCCACGAAAATTTTCAAACGTATTAAGTATTTGTAGCTGCATATTATTTCGCATACATTTTTAAAATAATTTTTCCCCGTGTTTGAAAACTTGCTTTAAAAATGGAATCAATAAAGTGTATTAGCATTAATAATAGAGGAAGAAGAGCCACTCGGGCTTGGTGTTGGAAGTTTACTCGTCACACAATATAAAAAAATCAATAGTCATCAAAACAGCGCCATCAAATTTCATGTCTTCTGGTGGAAGTGAACCATCCATGTAAGTTTTAGGTCTTAGTGTAATAGCCTCGTCCTGACATTCAATGAGCTAAATAAAATTACTAGGAAGATAAAAAAATTAAATAGTTTAATGACCCATTACTATATTAAAACATTATTAACATCTTATTAATATATAATCTTACTACCATCATATGCTCTTATATCTGAAAGCAAATAAACCCAAATTAGAAACTGCAAATGAGTATCAAAAATTTTTGCACTATTTGAGATTGCAAATATTTATTCCCTTTATTACAAATTCTGAGAACTATTCAAATGAAACTCGCTTCTAATTGTTTGTTTAATTCTATTTCTAATACCTTAAATGCAATTTGTTAAACTCGATACTAATTAACAACAACAACAAAAAAACACACACACACAAAAACAACAACATTTATTTTACACCTATAGACGGATTTTGATTATAGAATTATTTTATTAAAATTTTACCTAATTAATATAAAGACTTCAAAATCATGATTGTCAAGGATATTAATGTTTTCCAGTTGATTTATTCATGAAGAAAAACACGAAGTCTAACCATTATAAAATGCATTAATATTATTTTTTATTTAATGTTAGTCAGTCCTATGAGCTACACGTACTAACTGTATACCTGTGGTAAGGGTACTGATTGTTTAATATTTAATAATAATTTTTATAATATAAAAGTTAAAATTTAAGTTAAAAATTAAAGTTAAAATAACCATCAATTACGTCTGATATCAATTGTTCTTTAATATTTTTTAGTTTTCCATAATCATATTTATCCCAGTTAAGTTTACACGAGTACTTGATTTGATTTTATAATCTATATCCACAATTATTAAGTTTCGTAATGTTAAAAATGAGTAAGCCAATTTTTTCTGGTATTTAATCTAGCCGTTCTGGCATGACCGAGCGGTCTAGACTCGATCTGCTGTGAGGCCAATGTGTCAGAACCTGGGTTCGAATCCCGGCGTCGGCATGAATGTTACTTTCTTCTTCTGTATTTCGTTTGCTTCTGCGGGTGTAGCGTGAGCTGCCTCCTGTGGCGTACTCTGGGCAATATTTCGTTGGCTAAATGCTCACATTTCTCGTCCTCTTGTTGAGGCCAACAGTATAAATACTAAGAGCCCGGGTTTTGGTAAAAAAAAAATATTTAATCTATCTTCGTATTTTTACGCGACACCACTAATTGACCATCTTGATATGTTGTTCAAATTGTTTTGAAGAAAATTGAAGGTATTTATCAATTGCAATGATTAGAACATCATCAGCATAAATATAATATTTTGAAAAAACAATGCAGTTATTAATGGAATTTATAAACAGATTAACCAGTAAATGTCCTAAAACACCACTACTGTTTCTCCACCAACAGTTGAGCCTTAGCCACGCCAATGTCACGTGGTAGACGAAGAGTTCAAGAAGTCATTTGAGGGGTCGGTGTGATAGTTTTCCATTTTCAGGGGAAATGCACAGATTTTGTTTCTTGGTTATAACAGAGGAATTGATGATATAAAATACGACATTATATATCTATTTTTCTTACATATAATAATAACTAGGTTATATTTTAACTGTAACGATGTATAAAACTGATTTGCTGTTTAAGAACTGTTATATTCTTATTCATTTAAATTATGAAAAATCGTAATTATATATAAATTATATTAATTAATGTAAGTAATAAATATATACACTTCATGGTAATAATGTTTTATTTAACAATTAACTGCTGACAGTTAAAAAAAAAAGCAAAACTTGTTTAAAAACAATTCCGTAAAGTTCCACAGAACATTTACAAATATCCAAATTAAGAACATTGGCACTTGTACTAAAAGATTAAAAATAGAATTAGATTGACAATAATAATAATAACTGCATGAATTACAATGCAAGTTTTGATATAATGGAAATGAAAACAAAACTAAAATAATATAATATTGTTTGTAATAATAATAGTCAATCAAAACACCAAAATAAAATTGTTAGAATAAACAACAATATTGCAGGTGATGATTTAAATTTTTAATAATGAAAGATCGTAACTGTTTTTAACGAAATTACAAACACTAATTCTTGACTTTTTGCCAGAAATAAATGTAATCATCAATCAAAAAAAAAAAAAAAAAAACTTGTTTAAAAACAATCCCGTAAAGATCCTCAGCACATTTACAAATATACAAATTAAGACTATTGTCAATATAGTTAAATATACTCAATATTCTCAAATTATAAATGTTATTCATAATTATTTTATAAATATTTTTTCTTTAATAGTAAATATTTTAAAAAATTTTTCCTAATCTTGGTTTTTTTTTCCTAAATTTTTCTTTTACAACCCTCACCCCTATTGTGAAATGTCTTCTCCGTTTGAAGAGGCGTGGCTAAGTCTCAAGTTGTGGTGGACAAACAGTATCTATGTTTTACTAATGTGATTTTTTGATTTTAATTTTGAATTTCTATTTTTTAGATAGTTTTTTTATTATAACTGTTTCCTTTTATACCCATGAGACCAAGTTTTTTTAGTAATAAATTATGATCTATATTCTCAAAAGCTTAAGCTATACTTTATATATATATAAATATATATATAAATAGCGTATACGTCCCGTCAACAATGATGGGATAACAATGTGACGGCTTTTATTTTAGATAGAGTATTTGCCCGTCATAAATAAGACTGATAGTAAATTAAAATGAATGCATTGCTAGCAACATAAATGAATTTGTTTATTGCCCATAAATACATACATATTTATTTAAATATAAAAAAATACTGATAAATCGATAATTTTTGAGCATCACACTAACAAGGGAACCACTCGAACCTTAGAAACGCAGTTTGTAATGAAACTT
>JAFIDM010009631.1:156299904-156367568 GCA_023159025.1 Thereuonema tuberculata
AAGTTTCATTACAAACTGCGTTTCTAAGGTTCGAGTGGTTCCCTTGTAAGTCTGCGTATATCCCAAATTTTGAAGAGGTGAAGGTGGAAGGAATGCAATCAGCCAGATGGGTTTGTTCATCAAAGAGTCTTGCTTAATAGCGACCACCACCCCCATTATTAATAGTGGACTGTCTTATGCTTAATAATATATCGAGGTATTTATGAAGCAAACAAACACTGAATATTTAACTAATGATGACAACCATCGTAATTGTATTAATTACTTGTAAAAAAAATGTTTGATACATTAAATTTTAAGTAGAGCTTTTTTCTGTGTTAAAATATTATTTTTAATTTCTGCATTCATGCCGAAAAATGTCAGTTCGTCGCTGAGCATCTGCATCTAATGCTCGTCTGGCCTGAGCTTGTAGTAGGCTGAAAAATAAACATTGAAATTTAAATTTTAATCTAGTAGGCTAGATTATTTTTTTTTCTCTGGCTCTTCTCTAATTGCTTCACATTCACAGAGGGAGTGATAAGAGATATTTAACAACAATAATTCAAATGTAGTCCCCGTGGTCTAATAAATAAAACGTCTGACTTCAGATCAGAAGGTAGCAGGTTCGATTCCTGTCGCGAACGTTTCATTGTAGAAATTATTTCTATTTTCACAGAAAATTAAAATTATTTTGCAAACTCTGAGAAAATGCGTTACGGAAGTGCGTTGCGTACAGACAGATCTGGAAAATTATATGAGATTTTCCCTTTATATAAATTATCAGTTTTGTTTTCATTAAATCTTTTAATAAATTTAAAGCACTATTGTTTTGTTGGTAAACATATTGATTCTTACTCATGATATTCATTTTTTAAGGAAACTGTTTATTGAGGTCGTTAGATAACATTCAAGAATTTTGGATATATTAGAGAATAAAGAGACTGGCCTGTAATTATCAAAATTTCCGAAATTTCCATCTTTAAAAATTGGTGTTGTACAGGCTATTTTTCAAAGATTGTCATAAACAACTATATTCTAAAAGTTTTTAAATAATTCTGCAATAAATCTGGAGAGAATATCATTAAGTTTTTAACTTCCGTGATAGTGATGAAATCCCATCCAGAAGAAAAAAATATTTTTCGCTTATTTATGATATTTAAAATATCATAATGATTAGCTAATATCAATGCTGTGGAATTGTTTGAAGGAGCATTCTCAAAATATAAATTATTGTTTTTATTAGAATTTTTCCTATCATTACCTGATTGAGAAAAAGGTTTTTTTAACTCTCTAAAGGTTATTTCTATTTCACTTTCTAGGATTTTAACTAATTCTATATTATCATTAATTTATTTTGTTTGTAATTTATTTGCTTACTGCGTATGTTCCAAACATTAATATTTGAATTTGCATCATTTTTTATTAACTTTCTAAAATAATGATTTTTTTGTTTCTTTATAAATTTTTTAACCAATTTCTTTTTATTTTATACGCTCTTTATATTTGAAATATTTTTTATTTGAAATAAGTAATTTATCTCAATTCTGATACATTTCTTCAATAGAAATAGATAAGTGCCCAACAATAGCAAGATTAACTTAAATTAACTAAAGCTAAATATAGATATAACAGTAGAAGTCCAATTAGTGCAATACCTTTATATAAACAACGAATTGCACTAATTGTGTTGGCATACCACTTTCGATTACCTCTATAGTAAGATTAAATGTTTGTGCAAAGATAGTGTTTGTACATGTGAAGCATTACAAAGTAATTTGTATTTACATTGAGCCACAGTGTGTTCCAGATCTACGAAAATCACAGGGAGATCATATTTGGCTACATTAATCTAACATTAGAATTTCAGATCTAAGTATCTTCCTTGTAATAACCTATTATCTATCTCTAAAATTTCAGCTTTTTATGATACATAATTTTAACTGGTCAGATGGACGGACGAACAGACAGACACACATGTGTATTTCGACTTACAATTAGCATTTTAAAACTTTTATAAAGTTTCAAGTTATTTTACCTGTTTTTTCTTTCGGATTCATATGAAGAGACATTACAAAGGTTAGATTAAACTGTCGTAGTAACCATGCAGATGTAAAAAAAATAAACATTACCTTTTTGACGAAAAATTTGAAAAGCTTCTATAATCTTCCTGGTAGTGCAATGAAAGGTCACAGTGGACCTTCAATATGAGCAACATGAGTTTCTCACATTTTACAAGCCAGGAAATATTGTCGTCACTCTTCATAGTGTTCTCAGTTGCTCACTTAATTTACCAGCCATTTTCCCCTATACAGAATTTTAAAATAGTTTGCATAATGTGATTTACGTATTAATATAATGAGAATATTTAAAAAATTTTGTGTTGGATGAAAATGTCAGACCCAATTTGTGTAAACCTAAAATTTGAATACAATCTTTCAAATTAAAGGAGTTCCACCTTTTAATGGAATTTTCACGATGTTGTGAATTGGAAATGTTTTTCTGAAGACGGGAATAATTAGAAAATTCATTAGAAATTTAAATCAAATGAAAATTAGAAATTTCAGTTATTTTCTTCAGAGGTAGTTGACTAGTTTATCTTTTTTTAATTCGAAAATATTTTACTCATCTGTAAAAGAATCAGTCTTAATTAAAGTCCTCCTAGCGAAAGAATGACTCTGACCTTGAACTACAACAATGATCTCTTATGCCCGATTGCACCATTGAAGTTCAGTAGCTGAACCAAGTTCAAACTGCAAGATGAACGGAGATCATTCTTAAACCTATTGCGCCAACAACGTTTTGTGATAATCTCGGTTCAAAAGCGTCGTCAACTTGAACTGCCGATTTCGGCCGTTCAACGCGCTGAACTCGGTTCAAAACCGCTGTTCGGCGTTCGGCCTTTACTGATATTCGCTTGCGAATTGAGACTATTTTCTCTCAACTATCAGAAATAACTTTTAAAAATGACAACTTTACATTTATTTAATTCGTTGGACAGTGACTGTGAAGAGGAATTTCAGTAGTTAACAGAGTTGCATCATTTGTAACCAAAAGGCAGACTATACGATCAGTATATATTAGGGTAATCGTTGAGTTTAGCGTCCCAAATTAAATAACAATAAAAAACCTACAACAGTAAATGACAGTGATAAAATGTGAAATTTCACCCAAGTCTGCACGGATACCTAAGTGTCCCACCCCCCATCGACACCGGGCCTTTTTTCTCGGCACCGAAGTTTGCCGCTGTTGGTCCCATCTCTGCCGCCGATGGATCGCCCTGACCCGGAGGAGACCGGCGCAGAACGCCGGACTCCAGAACGCGGTGGCACGAAAACAGAGTTTACGAGTGCCCGTTCTCGGTCGGGGGTGGGACACTTACAGCCAGCCACCCACCAAAATGTGATGAAATTTCACATTTTATGACTGTGTGTTATTTACTGTTGTAGGTTTTTTATTGTTATTTAATTTGGGACGCTAAACTCCACGATTAGTAATATTCCGCATCGGTTTTTTTACATTCTAAAACGTGTTATGTACGATTCAATTATATCAATTAAAAGGATTTTTTTTTTCGTCTCTGTGTAAATAGGGACTCGGCAGAATTCAGTTTTTTAATTCCTGAACTCCATTTTCGTAATGAGATTGTTGACTGCTGAAACAAAGGACAACTATTGAAAACAATCCATTGGGTTGATTTCCCGCAACGAAAGACGAATCTTGTAACCAATCAGGAATCAGCTTTGAACGCATGACGTACTTCCGCCGCCATGAATGCAGATCACAGAACGTCGGTTCAGTTGTGACTGTTGTAGCTTGGTGCAACAAGGCTGAACTTCAATTTGAGGTTCAAGCAGAACTCGGTTCATGGAAACCGTAGTTAAACGCTACTTTGGTGCAACCAGGCATCAATCATTCATGGACTGAAGTTTGTATAGAGAAACTATCCACAATCGCCAATCAGAAGCCAAGCACTTTCCCGCCATAAACACTGACATATACAATCAATTCAAATTCTACTATTGCGACATCTGGTGGCCACGGTCGTTCTTTGGTTTGCCCGAATATAATTACAAAATGAATTGAAATTTATGAAAAGTTTATATATATATATATATATATATATATATATAAAAGAAGTTGGTAACTAATTAGGTTTTGTCTAAAGTAAATATCTAAGATAAGGATTTTTTTTTCTCTCTAAAAATTAAAATTGATAAATTCTTCATCAATTTTACTTACATAAAAGGATTTTTTTTTAATTTGATCAACCCTTCGAGAAAGTTATAAAATCTTACTATTAATATACTCCCATTCAAAAAAAGTTAATTGGACATCTCTGAAGTTATTGGAACCAATTCTGCGTAATAATTTTAAAGATCACTGAATAGGTCTATGATTCAACATTTGCCAGAGGCACTCTATTATAAACACTACTAGACGGATACCGTCGCTTCGCTCCGCAACCCTTGCATATATAGCATTAAAAAAACAACAATTTTATTTAGCAAATTAATATTGAGATCGGAGAATATACGACTTCCCAGCCCGTTGTGGTCTTCTCCGCTTAACTCAGGTGTTGGCGCCACACACATACGGTTGCGCCACACACATTTTTGCATGTATCTTGCAAATGCAGAAACGTTTGTGAATGACTGATATATCGTTCGATATAACTTTCAAATACCAACATTTTCTCAATATAATGTTCTCTTCCAACTTTTATACTTTTCTTTTAAATTGAGAAAAAGGTCAAAATTTGACCCTTTAAAAGGTCAATCTTGGAAATCAAAAAATTTTTTCGAAAGATTTTTGTAGCATTTTGTTTGTCTTAAAGAAATCTACATTTTATCCATTTGCATGATCTATCTCTTTTAGTTTGGTCACAAAATTGGAAAAACTTAAAGTCTTATGACGGAATGACAGACAGAATAACGTTTTTATAATATATAATAATTTTTCAGTCAATATCGATGAAATTGTAATATTTAAATTTAACTCACTTGACACGAATGCAATTTGAAATTCAAAATTGAAAAATCAAAATCTAACGCAGAAGTTCTAATGAGAACTTGAAAAAATAGAGATGAAAGGGTATAAGGTAAAAGGGGTGGGGAGGAAATATTACAACAGTGTTTGCATAGCTTGACCTCGTTATTATCGGCTATTCTCCAAAATACTAAAAAAAGGATCACATAAGACCATTTTTTAATTCCACAACAATACCCTGATACCCTTTCACCCCTATTTTTTCAAGTTCTCAGTCTCAACGCCTGAGGGGACTGCCTTCCTAAATTACTGTAAGTGATTTAAAAAATACAAAAAAATTATTAATTAATAATTATCAAACGATTGATTAATTATCAAACGATTGGATAAAACAATTAAATTGATTCAAATTAATTCACAAACACAATTTAAAAGAATCCGTAGAGATTTGCTGTTTAAATAAAACAAAATGATTAAATTTTTCACATTTTCGCATGTATCTTGCAAACGCAGAAACGTTTGTGAATGACTGATATATCGTTCGATAGAACTTTCAAATAGCAACATTTTCTCAATATAATGTTCTCTTCTAACTTTTATACTTTTCATTTAAATTGAGAAAAAGTCAAAATTTGACCCTTTAAAAGGCGACATCTTAGAAACTAAAAAAATTTTTTTAAAGATTTTTGTAGCATTTTGTTTGTCTTAAAAAGATCTATATTTCATCCATTTCCATGACCAATCTATCTCTTATAGTTTAGTCCAAAAAATTGAAAAAACGTAAAGTCTTATGACAATGACAGACAGAATAACGCTTTTATAATATAAGAAGATAGCTATAAATTGTGGAAATAAATTAAATATCTTTCCTGCAGTACACAAAAAGTAATGAAGAGAAACCTACTTCGGGAAAATTTAAGTCAATGTTGAATAATCAATACTGTCGCATTTCAGGCAAGTATAAAACGTTTTAGTGGATCATTCATAACAAAGCCAGATATAGTCACTGATATCTTTAAAAAAGTAAATCAGAATAAAAGAGTTCCTAGAGGTCTGCCTGGTGATAGGAAGTAGCTAGGAAAAAAAAATCACTAGGCTCACAAGTAACAGAAATAGGTCTTAATAAAAAATGAAAATTGGGCCCTATAGACTGATTCTCTCCAGGAGCCAATGCATCCCTTCGATGTTATGCTACCACGTCGAAGTTAGAATACAAGAAAATTTTGAATATGTTATTTTAATGAGGTTTTAGAACAGATGTTGCGAATGAGCTAGGGTTTTACCATTAATCGAATGATCAATTACTAAACAAGCATCATTTCACTATGAATGAAAGCATTATAAGATAAAAAAAAAAAAAAAAAAAAAAAAATATGGATGAATTGGAATTTATAAAAATCTTTGCATTAAGTCTCCTAACAGTTATTTGAATTTAATTAAAGGATATACTTTTTTAAAAGGATATCCTTGACAGATAAAAATTTGAATAAAAATTCTTTTCTTTATCAAGTTCATTTTATAATCTTTGATTTGCGTAACGTAAGTTACACCCTTTTTTTATTGCTAATAAAAGTATTAGAAAAAATAGTTATATGCTTGTAGGCAGGATTTCATTAAAACGGTTGAAGAAATAAATACCGAGGAAAGTTAATTAAAGCATTTTTTTTTCGTCTAATCCAGAGCTTACGAACATAAAGACGCACTTGATACTAGTTCAGTGGAATTGCTTTTGGTGCATTTCCATACAAGTTTCAAAGTACGAAGTACAGAATAGAGCACTAGTTACACGTATATTTGAAAAAAACAAACAAACAAAAAAACAAGCAAAACAAAATAAAAAGCAAACCTTCTTTAATATACGGATCAATTATCGAGGACTTCAATAGAATAAATCTAATGCTTATTTTGTTACATCTTATCTAAGTGTTAGTTGATTAATTATTACTATATCGATATAATAACAATAAATGAATATAGCCTGAATGGTTAATTTATTCTGTACATTAACCTTCTCTTTATGTAAATCAACTGGTAACTATTCCACTCAATCTATAGATATACATTGCAGTAATGATTTTACATTGAGAACAACATAAAAATGTGACTGAGACCTGTCTTGGTCCTAATTTGTTTTGCCGAATTTTAAAGCTATATGCCTATAAAATATCAACTTCTACATTTTCTGATTTTTCATTGTCCTATTTGAATTAAAAGTAAATCTACAATTATTTCACTCTACGTACTTTAAACTTCTTGATGTTTAAGATAGTGTGACACTGCGCTCTTTTGAAAATTTACTTAATTTTAATTTTACTGAAATTTCAGATGACTTTACTGTTTTTATTGCTCCTTAATTATTAATAATAATAATTAATTTAATATAATAATAGTGTTATAGGATGTATGAATGCAGAGGAAAGAAAAATCATCTTTATCTGTGAAATGTATATTTGTTTATAAATTTACACAAGCAAAAAGTCGGGCTTTGAGTAGACTCGCGCACTGTTAAAAAGCACTTCCGAAATTTTGAATAATAACTGAGTCGCTATATACACATATTGATATACATATATGCGTTAAGATTGAAGGTATTTAAAAGTGACTACAGCTACGACGCTGTAGGATTATTAGAAATTACAAATTTTTGTTTCGGTTTCAGAACTAATGGCGCTTTTGTTATGGTCTTTCTTCTTGCTTTTTCAAAGTTTTTAAAACAAGTAATTCGTATACAATTTACAGTTTTAAGTGTTGAAAATATCTTTGTGCACTTCTACATGGATTTCCATATAGACATGAAAAATTTCACATTTCCAAATATTGTAGATTTTGAATAAAACAGTTCATAAAATGCGATCTAGTTGGGAATGGAAACTCTTTTACTCGCTTCGCTCATCTAATTAACGAAACTTGGAAATATTCTAGCAATAATGATAAAAAAGAAGATAAAAAACCTTAGTTTACATTCTGTTTATATCTAATTACTGGAATGTGAGACATTTTAAACTGTATCAAGAATCCAAAACTGTCAAAGACAATATGTATGTGAATTGAGAAATGAATAATTCTCAGTTCGTATCACTTAAAAGAATATTTCATTGTTTTCTTTTGAGAAGAGAAATTAAAAAAAAATCATTACTTCAAGAAATGTCGCCCAAAGTTGGCTGAGTGGTTAGGAGATAACATTCATTGCTCATCCTAGTGTTCAGCATTTACCAGGCTTGATTCTTTGGATCTAGTTCGGCCATTGAAACCGAATGAGGTCCTATATTTCGCCAATATCGTTGAAACGATAGATGATGATGATAATAAATATAAATTAAATATGATTCATTTTAGGACTTTCCACACAGGAAAGCAAGGTAGCTTCGATTATTTTTCCAACGCCACGAGAATGAAAGATCTGGGCCCTTTGAAATTATTCTTTTTCAACTTTTTTTTTTTTTATTTCTTACACTCAAAGTGAATGACTATAAACACATTCTAATCATCTAACACATTCTGTTACTCTGAGAGATTAAATATTTCTAGAGACAGGAATTGCGGTCAGTTGTTTATTAATTCGAAATCAACTACAGCAAAGCTATTAGTAATAAAAATAATTTACAACTTGCCTTGCCAGTATTTATCCGTTATTTATTATCAGATATTATCAGAACTTGAGCCAGAACATGAAATATGGTTAAGATCTTCTTCGACAACTTTTATAGGAACTATTTTTTTTTCCTTTTATACTTTGTGTGGTTGCTGAGTTATGAGCCTAAAACGAAAAAACTTGGCCGCATTTCCCAAGATGACGGTCACAGCACAGCTTGAATTTGTGTGGAGTTTTGATTTATTGCAGTGAGTCCTTAAAATACTTACATGCCAAGTTTTGCCTTCCTCTAAGTTTATCTATCCTCACCATTTTTGTTTGGCTAGATCTAAAAAGATACAGTTTATCATCTAGCTTTAATCCAACTGATAACAATGGAAAACTTGATCTGTAGAATTCTATTTAAACTTAAACTCATGAGAAGTTTTATTAATTTAATCACCATAATCTCTCTTAAACAATTTCTGAATAGGTCTACAACAAAACTTCGAGAAAAATGTTTTTATTATAAATTTTAGAAAAATTTAGAGCCAGTTGGAGAACTTCTAGACAGCTGATGCTAATGTTTTAAGATATTAAGGTGAAATTGCCATTTTAACAAAAAATTATGATAGTTATTTCATGCATTAAAAATTCGCTATTGTTAGGCTATAGCACCGAATCAAAAATGCTTGTAATAAATAATCCAGTAATTCGAAATTTCAGAGCTTGTAATATTTTTAAATAAATTTATACCACAAAGGAAATTTTCAAATTAGTAGTGAATGATATTTGTTTTGGAATTTGTAGGATTAACTTCATCGAATACCATCTTGAATAAGATAGGCGATTGTCATGATTACTTTGCATGTGGCTGTTATAGAGATACACCACTGTGTTAAACTTTGAAGTCATGATATATACGTAGGTCCAGCTGGAATATAAACTTTTATTATTAACTACGTTTACCTGATATAATAACTTTTCAATAGATTGAAGAGATCCATGTTCTATTTCTAATGACCTTTCCGAAATGGTTTTGTATTAAAGTTGTACGTATGTGTTGAAGTGCTTTCTTCGATACGGAAGTACTCTCCCATGGAAGGATCCATGGAAATACTATGGGACAAATACTACGCAAGGACCCTAAGAACCAAGCTTAGGGTTGGGAATTTTCCTTGGAATAAATACTGAGGGGGGAGGGGTCCTTGCCTTCCTCAGGAAACCATTATGGCATCGCTTCCAACTTGAAGAGAAAGTGAAGAAGGATCAGACAAACAAAGTAAACATCCTTGCCGGTGCTGGTATTAGAATCCAGCTTCAGACATATCAGCCTCGTGGCAGTCCTCTGCATTGACCACAAAGCTGTGCCTGAGCGACTAATTAAAGTTACTAGATCCAAATTCTACAATATTCTTTTCAAAATGTCATTGGTGACCATTTCTGTCTTCGAAATTTACTAAGCATGAGTCAGTATACTCACAATTTCAACGCGTCAAATTTCTTTGCAACTAAACCCAGGTTTCCAGTAACCTCTTACCACTCTCATTTTTTAAAGTTAGATAATTCAAATTCTATCTCCATTCAGATTAATTCAAATTTTATTCGGATTTTTTTACACCATTTATTGTTTAGTTTCTCTTCCATATCCTATAGAACGATTCAATAGAAATAAAACGATTAATTATAAATAAAGTACAAATATACTGTATTTCTGATAGATATCATTAACTTAAAAGAATAGTTTCTTAAAAGTATCGTTACATTCGCGGAAGTAATTGACCATACAAATATTAATTTTTTATATAAACTTTTTATTAAATTCTTTTTGTGTGAAAGATTTAAAACGAATTTCATTCGCTGAATTTATTTTAATTCAAGAAAAGTTACGAACCAATTATCCTATTTAAGTTATGATTAATGAATTCATTAAGATATTATTTAATTCTGTATTATTTCTGTCATTCTGATTTGCTTATTAACTTTCATTTGTAATTTGTAATTTGATTATAGATGTAAATATTAGATTAACAAGGTGAATTATAATTATCTTAAATACAGTAGAAAGAGTAGAAATTGCTGTAATTATTGGCATTATTATAAATTCCCGCTTTATAATGCTCAAATCAATTGAGCGAGTTAAAACCAAAAGGATGAAGTGACCTTTCATTGGAGGTAATTACAAAAATGTAGCTTGAGTATAATAATTTCAGTTGGAAATTGTTTCGTGGTTAAAAGAAATATAAATGAAATAAAATAAGTGTCATTAATTCTTTATTGAAAGAATTATCTATAAGCTAGGAGGACTAATTAACTTTAACGACAGAAATAAATGATCCTGAGAATCATTTTTCTTTGCATTTGTATCTCATTGTTTTTAAGTCCCTCAAAATTTAATCAAAGCAAGAATCCATCAAATTTCTAGTTTTTTTTAAAAGCCTTCAATTGTTTGATTGCGATTTACTTATGGCCGAGTGCACCAAACTTCAGTTAACTTTGATGGCTAATTTTATAACTCAAACTGGAAAAAATACTTCATTAACATTGGCATGCCGGCGTGGCCGAGCGGTCTAGACGGCGGTCTGCCGTGTGGCTTATATGCCGGACACCTTGGTTTGAATCCTGGCGAGGGATGGCTGTTTCTTTCTTCTTCTGTGTTTCGTCCGTTTCTCTCCTGGAACTTACTATTCCAGGTTTCTTCTGGTCGAGATTGTCTGTTCTAGCCTCCTCCTGACGTCGTCGGGACAGGCTAGCCGCATGGTCCGTCGTTGGCCGAAACGAACGTCATTAACATTAACAAGATATATAAATATATTTAGATATATTTATAAATGTATTTTAAACATCTATTTATAAATATAAATTGCATACACTCGGTGATAAAAAAAATCGAAGCACCATAAAGAAAGCGTCCATCTTCATTAAAACTTTGTAAGTACCATTTGGATGAAGAGAATTGGAATTGATTCAAATTTCACAGTGAAAAAAAATATTAAACAATAGCAGCATCGTTGTTACATTATTAGGATTGTGTAGTGGCCTCCGGCTGCTACAAATGCTGATATTCTGCATAGCATGGTGTAAAACAAAGTCTTGTAGCAGATCACGCCAAGCTTGCTGCTTCAGATGCTGAATGTTCGATGATGGATGCAGATGACCTTCTAGCGTGTCCCAGACATGCTCAATGGAGGACAGGTGGAGACTTGGTTGGCCAAGAAATTGTTTGGAGGTATTGCTGGGAAAAATGTATAGGGTATGGATATTCATTATGTTATTGGAAACGGATTGCTGGATCTCCTGCACGTATCACTGTTTTTAAAGTCCTTCGAATCACTGTGAGAGATCTGCTGTAGTAAGAAATGGCTTCCCACGCCATTACATCATTAATGGCTCTATGCTGCTTGACAATATTACCAGATTTCAGCGTTGCCCTGACTCCTCCATACTCGGCTATGCTGATCATCTGCTGTAAGGCAGAAGCGGGATTCGTCACTAAACACAACATGAGACCATTCGAGATTTGGTATGGCACTACTTTAGACGAAGCCTCCTGTGCTGGAGTGTTAAACAAAGGCCTCGTAATGGGCGACGGGATTAAGACTAGCGTCAGCAATTCGACTAGCAATGCTGCGGGTAGAAACTGGTAGCTGTATACAGGAAGGCGTATCTCTCTGAATGGTGGAGAATGAAGCTGTTGGAGCAGTTGGTTGGCTCATAATAAATTGATTGTCTCTAGCAGTGGAACTGTTGGATCCAAGTGAATCGCGCAACCATCGGTTCCAAAATTTTTCCACATAAGCATCACTGTAACCTAGATGGCGAACGATTCGTCTGCACGACTAAAATAGGCTTTCGCAGTCCCACGATGCGGCCTGTCTCAAAGTCCTATAATTGCTCGTAGGGTCTTCGAGCGCGTCGTCGAGGCATTACTGAAGACTAACTGTTGTCAATGCAACAGTTTTATAAAGCAGCATATGTCTAGTAAGATTCTGAGAGCCCTTATTTAGACCACAAGGTGGGCGCTTCCCTTAAATCATGGGGGTAGTGGTGAAGTTTCTTAACAACCAAACTTTAATTATTTGTATATCTACTGGGAAAGTAACTGCATACAGAATTTCATTGAAATTGGTCGCTTACTTCGATTTTTTTTGTCACAGAATATATAAGACAGTTCTAAATAATTGATAAGAAAAATATTATGTACTGATTGCAAAATTTGTTGTCAAGTGACAAGTTTGTTACAGTTTTCAACAAATTATCCGAAATTCTACTTCAACATCAAAACATACCGATTCAAGCTTGTGATATAGTGGCGCAGTACGGCGGAGGAAAGGACAATATTACGCGACAAATTCAAAATGCTATACATTGAAGAGCTCCATCTTGAATAGGACACAAGTTCATATCAACTTTTTTTTCTTAAAATGACCTTTTACTATGACCTACCAGACTTTTCCTCGTAGCACACCTTGTATATAATTTTCTTCTGGAAGTATCCGTTTTGTGTTATTAAAGTGACTTATTTCGACAATCATATTTATTAATATACTATTAGAGAATTTAAAAAAAAGTGCTTTTAGTTATTTCAGTCTTACTATCATTTTAAAACTAATATTCATAACTTTCCAGGGGTTTCAGGTTTAAATTACAACTTTGAGCAAATTAATAAGTTAATATATTTGAAATATTAGGATATTTTAAACATAATTTAAACAAAAAAATCCTTAATTTTTTCAATTCTGTAAAATCAATTTTACAGAAAAAAAAACCTACTTCGAAAAAAAGCTTAAGTTTGAAGTGGAATCATAGATTTCGATAATCATATATCGGTGTTATTATTTTCGAAAATCTGGAAATTTCAATGTATATGTATTTTACAAAAATTTAAAATATTAAGCGATTGCTATTTTTTTTTTATCCTAGACTTTACATTTTTCATCAAATAACGTCACACGATTTTCCCATGCACTTCATCCCTACATTGCCAAAGTGAACTGTTTGGAAGGATTTCTATTTTAGTTGTATAGTTAAATTGTAAACTTCAAAATTATATAAAAGAATAGGAATATATGGTAAGAATAAATTAATAGAAGTGAGTTTATTTCCAAGACCATTTTATATAAGAGTGAGATGGCCAAAATGATGCTTTGCTACCCTATCACCCTTAAGGGGTAAAGTGAGCGGAACGAAAACAATTGCTTTGTGGCGTGGTCCCAAAGGTCACAGAATTAAAATTGAGGTATTTATTTTAAACAAGTTCTTTTAGAAATTCCCTAGTATTTTCACAGCAAATACTAATAAAAGGTAAAATTTCTAATTATTTTCATCAGGTAAATACTGAAATAAAAATTCAGAAGAAATAAAAGAATTGATTTAAGCAAAGCAAAATTGAAATATTCTTCTTGTATTATTTTGTATAATGAAAGGAAAGAATCTAAAGAATTTGATAGGAGTAAGAGTAAATCAACAAATTAAATTTATTGATAAAAACGATTATTGTTTCACTTAGCCATTTCAAAATTACAAAAAAAAGAAAAAAAAAATAGAAATGAAGTTAACAAATTATTTATCTAAATACAGCCAAATATTTAAGTGATAAAGAAATTAGTCATTCAGTAAGATTCTAAATTCTTTATGAATTAGAAATACTTTCAACCTCTAATGCATTTCAGGATACCTAATATTTCATGGACTCCCTTAGCACATTTGAGGCAAAGTTAAGTCTTCTAAAAGAGGTCATTTCAACATCTTTACGTAATGTTTTGCAATTCAGTTTTTGCTGATATTTTTTTTTAAACTTTTTTATAGTGTGGATCAGCAGAATTTATCTCTTGATCCGCAATTGCAATTTTTTATTGTTGAGAGATACTGTATCTAAAATTTCATACAGTTCGTCTTAGATTTCTATGTACCATTCAATGGTGTGGATGAATGCTTTTCTTCTTTTAGATCACCATGATACTGAATTGTAATTATCATTGAAATGATAATTCTACTCATTGTCAGAGGGACCTAATAGAGAGATAACATCCGTCAATATCATTGTTAAACATCTAACAATGGCCCATAGAAATCTGAGATGGACAATAGTCCGATTAAAATATTTTGAAGCAACTGTTAGGGTTAACAGCATAATTGACTTGAGCCTTCTTTTTATTAGATTTTATTAGATTCTTTTTTATTAGAATAACTAGTGATACATAAAATTCATTATTAATTTGATAGAAGTCAAGTTTACATCTAATCTATTGTCCTCCGCCTAATAGTAGTCTCAAGATGGATTTTTATGTTTAACTAAGGCTTCTATACAGCATTATTAATTCTCTAATAATGCTAACGATGGGCATAACTTTATTCAGTTTTCCACTGCTTAGATATAGCCCAGCTGTTTAGACGGTGTCCTACTAACTTGGCGCCAATTAACTTGACTGAGATGGCTGAATCTGGATTCGAATCTCACGGCCAGCATGGATGTTTCCTTTCGTTCCTAGGTTTGTCTGCTTACTCTTCTCTAGCCGTCATTCCAGCTGACTGTGGCCATTTATGTACTGTCTGTCAAATAGGCTTAAAGGCCGCAGTGCTAGTAGGGTGTACCCACGGTCCTTTCAAAAGAAACAAGTCAGTCTTCTCATTCATTAATAAATAAACCTGCTTAGAATTCTATACATCTCATTCATTAGATGTACAGAAACCATGCAGGTTTATCTACTTCTTCTAACTACACTTTAATTACTTTATATATATTACAGTACTACACTAATTACGAAGTAACTTGTGTGATTATCAAGTAATATAGCGATGTTGCATTCACAGTGTTTTTCTCTTTGATTTTTTTGACATAACCAGAACGAAGTATTCTATCTTATCTCTGGTGTATGTGCTTCTGTATTATCAATTTTGATCCAGTAGTTTTTTTTTCAAAAGACTAAGTCTTTTTGAGTTTGTCGTAGGTGGTAACAGAGTATTACATCATTATTTTCAAAAATTTAATGTTTAAATTTAATGTTTAGTTCTAACTCGGAAAAAATGTATTCGAATGCGTAAATGTTTTGATTGTCAAGTGGACCCATTGCCAGTGGCGTACCAACAACGCCTTTGGGGGCCCGGGGCGGGAGTTCCATTATTCCACAACCAAAAAAAAACAAAACGGAATCTCCAATTCAACAACCAAAAAAAAAAGGAAATCCTTGGGTGGATGGGGCCCCTAAGCTGACTGGTGGGGCCCCCTAGGCTTGCTTTTAAACCCCGCCCCCCCAAAAAAAAGGAAATAAACTGACTGGTGGGGCCCCCTAGGCTTGCTTTTACAACCAAAAAAAATAAAAAAAAGGAAATAAGCTGGCTGGTGGGCCCCCCCCCCTTGGTACGCTACAGCCCATTGCTCTTCTGAGGATAATTAAGCTGATGATATAACTACTTGTCTTTTGAGTTCACTCACAGTGACTTCCATCTTATTCTGCACCTCAAGTTGAAATATTTCAAATAATTTACATTTTGAATTATTTCTGATGTAGATCGTTTCAAATATGTTTTATAGTTTGGAAACATGCCAAATAATCTTGAATTTTAATATCACATATTTTTAAATAAAATTATAGTCATTTTTTTTAAACTTTAACGTATTGTCTTATCATTTTGAATTGTGCCAAATAACAGTTCATAAATATGAATTTATATCTGGAATAATATATTTAAAAAAAAATTCTATTATCTTTACAGATTTGGTGTTCTAATGCTTAAAGTAATTTTGGGCATAAAAATATTGCACAGGACTAATGTTAAGGTAAGAAAATAATTTTTTGCATTTTATAGGAACCTCTGGTACTAAGTCAATCAATTCTGCTGATTCTGGCATAATCCATCCGTATAATCCATTTGGTAGAACTGAATTATCCTTGCTTTTTTTATTGGCATTTAAATACTTTTACAATAAATAATTATTGAATGATCTATATCTATACTACTATTATAAATCAGAAGAGTTTGTGTGTTTGAACGCGCTAATCTCAGGAACTACCAGTCCGATTTGAAAAATTCTTTTTGCGTTAGATAGCCCGTTTATTGAGGAAGGTTATAGGCTATTGATGTTATTTACCCCTCCCAGGGGATGAAAAGGAGTGAAATCCACGCAAATATTGTTAGACAACAATTGGAGCTCGGTGGCGACAATGGCACCTATACAACTATTGTTGTGCAACAATTGGACCTGACATTGTTGAGGAACAATTGGAACTAAAATATTGTTGTGCATAATAGCGACGGGGTTTTCGGGTTAGATATAGATTTGTAATGATCAGATGATTTTTTACGAACTAGGAAAGGGTTAAAGTGATGGGGTTATGACGTTACAAAATTCGAATAACCTGGAACAGCGGTATAAACGAGAGGGAGAAGGGGAGAAATTGGTAAGAACTCTTATATTTTCCTATTTCTATATTAATTTCATATCTACGAATCTCGATTTACAAAATTGAAGTAACCTGGAACTAGGAGGGAGATGATATGGGCAAACATGGTTCAAAGATACTTCTACGAGGTTTTCGGGATAGATATAGATCTATACTACTGTTATAAAGCTGAAGAGTTTGTATGTTTGAACGCGCTAATCTCAGGAACTACCAGTTCGATTTGAAAACTTCTTTTTGCGTTAGATAGCCTGTTTATTGAGGAAAGTTATAGGCTATATAACATTACGGTACCATCAATAGGAGCGGAGCAGTAAACATAAACGTCAACCACTCTGGCAAACTGTCAGATGCGGCGGTGGCGACGGCGCGCTGGGTCGGGGGCGGGTTGTATGTTTCCACATAATTTCCAGATGGTATTTACAGTTAATGAGATGCACTTAGTTATGTACGCATAATGTGTATGACACAGATATGTATAATCACAATTTAACGCGGGTGAAACCGCGGGGCAACGCTATTTATCGAATAAAGCAATCAAAACTTCAGTATAATTCAATTAATAATAAAAATAATAAATAAGAACAAGGAAATTTATCAATATATAACTAGCAATTTTAATAATATAAGGCAGTACTCCCTAAATATTTTATTGATTATACGTAGAAAGAGTTACTGTAAACTGTAATTACTATACTGTAAACTATTGCTCTTTTATTTTTTATCTACCTTTTCATTACTAGATGAAGGCTGATTCCACGTCAACAGAGGATGTTCATTGAATACTTTTGTGTGATTTTCAATGCGCCAATAGGACGAGGGTCGTATTGAGATCGTGCTATTTACATGGCATTTACACATACACAGTTAATTGCCGACAATTTTATGCTGTTAGAGATGATAGCAGTTACAACAATAAATTTGATAAAGTCTGCAGTACATTTTGCATTTTATCTGATTTTATTTTTAGATAATTACAAGACAGAAAGAAATTTGAATTGTCTTAGCATTAATAACAAAACAGGAAATAAAAAAAAAATCAAAGCATAAAAATAAAAAAATGTTAAAGTAACATAACCAAACAAAAAATAAAAAGTCAATAAATAATAAAAGAACAATTAATTAACTCAACTAAAATAAATCAGAAAATCAGAAAAAAAAATTAAATATAAAAATAACAATAAAAGATAGAAAAAAATAAGATTAAAGAAAAAAAACTTAAAAGAATGTTAGAAAGCAAAATTAATAGGAGAACATAGGGAGAACAAATATATCAAATAAATTAAAAAAAAATAAGTAAATAATAACGACAATACTGGTAACAATGATAATAAGTTGAACATAGTACGTTGATAATACGAAGAAAATAAGCTATGGAAAATTTCACAGAAAACTATTATATTAAAAGATAATTCAGTTCTACCAAATGGATTATACAGATGGTTTATGTCAGAATCAGTAAAATTGAGTGACTTAGTGCCAGAGGTTCCTAACCTACAAAATGCAAAAAAATTTTTTCTTGTCTTAACTGAGTTTCCTGTGCAATATTTTATGGCCAAAATGTTTTAATCACCACAAAAATCACTGTATAGTGCTGGTATTATGAAGAATTTTACCAACCAACTGGCTAAGAAGAATCATAAATATCTATTCAACTGACAATAGAGAAGAGGACAGAGAAGAGATCGAAGTGATTTTTTTTTTGATGATACTAACGCTGACGAGAATTACCAACTCAATTGAATGAATTAGAATCTTCAGGTAAGCTCCTTTCCTGAAGTAACTAGAATTGCTATGAATCATTTAAAATTTTATTACTCGAAATAAAAATAGTTAGATGATTTAGCATGTGTGCTTCTTTCTATTTATGAATTATTTTTCTTCATACTTACCATTACACAAGTGCCTGTTTTTTAGCAACTTAAAAAGTTGCTAATAAATGATTCTGTTTGATCCTCTAGAAATTATTTATTATAATGTTTGTGAGAAATGCAATTAAAGCGTTGCTTAGTGAAGCTCGACATAAATCGTACGGATCCATCTTTCCTCGAGATGAATGGTTTACTGTTATTCAAAGTGCAAACAAATTCAAAAGGGAAACAGGAAAACAAATTAAGAGAAAGTTCAGTGGCTGAAAATAAAATGGTTTCAGTCCTGCCAAGAAGAGCCAAAGATCATACGTTATAGAGATAATAAGATGGATGAAACAGGATTTGATGCAATAGATATTGCTAACAAAGAAACTGTCCAGATTTATGAAATTTTGAAATCTTCTTTCCTAAAAGACGATCAATTACAGTGGAAACTCTTCCTTGATGTTGAAGTTTATGTTCATATTTTATTCCACCAAAACGTAACTTACAATTTCATAAGTAAGTGTTCAAGAAGAAAAGAGTTTGTGATTTTTACCCCTGATCAATCCAGAGGAAAACGGTTGCAAATACATAAAACAACATAGACAGAATCAAGTATTGCCTTTACTAAAGTATTAAAATACTTACTTTTAAAAATATTTCAGTAATTTTAAATTCACTTTATCAATATTAAAGTATTATTTAAATGTGAGGTTGTAATAAGTACCAAATATGTTTTTAAATAAAGATTACATCTCATTTTTTTTTATAACTTCACCTAATAGTAATGAAGGACATTAAGCTTTCACACATTAATAAATGAAAACCATTTTTTTTTAGTTTTTTGCATTCCTTTAAACATTTGTGTGGAATAGCTCAAAAGTAGATTAATGTGGCTTCACACCTGTGGCACTGAGCACCTTGTTTGAAAGTAATGCTTCTTTTATTTTTACCTTTTACTTTGATTGTTGTTTTGTTTTTCTCATTTTCATAATCCACTATTCTGTTAAATTTTAGATTACATCCATTTTTATTTTATTCAATTTTTTTTTGTTATTTCGCTTTATTAGAATAAGAAACAGCTGATAACTTCGGGCAACTTCGTATACATGCACAGAAATAGCTATTGTATAGTCTCTCATTAAGCGACCATTTTCTTTTTCCATATTCAAGACTTTGTCGAACCGTCGTAGACCGTAAACTTAGGAAATCAATTTAGAAGAGATTGACGAAAGTAGATCTGCGACGGTAGCTTTACAAGCATGTGTGTTATAAATAACAACTGATTGTTCAATGTTATTGCATGGACGAAACATTTTTATTTCTACCTTCACGATATACAACACAGATGAAGCATAGTCTTGCTTATCTAAATTTAACTTAGCGAATAATTGAAAGTTCATAGATACAGGAGGAATTGAATAAATTACGAAGGACGTTGAGAGAAAATGCTTCCTAGTAATTTTCTAACATCAAGTGATTAAAACGGATCTTAAAATCTATTTGATTTATGTTAGTCTAGACATTCCTCCTATTTCTATGCAAACTCTCTTCCATAAATATTTTCCTATTGATTAAATGTTTTTACTTAACTTCTTATCAGGTTTGTATATTTATGTCCTTGGGTTCTTGAAGTATTTCATATCTTTGAAACCCAAAAGTCTATATTCAACGTATTATGGAAAGGGCAAATTTTGCATGCAGCTACCTTTCGTGGTACATTTTTATCTTTTTTTTTTTGTTGAGCGGTATTGATACAGCTGATGGTTGGTCTGTCTTATATGCAGCCCTTACCAGATTACATTACTCCAATTATAGCTAATAATCGCAGTTAGTAATTACTTTTAAAATTCTAGTAAATGTTAACTTGGAGAACTTGCTCAGTGATTCGACTACAATATCCAACAAGCAATAACAGTAAATTTTGAATTTCTGGTAGACTTAGCACCAGAAATGTATCTCAATCGTAGAAACCTTGAGAAGCTCTTAGATGCGTTCAAGCAATCCCACAATTTGTTTTCATTTCAAAGTGATTTTTTTTTTTAATAAATTCGCTCGACTGCTCTCTCTTTTTGTCCTATACATATAGTTTTACAATCCTTTTTATAAAAGAAATATATCTATTACTTTCATAAAAAGAATTAATAACTATGATAACATTTCAAAATCAGCATTGAAATCAACAGATTAAATTTTAAATTATAATTTGTATTTACTATTTCACCAACTTATTCAACCAGAGATGAGTTTTTTTTTTTTAGAAATTGTATTGATTTAGATTTCTGATGGCCTAAAACCTTTCATCGAAGAGAGCTGAAACCTAAGAGCTTCCTTTTAAGGTTTATTTTGCATAAATGTATTTTGACTATTACAAACCATAGAAGGATTACTCAACTGAATTTTCCTTAATCTTAGTAATTCTTTGTGATCAAAAGTCACGACCTAAGTAAAGAATAAACCAAATTTTCGGGAGTCACTTTTCATTTTTGTGACTAAATGATAAATAGCATTCAAAGTGGATGGCCACTTATTATTAATCAAGAAAAGAAACTCAGAATATATTAAAAATTTAACTATAATTCCTTATTAGCATAGAAATGAGTATTAAAAGCAGCTGATATCATACCTGCTCGCACCTGCACCTGCCTACTTGTGATGATTCCGGACGGATTTGAAGCCAAACACAAGTACGTGACTGAATGAACCTCAGCTAAATAGGCATCTGCTCGAAACGGATGAAACACAAGGGAACCATTGGAAAGCATTTGGCGCAGCCCAGGTACATCTCCCACCGGAGTGCCGTCCGACCGAACCCAACGAATGGAGGGCGGAGGGACACCGTGAGCAGCACAGTCGATTCGAGCACCAGTCGAATTGGCAAAATCTACCCTCATCGGAGGCTCCAATGTGAACACAGGGCCTTCAGGATCCAGAGAACCTAAAAGAAGCAAAACAAAGAAAAAAAAATTCAATTTCATTAAAGTAATTCTGAAAATGTTAATCACAATAATCTGAATAATAATTCCTTCCGTTGACAAACAGACAAATGGACAAACAGAACAAAAACATTCAAGTGGAATAGTACGATTTGGCATACTCATTTCCCAAATTAAGAATATCAATGATTCAAGTCTATTTTTAAATTTTGAAATTGTCGTCATGATTTCTACAGGAATTTCAGAGAAAATAAATATTTTCAGAAAAGATAAAAAGAATTTACAATAATACAATATCCAAGAATTCGCTGTCATGGTTAATTTTATCTTTCTTGAAATGAATTTAACATTTACGCTCTGCTTTACAAGTGCAGGGTCTCATTTTTTTCGAGGATTTGGGAAAGAGGAAGTGGAGACGAAGACAGTCGTGCTCATATTGTTAAAATGGACCATAAATAAGCATCGTTTCAAATGTTAAAGAAATCAGTTCAAACAAGGGATTTCGTGGATCAGTTTTGAGGGATGGGAGGAGTGGAGACCAAAACAAAAGGATCTATGTTTTAAGATAGGGACTATAAATAAGATATGTACCAAATTTTATGAAAATCGTCGAGTCATTAACATTATGCGCGTACAGACATTTTCAAATGGAATACGGAGATTTCGCATCCGCAGTAAAAATAATAAAAAAAAAATGCACCAGCTAAATGAATAATAAATCTAATTTATAACCTCAAACACCCCGTGTTAAATGTGTAAAATATTTTCAGCAAACTGTTTGAAAATAAGTAAAAAATAATAGCACAGTAATTATGCAAAATTATGACAAAGACTTTTTTATAAATTACTAATATTTTATGAACAGTCTTAACAGTGCTTCTCAAAATGTTTTGTTATCCGAAAATTCTGAAAATTCTATAATCGCAATATGAAAACCCGTGTTGAACAAAGGCCAAATTCAAAGTTGTTTAAAGTCACTAATTCTTTAATTAGACGAGCGAAACGAGTCTCTCCAAGCCCACTTTAAGACATTTTGTGATGTTATTCAAAATCTACAGTAATTAGTCATTAGTAAGAAGGAGTCAATTTTATGTTGAAAGTTAGGTTCAAAGTCTGTAAAGCGCAACCGTCAACAAAAGCTAAAATTTGCAGATATGGAAACCTGAGTAACAATGTGATGGAAAATTATGGAAAATTTGATGAGTATTTTGTATGTCCACGTAGAAATCCATGTAGAGGTGCAAAATCATACTTTCAACACTTAAAGCTGTAAATTTTATAAGAATTTTTTTGTTTTTAAAAATCTCATAAGAAATGCCATAACAAAAGCGTCTTTAGTTCCGAAACCGAAGCAAAACTTTCTAATTTCTAATAATAAATCACCGTCGTAATCTACAAATTAGAATAAAAATGCATTTTAAAATGGTGTTTCGTCGTTTTTGTAATAAGGACAGATCCAAATAAAACAAACATATCTTTTTAAAATAAACGATTTATTATAAAAAAAAGAAACATAAAAATTTGTTTCAATTTTTACTAACTGAAAATCGAAACTGTCTATAGAAACAATTTTTAAAACTCTTTTTCGTAATTTATTTTTAAAATTTATTACTATAAACTAGGCATATTAAATCTTCAAAAATATTTCTTTTTTATCTAAAACAAGCATCAGTAATATAAATAAGCAAGAAACTTTAGGTTTTAGCAACAAAAATGAAAATCTTACTTTTTTCGCTACGTCTTGATAAACGCCCACGCACACTCTAAGCACGTGTTCACGCTATGAGACCACTTGCGTATATTTTGAAAAAATGCAGCAGTTTTAAAACCTCGGCTTAATTTTACCCCAAATGGTTCGCGGAAGGTTAAAATGCCTTGTTATTCACTTATGGGACGAACTGGCTGAAACAGACATAAAAATGTAATGAGAGAAATTAGCAACACTAAATTTTAGAAGAATTATTTGTTTCTTAATAACTTGGAAAAAAGTTCAAAAACCTTAACAAAAGCGCCATTAGTTCTGAAACCGAAACAAAAAAATTGTAGTTTCTTGTAATCCTGCAGCATCAAACCATGTCACTTTTCAATACTTTCAATTTTAACATGTATATATATTTATTATGCAAATTTTCGGAAGTGATTTTAACAGTGCGCGAGTCGATTCAAAGTCCGGCTTTGTCAAATCAGTCTTCATTAAGCAACACGGTATGTTAAATAAATGCCACCGCCGATTGAATTAGTGACAGAGACAGAAGTAATAGCAGAATTAAAGAAAGCCAACTAAGCCCTTTTCCTGCTAACTTTTACACGACAAAAGGAAAGAAGTTCTCAGCATTTAAGAATGAAACTCAGGCGCAGCCATTGGAATCAGATCATCAGGGGCTGTTATCGATCTTGTGGGAATGAAAACTCATAAAGTTTTCGAATAATCACGAAGATGCACGAAAAGGCCTTCCTTGAATCATATAATAATTTTTTTTTTTTCACGTTTTAATAAAAAAAGATAGATTTTAAATTTAAATACAATAAAAACTGGTTTATAGGTAATCTAGTTGTACGTATTTCTGGTTTTTGCATAATTGTTTGTAGGTCCTGGCGAAAATTGTATTTTTCATTTGTAATTACATACAAATTATTTCTGAGATATACGTAACTGAGTTATACGTAATTCTTCTTTACACGTAGTATATTTTTGAAAACGAGATTGAATTGTACATATTTTCAACTAAAGATATTATCCAGGTGCACCGATATACAGCTCGGTGTTCCTTTTCGATTTATAATCGTCGCGTTCATGAAGTTTCTGAGCGACTTTTAATGAAAGATCGGTCAAAGACAAAAACTGTGGGAATCCAACTGTATGAATTTTAGCCTTGATGAAACATGTGTTCCCTTCATTCACTTCAGTCTCTCTCTTGCAGCGATGGGTAATAGAAGGAATAAAAGTTACTCTTGAGAGGAAAAAATTAGATTTATTCGGGAAGAGAAAGACAACCCGCAAAAATCAAAAGCAGAAATAGCGAGTAGCTTAAATATAAGTTATACTACATTAAATGCAGTCATTAGTAAGAAGGAGTCAATATTATGTTGAAAGGTTCAAAATCTGTAAAGCGCAACCGTCAACAAAAGCTAAAATTTGCAGATATTGAAAACTGAGTAACAATGTGATGGAAAATTATGGAAAATTTGGTGAGTCTTTGCTTTTCATTTATCGTAGAACTGTAATTGTGCATTGGGTATTAAGTATTTTATTCAATCCCTTAAAGTTTCTTAAAACACGAAATCAGAATTATGAAAATGAATACACTATTTTGAAATTGACATTTTTACAGTTATGCATATCATATGTTGATTTGCCTTATACAATGTTGATATGCCTAATACCTAATGCACAGATGTTTATTATGAGTGTTCTTATTTAAATTTAATTAAAGCTAAACCTGAGCTGTATTCTAAGTAATTCTCAATTATGCACAATTTAAAATTTTCCCCTTGAAATACGTATAAACCAGTTTTTATTTTATTTCTGGATCAAAATTATCATTTCAATCAACCCAATTGCCACACAACGCTAAAAATAAAACATTAAATATTGAGTATTTTATTGAAAAACAATTTAACAATTTTTTTTTAAATATTTAGACGAGTACTATGAATTACATTTGATTAGCCAATTTCTTGTGATTAGTAAAGTATTTTGCTTAGAAAACATCGGGCAACAAGATACTACTCCAATTATCATTGAAGGAATGATTTAGAACAAAGAGTTAGCTTTTCTACGGATATTTTGAATCTCTTTGAATAATAGAAATTCGTACTTTTCACACTGGATGGAACATTGGTGAAGAGAGAAAGAAAATATATGGACACGAGACACGAGAGAACACGAGGACACGAGAGAATTGAGAAAGTGTGACTAAAATTTGAACTGGTCATTCAGTAAATCACTTGGATAGATAAAATGAAATTAAGAAAGATTTGACTTAAAATTCCCTATTTTACTTAAAAAAATATATTTCAAATAAGATATTAAGTAAAAGTATTTTTTAAATTTCTCCAAACGTTACGAAGCAATAACTGAGTAACAGAAATTAAATTTAACAGCTGTTTAAAAAATCAATATAAATGAAACTGAAAGCTTCATTAAAAATGTTCCAATTTTCAATTATGATTAACAGGTGCTGCTTAACACAGGATATGAGTACTAAAGCGCCAAGATTATTTATACTTGACTGCTGCTTTATAATGAAGGTAGAGCAATTAGCGAATCGATAGTTGTGAAGTGGCTTTTATTCTTTGTTATATATTATTGTTTTGCCTAATATTGTGGTAAGAACCATAGTTATTCCTAATAGGCAGCTAAAGCTAACGATAATGTTAATGAATTGTAATATGAATTGGGCTATGGCGAAATATATATTTTTGACAATCAAATTTACTAACGGCCTCAGATCACAGATTTGAACTGAATCAGCTATTTGCGAAATACTATCACTACTTTAGAATTGACTTTTTTCGTATGAGCTCTGAGAACATTTCAGCCTATCAGTCCACGGGGTAAAAAAAAGAGCTTTTTTCTCTTTTTTTATTAACATCGTAAATTTGAATTCCTTTGAGAAGCATCACAACGAGTCGTGGATTGAGCGGACCATGGAAAATAAAAACAAAATGACTTAAAGATGGTTCGAAATGAGTCTACAGTAAATTAATCACTTTCTTTCTGTTAGTAGAAAGTAGTTCAAAAGAGAAATAATTGTATTCGCTCAATTTTTTATGGTATTTTTTGTATAGCTTCATAAAATTTGCTTTTTTTTTTTCAAAAAGTATTTACCTATACAGTGGAACCCCGCCATTCGTCCGCCTCTCTATTCGTACAACTCGTTATTCGTCCAACTTTCTCAAGTAAAATTGAACTCGCCATTCGTTCGCTTGCTCGCGATTCAGACAGCGTGACCTCGGTACTGGCCGCGCCACGCGGTCGCTTCAGTTCAGTATCGTGCTAGCTTCCGTACGCTACGCATCATCCACGCAAGCTTCGTGAAACTTTGTGATATTTTATTGTTATTTTTTGTTATTTTTATTAAAAATAGTGCAGCCACGGATCTAAAAACGATTACTGATTCAACTAAGCCTAAAAGGAAAGCAGTGAGAACGACAATTGAATTGACAAAAAGAAATCGTTGCGAAATTTGAAAGTGGAACTCGTGTCTCTGACCTGGTAACTCAGTATGGTATGGCGAAATCAACCATATCGTCTATACTGAAAAAGAAAGAAACAATAATAGAGGCCTATATATTTATTGTTTTATTAGTTTTTATGTATTTTAGGCTTAACATATTATTACAAAGGTTTATATATGCAATCATCTGAGGGTCTGGAACGGATTAATCCAATTTACATTACATCTTATGTGAAAAAATGATTCGCCATTCGTACAAATCGCCATTCGAACTGCCTCCTGGAACGGATTGTGTACGAATAGCAAGGTTCCACTGTACTTGGATTTATTTTGAAATTCAAGCGATAAGAATGATATTTTTAAGTTATTAAGTTCTAAGATGTTGCAACAAAGATGTTGCAAATCCTGTACGGTACGTAATTATTTACTTATTTTCGTAAATTTAATGATTTTAATACTTTCTTTATTGTAAAAATTCTTGATCGTTGTAAATTGATTTGAGTCACAAAAAACAAAAAGTTCTTTAATTCTTCGATGACATTGTGATTAATAAATAATTAAATTTAAATTGGAGATATTGAATTTGGGTTTGGATATTGCAAGATATTTATTAACTAATATTTTTTGAAAGCTTTATGCATATGATAAATTTCTTAACACCTTTGTTTGTTCCTTTGAAATGAACTAGTTAACATTAGTGCGAACAGTGAATTAAAGAAAATATTCAATTTCCTTGGAGTTTGGATCTTGGATTTGACGACTTATCGATCAACAATTTAGGAATCTATAGAATGAAATTCATAAAACAGAATCAGATGCCATCCTGTAAAAAAAACTCCATTATCATCGGTAACATGAAATCGTTAAATAATGAATATATGCATTTTGAACTGTGGTGAAAAGTGAATGCAGATCATCAATAAATAAAGACTGTAACAGTTATATGGAATCATTCAACTTGTTTTTTAATTTCGTGTAGTATTTCACAGATCTTTATGATTTATTGTAGACAATAAAACATAGGATAGTGGAAATTACACCTAAAATTTCATGGCTAAATATGTTGCCGTTTTCAGAAAAAAAAATCATTCCCATCCCTGTAACATTGCTCTGTAATCAACCACAATTTTGCATAAACTGAGGTAAGCATTCAAACGACAGAAATCAAAATCATATGATCGTTTGTTTCTGAAATTGTGAGAGGTCTGTTTATTACTCGTCTCAAGATGCCGGGTGATAAAACATTGAAAATAAATACGGAAAATTTACCTGTATCATGGCCAAGGCAAGTAATAGAGAGATATTTCTAAACTAATTTGACGTTCGCAAAAAGCTGTTCGTAATGTACTAAGAAAAGGAGATGAATATGATAAAGTTAAAAGAAAACCTAGGAAAAAAGTGTTAAGTGAACGTGATTGTCGGCGCATTTTCCACCTTATGAAGAATAGTCTTTGCGACAAATTCAAACAAGTTTAGGAAAGAGAGTGTCCCATCACTCTGGAGAAACTTGAAGGACCATCTTAATGCAAGAGCTATGAAATTACAACTTACTGAAGCTTATAAAACAATAAGATTACAGTGGGCTCGAAATGTAATGACCTGGGACAAACAATGGAATCAGTGCTGTTTTCGGACGAAAAAAATGTTCAACCCTGACGGCCTTGATGGATATGTATACTATTGGCGATGTCTACAAAAGGAGAAGAAAGGTTAAGTTCAATAGGAACTTTGGTGGGATCTGTAATTTATTTGGGCTGCATTTTTGGAGCCGGCGGAAAGACTGACATTGCATTCACTGATGAAGATTTAACTCTCAAAATTACGAAGAATTATTGTACAATAATAGGATTTCATTTGCTGCAGTGATTTATGGCAGCTCTTGAATTTTTTAGCAAGAGAACTCCTCGTGCCATGTTTCAAAATCAACTAAGAAGTGGTTTGAAGATCAGAAAATTGATGTGATACGTTGGTGAGCATTGAGCCTTGATATGAATCCAATAGAGAATCTTTGGGCTCAATTAGCACGCCAGAAATCATCAATTTAACTATTTTGGAGAAGCTAAATTGGTTTATCTAGATGCTTGGGATGAAATTACAATTCCTGAGATGGAGTCTTTAGTAAAATCAATACCACAGCGTGTATTCGATCTAGTTATAAAATAAGGACGTTAAACAAAGTAACAGTCATTACTACTTTGTTATTATTGGGGAAATTTGGAGGTGATTCCATAGCATTGTTACAGATCTAGAAATTAAATTATTATTTTTTTTCTGAAAACCAAGAAAATCTGTTGTCATGAAATTGAATGTGTACGTTCCACTACCATGTGGTATTATTGTATACAATATTTCATAAAGATCTGTGAAACATTAAACGAAATTCAAAAAACCTTTGCCTGATTCCACAGAAGTGTTACAGAATTTATTTGTGAACCTTCCATTACCTCAATATCAAATTTCTGTAGTCAAGGAGGGAAATCCGAAGGAACACAATGAAATTATTGGTTGGTCTTTGATTTGAAGGTAAATACGGTTTGAAATATAATTATATAACTGAAATCTTGCTTGATTAGTCAATCAAGTCAAGGTGGAGTTATCGCATTCACCTGTCCCTTACCAAAAATGCTACTTTTTTTATTTGTTTGTTTTAATACGTAACGCTTTGAAACACTTTATGAATGATTTTACATTTACAGGTATTTTTCTTTTCAGAATAAAACAATCGCAGTATTTTTCCAAAATAACAAGAATATAAATACTTAAATACGAAGAACATATTACAAGAATATAAATGTGACGATAATAAATAGTACCTTTAATTTAACATAGACGAAAATATGCTCCTAGGATAAATTGCATAGAGATGGCTTATTCATATCCCTGTCCAAACTATTACCAAGGGAAGCTAAACACCCTAACGTTTTAGTCAGGAGAGATTGAAAACTGCATTAACCGATAATTGCAAATCTCCTATCAGCCATAAGTTCCTTCAAGAGTTCAAAAAAGAATCAGTTCACTTGAAATCAAATGATTTCTTAATTAATTGGCTTTTCCAGTTATAGCAGAGTATTCTTTACAGCACAGTTAGCATTTAGAACATAAAAGTTATATTCAGATCTCATTATCAAACATACTGCCTGAAAAAAAATTATATCTCTCAAACTGAAATTGTGAAAGAAGTAATATCTCCAGTATTAAAAAGGTATTTCAAAAACTAGACTGGTATTTCCAGTCATTCATACTGTTTAAGCAAATATTTTTAATGTAAAACTGAAATAAAGTACACAAATATATGAATTTTACGGAGATTTATAGAAAACGAATTCAAAAGATTTTAGTGCTTCTGCATTTATTTTCGTTATAAGAATAGAATTTGAAATTTTATGATTTAAGGATCTGCGTTTCTACCGTCTCATCATTTGTACTAGTAAACTAGAACAATTTTTTTAAATCGAGTTATGGTGTTTTTACTCTACAAAATTTTATTTGAACCGCTCAATGCCTGTAGACACAAGCACTTTAACAAAGTTTCGCTAAGCGCTCAGTCAAACTTCTCCAGACAGTGCTGGAGGGTAAAAAGGAAGGAATTCTATTTGGCACCTTCAATCCTTCAGTCATTGGTGCCAAATAGTATCCTGTGAAAACTTTTATGGAATTTGGATTTGCATAATTTATTTATTATTTTATTTTCTATCGAAATACAAAATTAAACTAGGAATTTGAAATTGCTCATTATTTTCTAGTGTTTCTGCAGGCACTCCTTATTACCGAATAATTTTACCATATTTAGCGAAGTAAGCGGTGCAATAACAGACTTTTCATTAAAGATCATACTTGAATAAATGGACCTTCTCTAATATCCACTTCCTTTATAACTTAATGAAAGTTTTGAATTCAATTAGCATTGATATTTTAAGGATTATATCTTGGAAAAAAAACTATTAAATTTTAAAAAAAATATTACTTTATCTGAAGAATTAGCTGAAAAAATTATATTCAAGCAAGATTTTGGATATATCAATAAGTTTATCGATTAATTTATCGTATTTTTACTTACTTAAATATTAAATAAACAAAAAAACAATATTTTCAAAGCATTTCGTGGATAGCGATCTTTATGAAATGATGTAGAATAATGTCCTAATACCAGATTCAAAAACTTCTATCAGGAATTTTGGCTTTTTGAATCTGGTATTCACTCATTAAAAGTGGAAACGAGCTCTGTCCGACAGAACTCGAGACGTTATGAAAGCACTAGCGTATACGCTCCGTCGACAATGATGGGAGAACAATGTGACGGCTTTTCCTTGAATATTTTAAATAAAAAAATTTTTTCTGTGTTTAAATATTATTTTTGTGTAAGAAGGTTTAACGTGCATCAAATGTAAACTTATTCATGTCAAGAAATGTCTCTAACAACTCTTCAGTTCGTTGCTGAGAGCGAGCTTCTGCATCTATGCTCGTCTGCGCTTGTAGCTAAAAAAAATTAACATTGAATTTAAATTTTAATCTAGTAGGATAAAATTAATGAGATACTTTTTTTTCTCTGGCTCTTCGTTCATTGCGTCAGACCCATACAGAGGGTGTGTGTGATAAGAGATAATTAACAAGAATAATTTCAATGCAGTCCCCTTGGCCTAATGGATAAGACGTCTGACTTCGGATAAGATTGAAGGTTCGATTCCTGTCGCGGATATTTCATTGTAAAATTTATTTTCATTTTCACAGGAAATTAAAATTATTTTCCAAACCCAGAAGAAATGTGCTACGAAAGTAAGTTAGACACAGACAGATCTCGAAAACTATATAGGAGATTATCTAAATAACTAGGCGGATACCGTCGCTTCGCACCGGAACCCTTGCATATATAGCATTTAAGAAAAAAACTTTATTTAGCAAATTAATATTGAGATCGGAGAATATACGGTAATCGGTAACCTGTTACATTCCTGACCATACGCACAAAGACAATATCCCGAAGCACATTTTTTGCACATTTTTGCATGTATCTTGCAAACGCAGAAACGTTTGTGAATGACTGATATATCGTTCGATAGAACTTTCAAATACCAATATTTTCTCAATATAATGTTCTCTTCCAACTTTTATACTTTTTATGCAAAATTTTACCATTTAAAAGGCGACATCTTGAAACCAAAAAATTTTTTCGAAAGATTTTTCTAGCAATTTGTAAGTCTTAAACATTTTATCCATTTGCATGACCAATCTATCTCTTATAGTTTGGTCACAAAATTGGGATAACAAAGTCTTATGACAGAATGACAGACAGAATAATGTTTTTATATATATTAACTACACTGGTTACCATTAATTAAGGAAAAAAACAGAAAACTTTCGATAACTTAAAAAAATAAAATGATTAATCTATATAATTAGATTATAATTGGTGAAAACATACAGCATACCGTACGTTATCTAACGACTCAAAAATATATTATATAAAACACTGATTTCTAATCGGCACATTTAGAACTAGGACAGAAATAAGATATCTACAAAAATATTCAATGTAATCCGATGAAGAGTGTAGCCAACAATATTGTAGACTACACAACGTTGTTTAGGTATACATAGGGATCCCAGATTTTATTCCTAAAGCGTCTAGCATTCATGCTTTCTCTTGGAAATAGATACAGATATGAGCGTCCACCTAATCAATCTTAAACCATCATGCTACTTCTACCATATTAGGAGGAGGATGGAGTGTCCCTCGTTCCTGTGATCCTGTGTTTCCTGTGGTCCAACTCTCCAGATCTAACACGCCCTGGAATCGCTCTGGAAAGCAAATCTGGACTCATCTGTTAGTAATACTCCATTGGTTTCCAGTCCAATTGATGTGAAGTCTTATCATTTCAAACTTTCCCTCCTCAGATAAGTAGTTATGGGGGATAAAGGGCACGCAAACTATTGAAAGCCTAGCATAAAGATCTCTGTCGTAAAGCATTCTGCTCACACTGGAAGCATAGCCTATACACAATCGTAGCACTATGTTGGGGCACATAAGACAGCGGTCATCCGCAAAGTTGTAACCCTTGGTATTTCTTCACTGTACTTTCGGGAATCTGATTGAGTATTTTGAAATTGGTTCCGCAGTGTTTGGGCCACAGAAGGACTCACATTCAACCACCTTCCTACATCTTGTCAGGCTTGGCATTTAGTCTTCCGACAGCTCTCCACATCCGTTAAATGATGTCTCCAAGCCATTAAACTTCTGTCTTCACAATTCGAAAACGAATCACCATAACATCTCCGAAACAGCCCATTTATGTTACGACTCATTTGCATCAACCGATTATAGCGCCACTCATTTGCATTCAACATCCTAACACCACATTACACCACATTACATCATATTTCATGTTAAATATCCAGGTTTCATACCAATCCAACTCATTTTTACCACATAATCGCGATTTTTCTGTTTTTATCCTTAATTAATGGAAACCTGTTTATTATCCGCTTTATCCTTAATTAACGGAGACCTGTGCATAATTGTGGATGTCTGACTGTCTGAAGTTTACTCATTCCCACAATCTTTATCCAATCGACACTAAAGTATGCAGAATAATTGGCTAAGATCCAATAGATGTCATTAGATACGTATTGTTTGGAAATTTTCCATTTAAGGCCTAATTTTTTACCGTTTTTTCTCCTAGTCTTGGACATGGACCAATGCTTTGATGACTTAATTCTCTATAACCCAGTAAAAGTTAGAAGGGGAACGCAGGCCAGAGGTTCACAATCTTTCTTAGTTTTACGACATCCTTACGATCTTCTTAGGTCTAAAGAAATACTTCCTAGCCCTAAAGAAATAGTTGCACTTATTAAATAATCAGATCCAAACAACTTAATAAGTATTTATGATCTACCAGATTTGTAGGAGTTTGCAATAATAATGTAAGTAAATTGAAAAAAACAAATAAAAAACAAAACAGTATTCTTACTGTTGTCCGACAGATTTCGACATTTATCACTGATAGTGTTATCATCTTCTGCAATTTGGAATTGTATGTTTCCCTCAAAAATTTGAAATATCTCGCAGCGGCCCTAACAGTGCACGAGTCTAACAATTTTTCAATTAAGGCGTACCTGGCACCACGGACCATAGTTTGGGAATAGTTGCAGTAAATAATAACTTTCCGATGTAGCGATCTAGCGATGATACTTCGGCTAATTTCCAAATATTTATAGAAAAAAAAACATCTTTAATATTATTCATTTGCCTAACAGCATGCTCTAAGTACTTTTTTCAATAAAATAAATTTCACATAAACTCTATTTTTCGGAAAGACTATTTCTTATTATTTTAAGCATAACGATGAACGATCCTAAAGATTTTTCAATTACCTTTTTTGATGCCATCAATTTAGCTAGACTTATTAAAAAAAATTCGAAAAATTTCCCCAAGCCATTACTGTAAAAAGTTTCCATAAATCTTCCGTTAAAAAATGCAGTTTGAGAAAGGAAAATGCAGGGTTTTTTTTTTTTCTGTATAAATAAAAGGAAAAAAAAATTATCCAAAGCTTTTAAAATTCGAAAATTCACTTTCCCTGGTTGGAAAAGAAAGATATATCCTTAAAAAAAAACAATCCAAGTACGATCTACAAATACTTACAAGCACAATTCGCATTCTGCTTTCAGTGTTTTAAAGATTTTTTAATTTTTTAATTTCCTGAAGCTTTCTCCTAAGAATATATAAAAAAAAAGAGAAAGATGAAAAGTTACTTTTTTTTCATCTGTCGGAAGAAAAAATAAGAATTCCAATATCCTTTTGGTCATTTTTCTTTATTTTACTTTTATATTTAGATTTATTTCTTGGAATCAGGCATTATCAAGTTTTTGCAATTTGTCACAGGATGTACATTGTAAGAATTTATGTCAGCACAAAGAACAACCTAATAGGATTGGATGTCAACAACTAATACGTCATGTCTGACGTCAACAGCAAAGAACGGATTGTTTTTGTAACTCTGCTTCATTTTTATTCTGATGATTTTTCTATACAATTGTTGAATATTCACTTCTTAAGCAATAAACGAAAATTCATGTTTATGCTTCCTGTAAATGTGATATCCAGTAACTCCAAATATATCCAATAATTCAGAATCACAGACAAAGTTTCGTTTTTTACATATTAATTTAAACTTTTTTAGAAATTGACAAATACAAACTTGAGTAATTTACTTATTATTATGTAGTTTTATTTTTTATTATTTTTACTTTCTATTAATAGCGTAAAAAAAGACACAATAGAAAAAGAATTACTTAGATTAAATTTAATATTATTTTTATTATATTTTGATGAAATGAACTAATTGAGACAAAAGAATAATATATATCTTTTTTTTCCTGAAATACAAATCTAAGCTGTAGTTAAGTGCTTGTTAGGCATTCAAAAGCATTTTTAATCAACAGTAATATCATATTCTGGTTAATTCAATTTAAATTATATGCAATAAGTTTAAAGCAATAATATTAATTTTTCTGAAATCCTTATAATAAAACTTAATAAGAATCAGAATAATTCAATATTACTTTTTTACATTCATAGTGCGGGTAGGATAAAATGATGAAAGAATCCGATTGGCACAGAATATTGTAAATAATTATTAAGACTAAAATAAAAATTATTACTTCGATTTCATTAATTAATTCTTAATTATTTGTCTTCATGATTTGTCTTCATGATTTGTCTTCATTATCTATTTATTTATTTATTTATTTATTTATTTATTTATTTATTTATTTATTTATGATAATTAACATAATTTATTTATTTATACTATCTTGCTAAGGATTTTTTTTTTTTGCGATAAAATTAAAAAAAAATATTATTATGTTGTGTTCTGCTCCGTTATTACCCTCCAATTTTACTTTTAATATTCAAAATAAGAAATAGGGACTTACTTAATTTACTGCACTGTAGTGTCTGTAAGTTTGTAGGGCGTGGATTTGTTCAATGAATGACTTCCATAAGGACGGCGAAGAGAATTCAATTACACTTTTGAGCTTTTATAATATATTATAATATGTACATGTTATTTGTACTGAAGAATTTGTGTGTCGTGCTACTAACGAATCTACATGAAATTCTTAATGAGAAATAATCTTGAAAGATGTAAGTTCGCGTGATATGGAAAAACTACTGCTGTTGAACTAATGATAGAAAGAAGTCTTTTTCGACACACGAGATCTTTCACTGCATTACCTCCACTATCGCCTTCAAAACGCACCGAATTTTTCCTTGCAATCAGACAAAGCACGATAACAAGGGAAACCAAGGGATATAAGATTTAGGAAAAGTAAGAGAACTATCGAAATTCTTAACCCATCTTTCTTCAAGAAACGGAACGAAAAAAAAGATAGGTAAAAGCTTATAGAAACATTTTTTTTTTGCTATCTTTATCTACGCTTTATTAACAAGTTTAATTATTTAACTTAAGTTAACAAGGATAGTAGAAACATTAAAATAAATAATTATAACAAGTAAGACCTGAAGAACTGGAGAAAGCTTAGTTATCATTAATATACCTAATGATGTTGTCGTAAAGTACAATTAGCTACTCTTGCTATAAAAGTTTGAGTAAAGCTAAATAAAAAAAAAAACCAAGATATATGAATGGAACATAAATCTGCCTTTTAACTTCTAGCTTAGTGGGATAATTCGTTGCTGATTTATTAAAGAGGCTCATGAATGGTGGTTTTTGGTGTAAAAAAACCTCTTATATATAAAGTTGAATTAATTTTTGAATCAATAAAGAATAACATTTACTAACATCCATCTTAGACTTAAATTTTCAATTTAAAAAAAAAAAAATACTTCATAATTATCTTGATTACGGCAATTGTGGTTTGGTCTTTAGCCCCTTATAACGACTATACTAAATGCAGAAAACAATAGCAAGTATCATGTTTTATTTCTGAAAGTTATCATTACAGCACTAACTTCATAGTAAAAGCAGATATTGAGTTATCTTGGTTAAATTGTAATGATGGTATTTGGAAGTATAAAACGTCACTAGGTTCCAAGCGTTTAATTTACAGACCTAGCATACATCAGAATCATTAGGAATTTTTATTTGTTAGCCCGAAAGGTATGAATGAAATTTCATTTTCTTAGGGTAAATGATTATTGATTTAACTCGATCGAATTGAGAGGGAAGGATGGATGGTTTTACGCATTTCACTTAAAAGTCCATTCTAAAACTCTATTTGTTTAAGCACTTTTGGGTCAGTGATGCATATAAAAGCGAGTTGTCAATTTAATTAAGTATTCTTAATAATTATCTTTATGTTTGAGTCCAAGAATTATATTAACGTGTCCCAGAATAATAATATGTATAATTATAATAAATATAATTCATTTTAGTTGATAAAATTTTTTGCATGCTTGTTTAATTAGCTGATAAAATTTGATAAAAATTTGGAATATTTTAAATTAACAATTTTCATTTACTAACTTACTTTCTGATCTGAGAATGCTCATTTTTGAAATAAATTTAAGTGTATTTAATGTTATTTAAATTAGCTTCTTTCATCATTTGATCGGTTTTTCTTCTTCTCAATTATCTAAATCTTAACTTAGGCTTTTTACTTATTTCCGTTTGTTTTCTTTTTTTCAAAATAAGATTAAAACATATTGCGATAGCGACTCTCCATAATTTTATCGCAATGTAAATATTCTTTCCATTGGAGATCATTTATCTGTTCTTTTGTTATAAGAGAAGTTTCTTTAACTAAATTTTCTTAGGAATAGCCGTACATATCTTTATCGTGGTAAGAATCCTTTTTACTTTAATAGGAACATTTTGTATTTATCAAGGGAGTCAATTAATAATATTACATGTATGCATTTTATACATTTATTAATAATAAAATGATAACAGTATTTTTTTTAGATAGAGCATTGATTTGGAGCATTGTAGGCTAATACGTATTTGCTTTTTACGATTTGGATATCAAACACCTTTTGAATAATTTTATAAATATCTGTCTTGATCCATAAAAGCTAGAGTTCTCATAAACAGGGTGTTTCAAAATTAAATATACACACTTCAAAAATTTATATTTCATTAACAATATACACAATTTTAATTTTCTTTAGGACATTTTAAAGCTAGAAGGTATTGTTTTATTTTTCAGTCTTGTTTTATTGTTACGGAAACACTTAGATTCAACTGCATGGTCAGGTGAGATTACATTCAAAGTTAATGGCCACGTAAAATCGTAGCAATTGTGTTTATCGGGCTACTGAAAATCTCCACTTCAGAAGGATATCAATCTACGTGGTGTCACTTGTATTGATAGGAGTCTCTTCACGTAGAGTAATTGAATTTACGATTTAAGGGTGCTAATAATGGTGAAAATTATCACGAAATGTGATTATACTATAACAAATATCTGAAACATGTTTAAAGATATATTGGTGTTTTTTTCAACAAAGTCCACACATTTTCATACGGTGGGACGGAATTATGTCAACAACGAATTTCCTGATTACTGGATAGGTCCCAGATCACATCTGTTTTTTATAGATACATTCATGCATTTTGAATAAATAAATTTATGTTATTCTGAATAAAATTGTCTATGACTTAGCTTGAGAATGTTTTAAAGAAAGTTAAAATTGTGTATATTATTAAGGAGACATAAAGTTTAAAGTATGTATACAGGATGTATCTGAAATGTGCTGCCAAACTTAAAGGTTGTATTCAATCATGCAAAACAACGAATAAATGTCATACAAACATCGGTCTGGAAATATCTTTCCAAGATATGAACGATGAAACGATACGGAGGTGTTGGCCTTTACGTCGTATTGTAGAGTCATTAAATTGCTCCTCAGCCATCGTGACATGTAATGGTCAATACCCCTCCCCCAATAACAAGTGGACAACCCCCTCCCCCAAACAAAAGTGGAGCAGTCTGGTTGAATGTATTCCAGACATCAGAATCGCCGCGGCTTGTTCTAGAAAACATCATGACAGCAAAGCAGAGATGACCGACATCCATTTCACTTACGGAAGAGCAAATGGAAATTGCAGAGAAGCTGCACTACTGTACCAGGAAGTATCCGCAACGACAGTGTCCATCCAGGAACATATTTAGTGTGATTCATCGTCGTCTGGTTGACACAGGATCATTAACACCCGCTACTGTCGATAGAGACAGAGACCGACATATCAGAACAATACACATTGAAGAACAGGTGCTGGATGAATTTGCAGAAAATCCTGGAATGTCCACTAGAAAGATTGCCAGAGAAGTTGCATATCCAAGCAAAGTGAACACAGAATTCTCCAGGAACAGCTTCTCCACCCATATCACGTACAGAGAGTGCAAGGTCTGTCACCCACCGATTACCCTTCCACGTCTGGTCTTTTGCACATGGTATCTGCAACACTGTGTTCAACCTAATTTTGCGCAGTCTGTGCTTTTCACCGACGAGTCTTGCTTCACGAAAGATGCCATTTTGAATTTCATAATGTTCACCACTGGTCCGATGAAAACCCGCATGCTATTACACAGTTACGGCACCTAAAAAGGTTTTCCGTAAATGTCTGGATTGGTATCATCGGCGACCATCTCATCGGGCCAGTGTTTCTGCCAGCTAGACTAAACGGCGATGCTTACAGGGATTTCCTGGAAAATGAGTTGCCTACATGCCTGTTCCTTTGCACACTCGTCGTCACATGTGGTTCAGGCATGATGGTGCGCCACCTCATTTCAGCCGTACAGCCCGATGACTTCTGAACGAACGTTATCCTGACCGTTGGATTGGAAGAGGGTGACCAACAGCACGGCCTGCTCCTTTCCCTGATTTAAACCCTTTGGACTTTTCCGTACGGGGTAATCTTAAAGCATTAGTGTACACCCCACTGGTTCCTTACGCTCACGCACTGTATGATCGCAAAGGTGATGGGTGCAACACAATTCGACGTGCATCTGGCATCTTCGACCGTGTTCGGCAGTTGATGGAACGACGTTGTGTTGCGTGCATTGCGGCCGGTTGAGGACATTTTTAGCAATTTCTGCGAAACTGAGCGACTTTACAGTCAACACCTCTGTATTGTTGCATCGTTCATATCTTGGAAATAAAGCATTTCCAGATCCATGTTTATATGACATTTATTCGTTGTTTTGTATGATTGTATACAACCTTTAAGTTTGGTAGCACATTTCAGTTACACCTTGTATACAGAGTATAAATGAATGCATGAAACATCTAGGGCGTATAGGGTTTTGAAAGTGGAACACTTTTTGATGAGGAAGATGGGTTTGAAAACGCACCGATTCCCTTTTACACTCCCTTGTTTATTCACTTCAATAGTTTCAACGGTTTGTCATATTTTACTTAACATAGGGCAGTAGATTCTTGAGTATACCACTGTTGTGTTATTAACAACAACATATAATGATCACGCGCAATTAGTAAGCTCTATGTCAGGGGTTCTCAAACTTTTGGAATGTTGTATCACTTAAATAAACTGCTAAAAATTCATGTACCATCATGTTCATATTTTGTAATCGGACTTTGTGCAGCCAAGAGTATGCGTTTATGGTAAGAGGACAAACAAATAAAATAAACAATCTTGTCAAAAAAAAAAAAATTTTTTTTTTTAAACATGATTTTTTTTCTTAACAAAAAATCAAAAAAAAAATCAAAGTCAAGCTGTCTTTTGTTACATCTTTGTGTACCAAATGAAACAACATAATGTACCACTAGTGGCATCATGTGTACCACAGCTTGAGAATCCCTGCTCCATGTCATGCTCATTTCTCTGTCATTGTTTACTGAAGTTCTATTCAAGAACAAAATGACTCGTTTAAGTTTGCGTTTACGTTATATCGACATGATGTTAATTTATAATGACAGACATGTGAGCATGACTTAACGCTTACTGATTGTACGTGATCATTATATGTTGTGCTAACGACAACAATGGTATACGCATAATGACAGACATATGAGCATGACATAACGCTTACTGATTGCACGTGATCATTATATGTTGTGCTTACGATAACAATGGTATACGCAACAATCTACTACCCTGCATTAAGTAAAGCATGGCAAACCGTTCAAACTATTGAAATGACTCAAACAGGGGTTGAAAAGGGAATGGTTGACTTTCCGGATCCATGTTCCTTATCAAAAGGTATTCCATTTTTACAACCATAAATGTCATAGAAGTTTGTTGTATATATTTATTTACATCCTGTATAATTCTAAAATATCATGCATTTTTCAATTATTTGAGGCTGTCCTGTGAAGAAGGCTGAGTAACTAATTTTATTTAATCTTGTAACTTGTTAAAAATATCAATTTATTAAATTTTCCGTCCAAAATAGTTTTGTATTATTTCTTCTTTTTTTCTCGGTTCAATGACAAATACAGTTTCATCACAAATAGAAATAGATCAAATTAACAAGTCTCTGAATTTAAGCTGAATTTTTCCGTATTTGAATACATAAACGGACACCCTTCTGCACCTTATCTGATTAAGGAAATCCTTTTTTACAGAAACTGTTCCTTTTTGCCATGTTGATTTATGATTCTCATCTTAAGCCTCTAGTACTCCCTGTTTGCATTACTTTGATATACTTTTTCACGTTCAAAACAATGGACGCACTAAGAGATTACAGCCAACTACTTTTTTCAGTATTTAATTACCTATGTAAAAAGAAATTGTAATTCATAGATATAGGGATAAAGTTAAGCCATTCAACTTATTATCTCTTTAACCATCTGAAAGTGGATGGTGACAGGACGAGAAAATGAACCAATTCCATACCCTCTTTAATAAGCTTTTTATTTCTTATCGCCAGGAATCTTTTTCATTAGTAAAGCATCTGTCAAAGCTAACCGAAATATTAAGAAAATTTTTTGAACAGTGTGAAAAATAAATAATTTACACAATTATACAAAATACAGATCGAAGAAGTTACCTCTCTCAACTTTACCTCAAACTCTTGCCCGAATGTCGTTCACACCCTTAGTGGCCACGCTTATCATTTGCAAACTGTCATACTGTTTACACCTAATTAATTGGTACTGCCGTACTTTTCGTAGCAGAATTTATATTGCACGAGGAAGTTTTATGGTAGCTTTCTGCGCAGGATGGATAGCGAAACATTCTCATCTGCGTTTAATGGTCCGTGCTTAGAAGATTTTCCTGCCATGAAATCTGAAATCATATGGATGAAAGAAGGTTGATACTCGCAACTGATGTAGCTTATAGTCCACTCATTCAAACCGTCAATTTTTTAAAGATTGAGGCAATCGAGAGAGATGAGTTTGATATATTTATGCTGAAGAGTTTTATTTCTTTTTTTTTATAAAGATAATTATGTTTTTATAAAGACCATCTTTTCTTTTAATAGTATCGTCGAATGTTAATTTTTTTTTAAAAAGAATATTAAAATTATCGTATTCTGTCGCTCTTGTCGATTGTTTAAAATTTAATCATTAAAATTATGAAATGCTTAACGTCATTAATTCATTTCATTAACTGGTGCTTATTTGTTAATTGAAGTCCATTTAAAGCTGTATATAACTTGTGAAGCTTGATTTTGTCAATGATTTGCCATACCTTATGTAAGAATTACTCCAAGATCTAGCACTCACATACCCATTCCTATGAATTCGCGGAATGTATGAGGGCTGTTCCGTATGTATGTGACTTACTTCATTATTCAGAGTCGCAATTGGCTCGAAGTGTTGAATGGACTTCTTTCTCAAAATAGAATCCTTCATGCATAATACAACGTTTGTAGCGGTCTAGTGATATTTTATCTAGCAGTTTTATTGTTCAACGGTGATAGTTCTACTATTTAAATTTCAGATTCCTAACAATTTGTACCTAATTTGGATAGCCAAGAATGAAACGGTGAAAGGAAAAGGAAATTTGGGAGAGTAGCTTCCTTTACCGAATCTTTGGATGTTTTCCTGGTATTTCTTTGTCTCAATTGCTGAACTCTGACATCTAATGCTGAAATACAACGAATTTGAAATATAATAGCGATCATGCACTGATGGCTGCTAAGTAAATCTGTGAGGTGTTGGATCAATGAATGACACTTCTGCTTAATAAGAAAATAAAAAACGAAACATTAAGAAAATAATTTTCCTTGAAAACTAAGTTTACTAAGCTTACTAAGTTAATAAGTTAATAAGTTACTAAGGTTTTTTTAATAATACTTATTCTTCCTCAAGAAAACACGCTTAAAATATTGATAAATTGTTATCTTTAATGAAATAACTGTCAGAATTCATCTAAAATCTTATTAATGTGATTTTAAGAATCAGTTTCATTAGACAATCATCCTGACGGACAAAGTATTTTCAATTTTCAATTAAGTTAAGTGACATTCTGGCTGTGAATTTGGAGATGTTAAAAAGAAACCACTGAAATAGTACCCAAAACATCAGACACCAGGAATTCCACTTCGAAAGGACAAAAACTTCTTGACGACCACCATCATAGGGGTCGAAAAAGAAAGAAAAAGATAACGACACACATTCTAATTCGATATTGCTTATTTCGCGAGATCCGAAATTTTGTAAGAGTGACCATTGAATTGATGCAGAAAATCAAACAATACTGAAATTCCACCTCCAAGAGCTAGAAAAGGGGTAACACGGTCGATTTTGCCGAATTTCCGATACCTAGAAATCTGAAATTTGGGATTATTGCAGAATGACCATTCAACTGCTGCACAAAGGCAACCAGGAATTCCAAACCAAAGAGATAGGCAAGGTAAAATTTGGAAAAACTTTTCATAGGACGAAACTTTTCAGTTTGTTACATGAAAATTTTAGTTCTACTATAATGAATATTTGGGGCTCTTGGGATCAGAGATGACGTATTTGATAATAATTTCGAATAATCTGGAAGCTCACCTGATGTTTTATTTTACTTTGATTTTATTTCTTCACTTCAGACATATCCTTTAACCAAAAATAATGGTTTTTACAACAAAAGTCTGCCTATCTGTAATTTTTTTGCTAACAGTAATTCTGGAGTTCTCCCGTACTTAGACTGGTTTTTATTCCAGTAACATTTTACAATTTTTTAAATTTTAATCATTTCAAAAAAAAAGAAAAAAAAAAAGATGCATCATTTTGAATATAAATTTGAGGTTTTGTAAATTTAATACAATCTCTAACATAAAAGTAAAATTCTACCACTGGATGTTGAATTTTCCCTACTGTGCCAAATTACGAGCCACTTAGGCATTTTTTTCTGAAATTTGTTTCTTCCAGCCACATTGTTCTTCGACTAATATTGATGTTTCCAGTTATGTCAATACAAGCCAAAAACAGCATTTATTACCTCATCAAAAGTATCCGGACTGTTGCTCACAAAAATTCTTACTCTTATATGAAAGATATTAACATGGAGCCAGTCCATTTCTTCTCCTATAACATCCTTCATTCTGGAAAGGCTTTTCATTACATTTTGGTACATTCGCTACGGGATTCTCTTCCATTCTTTAGTGAGGTTCTTTTACTGATATCGGCCTGGCTCAACATTCCAATTGATCCTAAGGCATTCGATGGGATTGAGATCAGGATAGTTTGCAGACCAGTTCGTCAACGTTGATCCTATTACACCATTCCTGCACAGAATTCGCTTTGTTTCAATAAATTGACAATAAATTGTCGTGTTGATACAGGAAAAGGTAGTTCTCGAATTGTTGATGACTTAAAGCTGGAAGCATCATTATAGGCCGTATTGTTCAGATTTCCTATCTGGAAATAAGATTCCGACTCTTGAAAAACAGCCTAAGGCCGTGATGCCACAATTTCTCCTGATATCCGCCAATAAGCCCATAAATAATTACAATAACTCAAAAATGATTTATCTTAAGAAATCTGTAATTTTTGATAAACATCTTCAAACTTTTGAATCTGTAAGAAACTGTACCCACAGGTGTTAGAAAGCTGATAGTTTACTGGTAAATTTAGACTATCACTATCCTTCTAAATCTTAACACGTGAGTATTTGAAAACTGACATGTCAGCTATATCTTGTTACATAACGGATAATTAGTAATGGAGAAGTGGTAATTTAGATAGTTTGATGGATTTAGTTAGTTGGTGTACTATATCTACTAAATTATGTCTGTTGAATTAATTTATATCTGTTAAATTATAAGATGGAGAGAAAATGTCTTAAAATGGCTTCCCAGCTATGTTAAGCATATTCTGATCTTTTAAATTCTACAATAATCCAATTTTCAGTTCCTCCTTAAGAACTATACAAAATTTTAAATACACGTAATAATCGGCAATGTGAAATTTATATCATTCTAATAATCTCAATGTTCTGTAGCTACTGCATTTAATTGCAACTGAAGGTAATATATCATGGATTATAATATGTGTAGCTATTAATACTGAAATGGACTCGAATGAAAGACATAATGGATAATAATAAACATGAAAATCAAAAGTACTTAAACGTGTAACTGAAATTTAACATGAAATGAAAATTAAATCAATTTAGGAACGACAGATACAAATAAAGAGATAATTAGCGATTACTGGGTGTAAATATATCTAAACAGGATTTATGATTTTAATAATCAAAATTTAAGAAATAATTGTAATAAAAATTATAGTATTTTATTTTGAAAACATAATTGGAATCGAAGAACAATTATATTTATATTCCCAATTATATTTTGAATTAAAACTGTGATAAGAAAAAAAAAGGCATAAAAACGCACACTGATTAAAGGTTCACTGATCTATTTTTGAATATTTTGTACTGGGAACCCAAGACGGACCGTTTCGAGATTCCTATCTCTCCTCGGTTGGGTTCGCCCAGTATTCAATAGCTCAGTGGAACCAAAAGAAAGATATACAGAGGACACATGAACAAAAACAATGACCCCTTTAGTTAAAAAACATCAAAATATAAATTAAAAATAAAAAGGGTAGTGAATTAATCCCCGTTAGTTCAACGCTTAGCATACGAGGGATTAATTGTAAAGAAAATATACACATAACAGCCAAGTTTAATTACAAATTATCAATTACAAATTGTCACAAAGTGTGACTAAACAATAATCGTTACACTATCACGAATATGGGTCTATTCTTGCTCTTCAGGTATAAAATGGCTTCACAACAGAAAATTTATTCGAGGCTGCAACATTTTTAAGGAACAATCGATTATTGATAACAGAGATGGATTATTAAAATACCAACTTTCAATATTAATAATATAAAAATACAAATTATAAATTTTAAATTAAATTTTATTTAAAAATTCTGTATGCATGATTTCAACCAATTCTTATTAATAACTCAGAGAAAACAGTTTGACAGAATCTTAGCTTCGTTCCTTAATTACTTAATAATTTTTAACCTCTTCTATAAAAGATATCCATCCTTAGTATTCTGTCCGGAAACAGGTCCACCAGCCTATTGAATTCATTTGGAACTCCCAGAACCACCTGGGGAAAGATACTGAGGTGGGTTCCCGTGGCCTTCCTCAGGAAGCCATTATGGTAAGGCTTCAGACCGAAGAGAAAGCGAAGAAGAGGCTGACAAACACAGGAAAGGAAATTGAAACAACCCAGCCACGTCCGGGAATCGAACTCAGGCGCCGGCACAACAACCATACGGCAGACCGCCATCTAGACCGCTCGGCAACGCCGGCGCGGCATAAAAGATATATTTAATTATTATTTACTGTCAAGAGTTCAAAGGCAGCAAAAACAGCCTGAGGTCGTCACAATGAATTCTAGTTTCCTAACTGGGTCTCCAGTTGATCTTATATTGTAATATTTCTTGCTTTTTTTTTTGCTATTTCTTCTGTTATTTTCTGGTATCTTCTACTTCTCAGCAAAAGCAATGTAATTGAAAACCATTGCTAGCTGCTTTCATTTCTTCTTTTGTCTCATACGACCATGAAAGCCTTCTTCATTTGATCTTCAGCTGTTTACCTCATTCCTTTTTATTCTAAGTTTAATAGGTAAAGTGAATAAAGGAAAAAGCTGATGACCGTGTTTGGATAAATTAACAGAACCTTCGAAATTGAAGAACTTTTGAGACGAAGATGGAGGAAAATATCTATACAGAATTATTATTTAAAACTATTACTTAAAATACTATTTTACTATGAAAAACTATTTTGCAATGTTGTTAAAATATATCAACCATCGATAAATAGAGGAGAGGCTGTGTGGCTTTATTTCGTCTTGTTACTTAATTAGTTATTTTCCATGAATAGCTTTCACCCCCATCCCTACTAATGACGCTGTATGAGAAAAAACTCTGATTATTAAATTTTTTCGACTAAAGTGTTAACACGTTTTGAATAAGGAAGTGAAAATAATTCTTTGAGGCACTTAATATTTATAGCAATTACTAAATCATCTTAACTCCTTTCCTTCTCAGCGTAAATTAACCTCTTATCCAATTAAGGTAACATTATCAGTAAAATTTCTGTAATGCAGTAATATCTTCTAATATAAATACTTAATGGAGTTACAGTATTCGTTAAACTAAAGGAAGTTTTTAACAGTGTCCTTTTTTTAATGTTCAGATTTAAGGCGTTCTCTATATAGGAATTACCTTGAAAGATAGGTGGATCTCAGACTCATTTAAGAACTGATGCAATTGTGCAAGAACTGTGAGTTATCGATTTCTTTACGTCCAAAGGTTATTATTTTTTTTGTATGTGTGTTTGTGTAGATAATTTTTTTTTACTTTTTCCGTCACTTTTTAACCTATTTTTCAAAAGAAAATAGATTTATGAATCTTTGTGTGTTTGCACATATCTGTAAGAACTTTTGAACCTGTGGACGCCTCTTTTTGAAAGGGATCTTCTTGATTGATGAATCTTGAATCACTTAAATTTGTCTGATTTTTAACCTTACTTTTTTTCACAAAATAAAATCAAAGGATTGGTGGCTCCAGAAAAAAGTCTTTCTTTATCTAGCTGCGCAGATCGCTGTTGCTTTTATATATTTTCGAACATATACTCAATTACATAAAATTTCAGCATTATATAGAAAATTAAAATCTATTTTTTATTACCCATTTCGACAAAAACTAATTAGTCACTTTTTTTTTTGGAAAAGCTTGTATGCTCAGAACTGTAAAAATTCTCCAATCTCTCTCTTTCTCTCTCTCTCTCTCTTTCTCTTTCTTTAAAATACGAAGAATTTTCAATCTCCAAAAACAAAAGTATAGTTGTATTTCTTTATTAAAGCAATTTTGTAATGATTAAATCTGTCTTAATAAACTTCTTAATAAAAGACATGAGCATCCAAACTTTCCAAGATTGCGACTAAAAGCATAATTAGAGAAAACAGCGAAAATACAATTGTAATGCAGTAATAGTCTGAATATTTAATACTGAAATTAGCAGGAGTCTGCTTCTGTATTTATCGTTGAGAAAGACCTTCGTTTTTCTTTCAATGAATGAATTGTTCTTGGAATGAACATGCATTATGTAGACATATTCCAAAAGCACAACTAAATTAACAGTTATGTTTGATCATAACTGCATATTAAATTTAGCTCTTTAATACAGCTTAATTTTTAGACAGATAAACAAATGAAACCCTAAATAAATAAATAATCAAATACATAAGTGAAAAAAAAAAAACGAAACAAACAAAACTATGAAGTTTTCATAAATTATAAAGAAAGAAAGGAAAGTAGGAAAAAGCTAAATAAGGCAGTTGCTGAATTCCGTTCTAGATCTTTCGAGATAAGATTTAATTGCTATTAACATTGTTAAAAAGTAGAGCAAAAACCTGAATTAAATGTTCTGGAAGTTAGAAGATGTACAATCAGTAACAGTAAATAAAGTAAATTTCTGTGAAGTAAACAACATATAAATATGGTAGTACTAATATGTCATGATGTTTAATATCAATGTTTTAGATTACATATAATGAAGAAAAAGAAATATAGAATATGTCAAAGTTGTAATATTTATTTAACAAGTCAATTCACAGTTTTGTACTAAGCACAAAACCAAGCCACCGCGTATAATTGCAATCTATCAAAAATGCTTGCTTTGTTAAATGTGACACAAAACCCTGTTGATTGGCGGGCAAAGCTCATTCATTCATGCCTTTATAATTTAAAAGTCAAGTACACAAATTATGGTTTCAATTTATTGAACTTCATATAGGGGTACCCTAAAAGCTCCTCCCTACGGAGTAGCTAAAGAAGGCACTATGCAAATTCGTGGTGATATATAAGTGCAAGATTAATTGAAAGTATAATACTTAAATAATCAGCCGTATAACATCTAAGGTAGATTATCTGCCTTCACCAAAGCTTATCAATTAGAAATGTACGTTATGGAGTAATGAGTTGTGGCGTGTGCTTTTCTATTTGGGGCTTTCACTAGGTGGTCGTTTAAACGAAGCCCTGATAACTGATATTTTGATTAAATTCATAGTAATTCCACTTTTAGTGCCACAGAAGATAATTCTTACTGTAGATGATGACATAATTAATGCCATGGGCTCACAGCGAAAAAAAAAATAACAAAAAAGATAACCACGAAAGACACAAAGGAACCAAAAAGATTTCACACCTCGAGCTGTTACCGGCGAGTGTCTGGGACGGCCGTTTCGTCGTCTTTAGAACTGTACCTTTCATAGTTACTATTTTGTTAAAATATTAAGCACGTAAAATGTGTTATAAAAAGAATCACATTTCACTTGAATGTGCTTGAATTCACTGCCTTACGGTGTTCAGTAGACCAAAGTTTTAGTATTTGTTAGCGAAAGTAATGTTCTTAAAAATTTCTCAACTTAGGTAATTATCTAGACAAGGGTGCAACAACCTTAGGGTATTTTCTAAAAGTTCAATGTAGGGCCGCAGTGTCCCATCCTCCAATCCCACATTCCTTACTCTATCTTTCTAATTAATGATTTCATAATGTCATTTATAATAATAATAATAATAATAATTAACAATAGCTGTAATTTAGATAAATGACTTACTAATTAATGATTTGAAAGTGCTAATTATAATAATAATCAGTACTAACTGTAATTTACATAAACTTCAAATTATCAAATAACTCACTAGTTGCTATTGAAGTTACGACATTTTTCAATGTATCTGTTGGTAGCAATGTAAAGGCTCAAATTTAACTTTAAGTTTGACACCCACAGGGCCGCGGATTGTGTACTCCTGATCTAGACCGTAGGAGAGCTGCTTCTGGAATATTAACTTTCTAGCAAGATTATCCAAACGGATAACAATCAAAGCTTTAAAACATTAAGCATCAGGTAATTTTCCCATGAATAAAAACTGAAAGTCAAAATATAAGAAATTCTTTTGATTGATGTTAGCTTGGTGATTTTGCACCAGTTTCGTTAAAGTTGAGAGTAATTTATATTGAGAGTCTCTTTATATGATTTGCTGGACACTAAAGCTCATCAGCTTTACTCAAATATATCGCTGATGAGTCCTCAAATTTTAACAGCTCGAATTTCGCTTTATCCAAGTTTTGAGCGTTAAGAAACTATCTTACACAATTAAATGTGCCTATTAAATGTGTTTTTGTGGTAGCGTGAATGCTCACACGAATTAGTTGTCTCAACTAATCACTTGTATTATAGTGATTTTTCTTTCTTTCCTTAATTTTTCGAAGTCCCAGTGTCTTTTCTACGAGTGCTATCATTTGCTGGGACTAGCTTTTTGGAGTTCCGGAAATGATATATTTTCCTAATAGCCAATCGTAGGTATCTTACAAACATTGATGATAGACTATCAGTAAACTATTCTTTAAAATTGCTTGGTGCACACGATTATCGTTTGTGGTCTTTGTTTTAAAGACCAATTTGTTCAGTCACTTTCTGTCATTTCTGGTTGTTGCAGATAACCATTAATCATTCATATTTCAAGACAATTTGATTCAATAAAACAAAAAAACTATATTACAGATAAAAAAGTATTATACGACAATATTTGAAAAGGGCAAAATACAAATGTTTTATTTTCTTGATTGAACAAAGTTTGATTAGAGAACCATAACAACTGTTTCTTTAATGATCTAGAGTTAAAAATTAATAACCTTTTTTGTCGCAAGTGAGAATTTGAATTACTAACTATTAAATTGTTTTTTACAATTATGACTTTTTATATAATTTTTAAAATCTTGCTTTGCAACAGCACCTACGAACCTTGAGCATGAGCCTCAGGTTCAAGTTATTTTGAAGGGATAGATCGGATTTCTACTAAATTATTTACGTTTCGATTTTGGCGTCTTAAGATCTTCTTATGCTTAAAAAGTAAGTTCTGCTGAAATGTTCGTGTTATTTGGATAAATTGTGGCAAGATTATTCACAATATTTTATTTTTGTTTTCTTTTTATTTGCCAACAAAATTTCTATCCGTGAAGAGGATTATGAAAACTTTACAAGGAGGCTTAAAGATATGATTAGCTATTATTCTACATACCTTTAAAATTTATTTTTTAACAACTTTCAAAGGTGTAGGCCTAATTTGGAGTAATTATACATAAATCTCTGTTGAGCTTAAATCCCTTCTGCGAGGGCTTATTTGTGGCCAACATGTTTACTGCTTGTGGTTGGCGAAGGAGACGACAAAATTATGCTGAAGCTTAAACCTTTTTTACAACGGTGGAAGAAGATAAATCTTGAGCAATAACGTCCAAGAAATGGCGGTTGTCAAGTGGTGACACCTGCACAGAAAAGACATTCGATAACATGAGGTTTCATTCTTCTGTCACCAAGGATTTTCATCATTTTACCACATAAATCTCTGTTGGAATGCGGTGTTCACCGTTCACGTTGTATGACGAAAACACAAGGAAAGACAAATTTCTACAATAACTTTCTTTTTAATCTTTTATATTAGTAGTAAGCTTTTAAAGGAAAAAAGAACATTATTTTGGTGAAAGCTTGTTTGATATAAAGTGGAATACAAATATTATGAAACTGAAAGGACTATAATTAGAAATCGTTCTTCAACTTATTCAAAGGATATTCAATTATATATTTAATATATAAATCTATAAATGAATATGCCTTTTAAAGTCTTCCTGAAAATGAAATACTATCTTCAGCATTGCCAAGTTCAGTAAGAAGGAAAAAAGTAGTAAAAATTTGATTATTCCCTTTAAACTGTACAACTCTATTTTTGCATTCTCTATATAGTTGCATTATAACTTCTCAGGTACATTTAAAGTTAAGAAAATCTTGGGAACTATACACTAAAAGATATGCTGCTAAATTTCGGACGAAACATTTATGAAAATTATTCTATGTACGCGTGAAGTGGATTAAATCAAAAGTCTCATTGAAAACATTTAATGGTCGACCATTGTCTATACCACCTGAGGATTTTGCCGACAGGTAGCCCTAACTGTAAAGCGCAAATAGATGCAGACGGATCTTCCAGGTAAATGGTATCCAAAAGATATTCCATGGTATTTCATGAAAACGAAGGTCTACATGGCTTCATCCTGGCTCAGAAAGAACTCGATTAGAATGGAGTAAACTGTAACGTAGTTGGTTATTTGATCAGAGCGAATATGTCTTCTTCGTAAACGTAGAAGATTTCGCAAATGATTCCCAAGCAGTATATCTGAAGAGATATGAATCAACTCTCTAACCTAATGGAAAGTAGCAGTTTTGGACGGCGATAATTTTACATATTATACAGTATCAGTTATCATGTTGTAGATCGTTACTCTTCTACGGTCGTCAATAGTGGGACTTTGTCCACAAGTTTCAAGAAAAAATCAAAAAGCTCAACGTAGGTATTTCTTTATTGATCCAAAATCTACTTTCATCGTCCTCATGCTTATGGATGGGAAAATTGGAAAGTGATGATATCCAAAGATATTCTTTGAACCTTGGAGCTTCAACCTTCCTCCAGAATAATCTAATAGCTGACAACTGTCATGCGGTACAGATGGAAATGATCCTACTGAACTCAAGAATTGTCAAGATGATGATTCATAGAGAGTAGCTTTAGAGAGAACCCCATGCGAACTTCATCACATCTAAACTTGATATTTAGGTGCTTCAACATTAGTCAAAATGCATATTTTTACAGTCTTTTAAATAGTCAAATCTAATTATATAGTCATTCAAATTATACAGCCATTGAAATTTTATCTAAATTCATTGAATGTTTTGCATTTAAAGATATTCTTAATTTCTGTATCCCAGTGTATATATGCTATTATTACCTGAAATCTGATAAATAGCACCAAATATCAATTAAATATTTGGGAAAGCTTTGAATAAAATCTGAGATTCATCCAGCTTTTGAATGAATTCTCCATTCATACCTAATTTGTCATAGAGAAAATATATTAATTATGAATAGTTTCATTATATTCTACCAAGTCAATCAGGAAGTTTTACAATAAAGATTGTACATTTCTTTTGTTTATTCTAAGTCTTTCATTTCAGATTATTTTGACTTTTGACGATAAATTAATTAAAACAGTTTGCTGTTCATTATTTTGTTTTCCAAAATATAAATTACTTGAATCAGACTAAATTAGCTTATAACCAATACCTTTCGAAACCATTAATAATTCCTCTAATAGCAGTTATCACAATAATGCAATGTTTAGCAGATATTAATTATTAACATATATTATATTCATAGTATTGATTCCATAAGATTTTAATAGGTCTCTGCTAATAATATTGGACAACAGAATTTACTATAAGGTTAACCAAATCAAATATCAGAGTGATAGCGGTATAATCATCGCAGGCATCATTAGGAAAATCCCACTGGTGCTCAATCCGATTGAGATTAGAGGTAAGGTGTCGTTCAAGACAGATGATCTTTGATTTACCTCTGCAAACCCTATAAGCCGTCGTCTTTACGAATGAGCATCGCTATCGCAGAAAGTAATATCAAAAACTAAAATCACTTCTGATTTTAGTTTTTGATATTATTTGGTGATAATATCAAAATCTTCATTGGAAATTCGCCTGTAGTTGAGCAGTCTTATAACTATTATCTATTGCCTGAACTTCACTGTTTTAATTCATCCGAAGTCGTAGAGAATGAAATATGAACCAGATATACTTCGACTTTGACCATTGATATTAGAAGCACGTCTACTAACAAATTGTACTTCTGTGTATAATATACATAATGTAAGTAATGTAAGTTCCAACGTTCTAATTGATTTATATTATTTCTAAATTTATATTCTAAATTAGTCATCTAGTGAAACTTAGATTACTGTAGTCGAACATACATCGAACAGACTATAGAACATACTACTATAGTCGAGAAATGTTTGTTTGCCCATTAGTCCTATTTCTCGACTACAGTAATATGTTCTATAGTCTATTATTTATTTATTTCTAAATATGCTATTTTAAATTAATGTATATAAGTCATTTGTGTTTTCTAAAATCCCCCTATGTCCCTATGTCTAAAATTATGATATTCTGATTTTTGCCATTAAAATGCTAAGGAAGGATATTGACTAGAAGTAATTGTAAGGTAAAATGTTACGCAGTGGTTATGTCCAATTAAAATACTTAAACAATTGTGTTCTGGCATAAGTGCTAGTCGGAATAAATCCTAATAATTAGTAGAATTATCATAAGAACAGTAAATTTCTTGTTAAAAACAGATTCTAAATGTTCTAAAACAAGGACTCGAACGTTTTACTGTACTTTAATTCTGCATAAAGAACTGATTGCCTTAGTGCATCTGATTTATGTAAATTTTCTATTACAGAATTGCAATAAATGACTTCCCTGTTTCTTACTAATCAACGACTTAATGACTTGAAATAAGTTTTATTTTTATCTTTATTTTTATTGATGAGTTTTCCATTTCAGTAACATTTTTTTTTCTTTTACTTCTTGAATCAAATAGGAATTCCTGATTTTATCTTATTTGAATATAGAATTCTTTGCTTTTTAGAATTGTTATCGTTCATTTCAATTAAACTTAAGTTATTAAGAAACCTCCTGGAGTGTTCTTTTTTTTACTTCCCTCGCCTTTTCTATTCGTTCCATTCTTTGAAAGGAAAGAGAAGAAAAGGAGACAATTGGGAATTGAGTGTGTTGCCGGTTGGTGGCCTTCGCATCACTCTATTCACTTGAAAAATCACCTTTGAAACCGATGGTATACCATGATTTCTCGCCTTAGGGGGTCACCCTCGGCTAACCAGGTGATGATAATGATGTCACGCGTGAGCAGCGAGAAAAGACGAGATTTCCACGCGGAACCAACATTTATTCCCTAATGAAATTTTTGTATCGAGCGACTTTTTTCCTTTTTTTTTTTTTTGGCTTTGGACATTTTGTCACCCTCTAGCGAAGAAAGAAGAGATTTGGTGTTGAACGCGCTCTGGTGCCAACCGCAAAGAAACTGGTTGATTTTCTTGGATCGTCGACTGAATAAGGAAGTCAAACGTATCAACCAGAGATTTCCTCATTTGTTAAGGAAAGCCACCGCAAATCTCTTCCAATTATTTTAAATTACTTTTCTTAAGTGATTCACTTTTTCAGAGCATTTTTTTTTCTTTCTTTCTTTCTTTCTCTTTCATTTAGGGACCTACTTCTGCAGACAAGAACGTATCAGACCAACGAATTTCTCTAGGGGGACATAAATCATACTTTAGCTAATTCGGAAGAATCCCATTAAGAAATAGACGTTGTTTTGGATTTAAAAAAATAATAGTAATAAACAACAATATATATCAATGATGAAATAGTAGCAGAATAATTAAAAAAAAAAAAAAAAAACTTAGGAAAAATGATGAAGGAGAAAAGAGATGTTCCGCCTGATCTGACGATCACAAACATGTGGAAAGAAGAGTATATATTTAGTTATTGTATCAACACACTTCTTCAGTGTGTGTATTTTATTGGAAAAATGAATGATTATGCAATAACAAGTACTGAGAAACTTCAAGAACTTGGCATGGACAGGCGGTGAGGATTGGAGAAAACATTTCAGCCATTGCTAATCTTCTGGTGAACGGGGTGGGATGACAGAAATAATCACACTTCAACGAGATTCAACCCAGAACCATGCGATTTAACAATGAGCTACAAAATGACAAGACCTCCACCGTTATTCGACAGATCAATAGAGAATTCACAAGTTTATAATTTGGATGCCTTCGTTACTGAGTACGATACCTAGACGTATGGTTAATGACAATTTTTTTATTGTTTCTTTCAGGCTCGCTATCTAAATTAACTCAAATAATCTTGGGTCGAGTTATGTAATCTTGAGGTTCAGCGATACATTGAGGCGATTCGAGATATTTCTGGGAAAAAAAAAATACCTCAAAAAATTGTTTGTATTTTCATGTTGCGCAGATGAAATTTCATAAAAGTTTACTTAATAACAAAATGAATTCAGTTAAATATAAACTTTATTTTTCATTAAAAACTTGTTAACCAAAACTTGGAATTATCGATGGTTATTGTAAAATGCTGAAATACTAAATTTCATCAGATTCTAACCAGAAGAATTAAATTGCCTAATAGATTTCATAAAACAGTTATACCCGGTACCTAATGATGATAATCTGTACTTTCTGACGCCAAAACAGTTAAATAAATCAACATTACGGTATTACATTTATTTTTTATTTAATTAAGCACGCTATTGATTATTTACAGATTAAATTATAAAATCCAATAATTTCTTTCTCTTTTGACAGAAATGTTGTTACTTATTATTCTTGCTGTCCTCACCGAGACTCTCATTAAAATATTCAGCAATTCATTGCTGCACTTTGTTCTTCATATTATTTAGTGCGAACTTTGGCTTCAATTATTAAGAGATTTCGTTAGAGACGAGAAATCCAATTTGGTTGGCAACAGGGAAATAGTTTTAGGACGGATAGTTTAAAGAAAAATTAGCTGCATAAATTAAGCAAATTTTAGCTAATAGCCGTAATTTGGTTTAATGTTCTGAGTGAATCACCCAAATAGTGGGCAATTAACGAATACCTGATCGTTGCTCATTACACTGACATAAGAGATGAGGTTATTGTAAGCTTTTCAAGTAATTTCGCACAACAATATTCCAAACAATTTAGTAATAACTTCCGAAATCAAACTGCAAACGGCTTCCTGCATATCTTTATTTTTTTGTATGGAGTAAATAATTAAACGAAAAAAAATAAAGCTTTAACTTCGCATTGAAAAGAATCGATACTTTTTTTTCGACTGAATTTTGTTATTGAAAGAATGTTCCAATTGCCCTGATGAACTCTTGGAAAATTTGCTTGTTAGGACAATTATTTCCGAAGAAAACGCAGAATAAAAGCAATAAAATATTACGAAAATGATTTGCATTCTAATAATTAGGCTTAATAAGTAGCAGAAAAATTTAACTGAAGAATTATCATTTACTTATTCTTAATACTTCATTATATAACTACATTTGTGTTAATTTCAAGTCTACGTTATCGGATACTTCTGGGGTTTTTTTTTCTGGATTTTTGTTTATTTATTACTAATAAGATATGATTTCCAGAGGACACGTTACAACATCAGTTTTAAATACATTAAAGGAGATAATATTAAATGCTGAAAAGATCTAGAAAATTATTTTCTTATAATAAAATAAATAATCATATCTCTAGATAAGATTATAATTATTATGATTCAACAATAAAATAAGATTATTCTTTCCTTTAAGTGGTAATTTAATTCTTTCAAAACTTACTTGGAAAGATCGGTTTCTGCCTTCTGGCTAATCGGAAAATTGATTCAGAATAAATAATGGAAAGTATGTTTATTTTCTTAAGTCTCCTTTATTCAAATATTTACGTTAAAAAAAATGCAAAGATTTTTCAAAGATTTACTAATGCATCAAGAAGAAAACATTTCTCTTTGTTCTTTCTTTCTTTCTTTTAGAGTGCAATTTATCATTACATTTCCTTTTGCTGTTAAATCATCTTCTATCTTTATTTTTTTGGTGGTCGAATCACATGTAGGAGTTCTCGCCTGAAGGAAGCACAGGGTACGTGTTGTTTGGTTTGTCTCAAAATTTTCCATCTTTTCACTGAATACGATGCTTTTCACATAATCCTGTAAGACAAAAATCCGATTACAGTTAAATCGGAATTCGCTAGTGGCGGGAAAGTGAACCATTTCTTCCGATCCATCGATTTGGGAATTTATAGTTTCCAGCAGATTTTCTGTGAAATGCTCCATGTTGATAAAAAACAACATTCTCATTTTAAGTCATAATTTAGGAAAAACAATTTTTATTTTGTTCCAGGTAATTTTCACTTTTAATCAATTTCTCGATAGTCCAAGTCCAAGCTCTTTCTCGTACTTAAGCCTACTATTGGATCTATTCCACAACAGGTGTGCGTTTTTTCTGATCTCCTAAACGCAAATTGTGAAATGTATCGCATCTGCAGAAATGAATTCCATTAAGGCCAGCGTCGCAGCCCAAAGCCTTAGCAAAACAAAAGCTGTAAAATCAATATATTTAAGGCGTTTGTCAGATACTTAGTGGTCCCTATAAACGGACGCTATCTAATATTCGGAGCTACTGGAAAATGTAGAACCCCATTTTCGTTTGAGATAAATGTGATGCAAATGTGTTATTCGGTATGGTTAATGATAGCTATATGTAATGTAAAGGATATCATTTTCAGATTAATGAATATTTTTAATAGAACGTTCTTCTTCATTTAAAATACATTTCATAATTAAATCACGTCGAAGCTTCGCCTTCCTACTCTCACTCTCCAGCATCCGCCCATTTTATCACTACAAGAAATGCATTATCTTAATATGATAATGCTTCTAAGAAAATTAATTTCACCTACAAAGATGCTAAAAATATAGTCAATATTAAAAAGGCGCTAAAAATACATTAACAGGGAATGCAGCTAAAGAAAAAAAGCAAAGGACGCCCCCAGCTTTGATTTTTTGGACATAGAATGCCCAACTTGATTGACAACTGCGATTCCAAAATAACAGACGAAAGCAAAACACAACTGAACAGTCAAAGAATTCTGAAGGCTTGGATTTTTCCCTTTCCATCTCTGCATTTTATTACTATTTTAATTAGTCTTCACGATAACAATTTCTATATCGCAGAGGTATAATCTTTAATGGAACATATTGCTGGAAGCAAGAACGCTAACTGATTCACAGCTGTATAGGGGAAATTATAGTATATTCCCAATGATCAAGGGTTGGAGATATTCTTATTTTTTACTTACAACCAACAAACTTCAGACGTATTACATAATAATTATTGTTTAATAACTTTCGTATTTTCTTTTGCTAAAAAAAAAATGAAAAAAAAGAGCTCCGTTTGTTCGTAGTTTGATTGCTAATGCTCATTCGATGATGGAGTTCAGTATAATATGCACTATTACTTTTCATAGGCTGAGAATATACATTTACACTATCATACATTGCACTGTCAAATCGACCTCTGAACTCGAATGACTATTTAATGTTTTGTTGCAGAGCTGTTTCTGAAGTCAAAAAGTTTCAGAAATTTAAAAAAAAAATCAATGCATTATACCAACAGGGTCTGCGATAATATTTCTTACTACATAACCTAATATTAAATTTAACTAAGGTATTAAAAAGCATTATTTAAATCAATTAAGACAATTAAGTTTTAGGAAAATTTACGGAAATAATAAATTTATATTTCCGTAATTAAGGACTAGAATTTACTATAGTTATTCATTTGAATCTCATCTAGATTTATGGAACAAAGGAGAATGGGCAAACTCTATGGGAATTTGCCCCACCCTGTATAGTGATAAGATATGTATACCTATAGATAGATTTCCTTAAATAGAACATATATTATTATTATGACTCGTCGCAATTATTCGTCCGTTCGGAATTATATACGTCTAGATATGACTTTAAGTCATTGATTGTAATGAGTGTGGTAGCAAGGAAGCCAACCACCCACAGCTAAGCCCCCCCCCCGCCTGTAGGTGGTTGGCTTCTCTGCCACCCACACTCAATACAATCAACGACTCAAACGTCATATCTAGACGTATATAACTCCGAACGGACTAATAATTGATACAAGTCGTAATGATAAAAAATGTTCTATTTATGGAGATCTTTCCTTACGTATATATCTTATCGCTATACAGGGGTGGGGCAGATCTGTCCATTCTCCTTTAACACTGAGATGGAAATGTTATTGTCTTTTAACAACTCTTAACAACTTCCATTAATTTCAACCATGAATCTCTAAAGCAAAAATTTACGAAAACTTCAGTAATTATTGCACTTTAAACCAATAAAACAATAAATTACACTGGCGAGCAAAAAAATCAACTCAACGGTAATATTTGCGTTCGCTGTCAATTATGCCACAGAGGAATGAATTTGTAGCGGACAATTATACATCATCTGAAATCATAGAAAATAAACTTTCAAATGGTACAATAAAAGTCAATATCCAACAAAACTGCAACCTGATATCGGGCCTAATCTCAACACTGCTTTCAAATGCTTGCAATGCCATGTATGATCTGCATGCTCTCATTGCCTATAAAAACAGAGTGTACCAAATTGACTCATCAGTCACTTCAGAAGTTGACTGATACGCATCTCTTCTAATTACGTTGCGTACTCACGAAATGGATGCTCCGTCCCGCCTGAAGAAGCAGCTCGATTTGTTGCCTTGTTGGAAGAGGGGCACCATCAGCGTCATTTCGCTCGGCAGTTGAACAAGAGCCACTCTTCTGTATCGCGAGTACATCGGAGGTATCGGGCGACTGGTGCCTTCGATCGGAGACCAGGCAGACCTCGGTCAACATCGCAGAGAGACGTTCGCTTTATTGTCTTAACTTCTCTCCAAAATCGCTACCTTACCGGAATTGACATCCAACAAGAACTGCGGCGAGCATGGGCGGGGGGGGGGGATACAGAAGACGGATACAGAAGACGGTTGAAGAATGATGATCTGACTCCGAAGAGGCCTGCTACTGGGCCCCTCTGAAAGGTAGTCCATTGACAAGCCCGTCTTCGATTTCCTCGGGAGCACGTCGATTGGAGTTTAGTGCAATGGAGCAACGTTTTGTTTTCCGATGAAAGCAGAATGAACTCTGGACAGAAGAACTTTGGTATAGAGCAGCCAACGATATGCACAATGCTTTAGCTCAGAACACTTGAGCTATGGCGGCGAATCCTACATGATGTGAATTGGGATTTCCTTCGATGCTAAAACAGACCTCGTTATCATAGCTTGTGATGGCCGCAAACGTGGTTTGACAGCAGATGACTACATCAGGGACATCTTAGGCGACTTTGTGGTCCCGTATGCAGAATTTTTCAAGACTTTGTGCTAACGCATGACAACTACATATTGCAAGGTGCGTCCATTAGTCCCTGGACAAGGTCAGCGTGACCATCATGGGCTTGCCTTCCATAAGCCGGACTTAAATCCCTTGGAGCACATGCGGGGTGAGCTGAAGAGAAGTGTGAAGCCAGAAGTCCTGCTCGTAGCATCATCTCTCAACTCCAGGCAGCCATAGTGGAGAAGTGGGACCGTATGGAATGTTATAAGAGCTAGGGCAACACTGAATGCAAAAAATATTGTTTCTTTTTACAGTATTTTGGCTTTTCTTTTCAAACAAATCCTTTCCATTTCATTGTTTCTTTCTCAACAGGTTTCCCTGTTTCCCTATTGTATTCTATTGTACAAGAAAATTTTGTTATATCCAGGTTCAATTCAGGTTCAAACCAGGAAATGTTTCTTCCCCAGACGGGTCCGAAGGTTCTGCCAGCACCTGTTAAGCTAAAGGCGGGCGAGGGTTGGAATGGCGTTCCAACCTAAAGTTCTGTTCGACCGAAGGATCTATCTTCTCCCAGACAAGAAACAAGATATAATGCTTTAATTTTTAACCTATTTTCGACAAGTTAAACTTATTTTGGCATCTGTAATTAAAGGCGTTTATATCTTGACATTTTGTCATTGTGCTCAATGATGGCTCAAAGCAAGAAATACGAATGATTTCTAATATTTGAATATTATCTTGACTTATACAAATATAATACAGATTACAAAATTTTATTCAGCCTTTGTCTACGATTTACTATATCAATTTGTTTAATATCAAAAATCATGATACGATAGGGCATGACTTTTATCATCCACTTTTAAAAACTCCTGCAACTGCCTTAAATTCTCTTGTAATTAATAATAAATACCGCCAGCTTCGATGTTCGCTCGGAATACTGGAATTTCATGCAACCTTACTAGATATTGGTTAAGTATTTAATGCAATACTGATCGAACTCGTGCGGGATAAACACGCCAGTAATTTTACATTTGCGTGATTCAGTGAAAGGGGAACAAATATTACGTTTCTACATTTATTTTTCTCTTTTCGTCATTAATTATGATTCCGACATCAATCATTAATTATAACGGACAAATGACATAATGTTAATATTTTCTTAATTTGTCATATTTACGAAAGAGTTGGAAAGCAACAAAAACAGCAAATAAAATATTTATGTAAAACTTTCAATAATTAACTAATTAACGTTTTGGATTAAAGCTGAAAATGCACGTATATACTCAAAGGCCATAAAAGTCCTTTTAAATACAAAACGGGGTTGAAAAGCTTTTTAAAAGCTTTTGAAAAGCTTTCAACGAAGAAATAAAAATTTCAAGAACTTTTGATAATTGCAATATATTGATTGTATATTGATTTATTTTATTTATTTATTTATTTATTTTCTTTTGAAAACAAAAACTTTTTAATTATCAATAAAGCCGTATATTGTTAAATGAACGAAAAAAAACAAAACAGACTTGACCTACATGTAAATCTAGGAAACGATATATAATTTATTCAATGACTGAATTTTTGCCATTTTTAACTCTCCTTGGCAGCTTGGTTTTTAACTGTACCATTTCCAAAATAGTAGTTGCTATTCCTTTCATAAATTACCGGGAATTTTATTTACTAGAAGAAGGGTTATTTTCTTTGTTACTTAAAGCTGAGATGCAGTTGTACTGCGAGCGAGATAAATATGTTCGATTTCACTTTACAGATTGTTCTCGCAAATGACCGATTCGTTGTTCGTCGTTTCGTAGAGTAATTGCTAATGAATATCAAATAGTTTCATCGGTTTCTCTGTGGCTGAACTTGCAGTCAGTTTTATACTTAATGACAACAGCGTACTGTCTGAGGGATACTCAGTATATATTACTGTTGTTGAGATAATTCAGGTGTACCTTCAACTAAGCACTTCCTCCCATTCTACATGTGTGAAAAATTGTTGCTACAACAACAATTTCTCTATATTCTACATTGAAAGATATGTCAAATTATCAGTTAAAATTGTAATTTTTTTCTAATTATGAAAACTTGCATTCAAACAGTAACAGTAATATTATTTTTAAAAGAGTAATTTGAAGTAAAAGAGTAAGTAATGTTTGAAAGAGACATCTGAATGAGAAAAGAAAAAAATTGCTTTGGCAGGATGGAGTGCAACAAGGATGTTTTTGTTATTTCTTATGGATAGTAATTCCTCACTGACGATTGAGGACTTCTTGTATCAATTACTTCGTTAATTTTATATTTAATGTCATTATTTGACTATATTATGTTACTGTTATTATCGTACTATTGTACGAGGTACTGTGATAGAAATGTAAAAACTTCAATAGTTTTGAAATTTACTTTGGGGATGCATTCTGAATCTAATAAATATATTTGATAACGGATTCAGTTCTTTTTTTTTCTTTTTTTTTGGGAAAAACAACTAGAATTTTCTAAAAAGAAAAAGAAAAAAGTTTAAGTCAAATAATAATAGAGGTTGGCACTCACGGTGGAATGAATAAAGACGGTTGGTGTTAAATCAGCGCAATGACATTATGTTGCATCCACATTGGGTAAAAACAGACAAAATCTACCACTAACAATTGATGAAATTCTGGACTAAATGGACTGAATTTACCTATAATTTAACGGTGGTTGCTTTCACTAATGATGAAGGCTTTGCTTTGTCAAAGTAACAATTTCTCAAGTTATACAGTGGAAAGAGTCGAACTTTTTTTCCTTATTTGTTTGCTGACTTCCACATCTCAAGGAAAAAAAAAACCCTTAAGGAGTTCGGCTTTCCACAATATAGACAAAGCTGTTAGTGGCAATTGAATAAAAGAAATTTTACTTAGGTGGGGATGCATCTGACATAGTCTTTCAATAGCAACTGATGTGCTTGTGCAGAGTCACTGCGAGGATTCGAGAGTTGTGCGCTCCTGAAATCAAATATAAAGCAACATAATTTATACATGTAACGACACACGTGTTTGCATGGCACAACCTAAGCAGCGCATTTATGAACAATTTCATATTCCCTGAAGAGATTTTGATAATTTTTTGTAAGGAATATCAGATTCAACGTTAAGTCTTGATATATTACCAAAACTTTTATATGTATTTCCAGTATCTGTAGTTTTTAAACACTTGAAAAGTGCGAAATATAAGTTACAAAAACATTTTGTAAGTAAATTTTGTAAATTAACATTTTGTAAATTAAGTAAGTCAAAAATAGGTGGATATAATCCACATGGCTACTTCTATTAATAGGTATGACCCCATGGCTAGTTCTTAAAGTGAAATGGTAAGCACAACGCCGGTTCGCTCTACTCCCTCGGGAAAGAAACCTCGTCCCATTTTACAGCCTTTCTAGAGGAGAACTAACCTACGAAAAATCATCCACCTCCGCTTGGAATCTAACCCCGATCTTTCAGTCCGATTCTAGTGTTTCCATTAGAGTTACATGGTTCACAAATAAGTCAAGCATACACATTATTTTAACTCTTCGATTCTAATATTATTTTAAGACAGATTTTGTATTTAACCTTAGTTGTACGATTTTATTAATTAAAAATCCATTATTTTTCTAAAGCAATCCTAATGATTTTTTCTTTGTTTAAATTAAATTTTAATCATAAAACGTTTTTCGAATGAAAAGAAGGTCAAATCTACTTCTTGCTTTATTTCATCCTTTTTTTTAAATTTCTGATCATTATTTAAATTAGTTCTACCTGATGAGACTTAAGTTTTAAGATTCCCAAGCGAAATTCCAATTTTTATAACAGCTTCTTTCTTGCAGAGGCTCTAAACGTTGGAGATCGAACAGTTAAGAGACTGCATCTCTTCACAATGCACTATATCCCTCTTCGGAACAACAAAAATTAAATAGGACAAAAGGGAAATTGAGAATGCCAATGCAATTACTGCTATTAGGTTTCGAAGCATCAGGGAGCCTTTCTCTGTTTCTTTTTTCCTTAAACATTCTCAAGTCAAATAAAAATAGAAAAGAATAAGGCACCAAAGTACTGAAAGAGAATCAGTTTTCTACAATTAACAGGTATAAATAATTCATTACAAAGATAACTTTAGAATTCTATAAATTAATATTTCAAATCCTGGTACTTAATCAATGCTAAAATCCTCTTGATCAAAAATTACGACAAAAAAAATCTGCTTATTTTGTTTTTTCGTTTTAACATTATTTCAGCTCAGTTTAACAGAACAGTGAATGACATGTGAAACCAAACAATCAACTCAGTCGTAATTCAATAAATCCAGTGTAAATTTGTTTTATTCATGAATGTTTGCTTCATTAAAATCTACTTAATAGTACTTTTAATTTACATTCTTCCTTGAAACAAGGTGCAAATTTGCTCACTGTAAGCCATTTTCAATGGAACTCTCATGTGTTTATGATTTAGACAAGTAAATTAATGAATTATCTTAAAAGTTTTTAATGCAATGTTAAAACTAAGTTTGGGCTTATTGCATCTTCTATTGCTAAACCTTTTTATAACCATTTGTGCATTTAAATGATAATTAAGGGAAAAGCTATCCCGTGAAGTCAGATTACGAAGTGAATTGAATCTAAGAGGTTCAATTCGCTGCAATATTTGACCTTGTCTTCTAATATGGGGAATAGTTTTATTAAATTTCCAACTTCAGATGGCATGTTTTGTTAATTTCTAATATTGTATATTTTCCAACTATTATACACTATTGCATTCTCCCCTACATGAACAGATGTGCCCAGGACCTTATGATAAATCAGGGGTCGTAGATCACGAATATATAGGCCTTTCATATCATTTCCACTGACGAATTTTCTTATTTTCAGAACTTTATACTCACGTTGTTTTTAGAGCTTTTTCCACAAACATTTTAGACTTTTTAGGACAATGGGTAAACTATAAATAAGTAACCAAAAAGTCGAAATATGTTCACGGTTTTTTAGGGGGCGAGCCTTAGAAGTGGGGCATGACCTCTAAGTTCTGATATGGATAACTGCGTAAAGTCTGAGCTTTTGAGATAAAACATTTATGGGTGCTAGACACCCTTAAAGTCTAACAAGGGAATGGTTAGGCTTGTCAGTCCGAAACATCCCTTAAAATTTTTATCATTTATTCAGGACCTTAAGTAGTTGACGTATACCAAATTTTAGCTGCTTTTTTCCACTGAAAGGGGGTTAAAAAAAATGCTAAAGTTTCAATGCTTAAAATTGTGACGTCATCACTTTTTTGCAAGCCGTCACTATCTCACACTGTTGATCGGCGCTCTCAAGGTCATTTCAAATGGGTGGCATTAAAATACTTAATTTTAAATGATACTATTAAAAATTCCTGTTTATAAAAGAAAAGCAATAACTGAAAAGGGTGGACACATTTGTATTTTAAAAGAATGTAATTTTACATAGAAAAAAAATAAAGAATAAAAAACAAAGAATTAAAAAAAATATATATATATAAGTTTACAATTGAAAAATTGAAGAAAAACCTAAATAACGATAAATGTAATATTATTGGAGTGTTATAAATTACAAATAAAAATAATGACAATAAATCGAATAATAATTTAAAGAATTTAGCAAAAAATAAAGGAATAGAAAATGTTTTAATTAAAAATGGAAATTTAGGAAACATTTCAAAATCGTATTGCTGCGGAACTAACATGTTTCTAAACATTGACGTCACACCAAATGTTTAAATTACTACTAATAATAATAACTACATTATAAAAAAATTATAACATATCTTTGATTTTAGTACAAGTATAAAATCGATGGCTTTATAACCAGAACTATATACGAAATTATAACAATAATAAAAAATAATCGAGTAGAAACTATATAGATCTAGATAATCTGTCAACAATAGAATCAAAAATTTGCAATAATTACTTTGCATTATCTTAAAGATATATATTCTTGAATTTACAAATTATTTTATATATAATAAAGATTCTTCTTTAACCTTTCATATTCTATCCATGATTAACTGTTAATGGGACATAAATTGACAACTAGATATAAAGTTTCAAAAACGTATTTTACTTAAACTTATTTTTTTCTTACAAATTTAAAATTACTTTCTTTTAAAATTCAAATGATAAAGCACTTTTTACTTGCTGCTTTTATAATGTAATTATTGTTAGTAGTAGTAATTTAAACATTTGGTGTGACGTCAATGTTTAGAAACATGTTAGTTCCATAGCAATACGATTTTGAAATGTTTCCTAAATTTCCATTTTTAATTAAAACTATTCCTTTATTTATTAAATAATTTATGTCTATTCCTTTATTTTTTGCTAAAGTCTTTAAATTATTATTCGATTTATTGTCATTATTTTTATTTGTAATTTATAACATTCCAATAATATTACATTTATCATTATTTAGGTTTTTCTTCAATTTTTCAATTGTAAACATATATATAT